>JAPSGF010000003.1:33383924-33463294 GCA_035772895.1 Perdix hodgsoniae
TGAGTACTGGTTGACTACTAAGTTGGGTACCAGTTGAGTAGAAGTTGGCAGCACATAAGGTACCAAGGTGGATAGCAGTTGGGTACAAAGTTAGTTGAGTACCACTGGGTACCAATTGGGTGCCAGTTGCATACCAGATTTGATAGCCGTTGGGTACCAGTGACAAGCAGCAGATGGGTAGCCACGTACTGAACCACAGAAGGATGGGTGGAAAGCTCACTTTGCCCTCCTACCAGGTGGAGTTGTGTTTTCATGTTGTCAGCAGCAGCGTGGAAAGGGACAGAGTGCGAGGGGTGGGGACAAAGGGAGGGGACACGGCCACATGATGCCTCCGTGACCTCATTGGCGTCAGTTGTAAATGGGGGGGGGAAAGAAAGAGGAAAAAAAAGGGTGGGGATGAGGTTTGTTCAGAGGTCAGAACCAGAGGAGAGAACCTATGGAACGTGCGTGTGGCATGACAGGGCACTGTGCAGCATCAGTGCACCCACGTCCCTTCATGTTGACCCCTGGCACAGCCCTGGCTCTCCCACTCTCCAGCCCTTGTCCCCCACTGTGCTGCTTTGTATGGGATTTTGCTCTCTTTTTTTCTTCTCTTTATTTTTATGGGTAGTCCTTGCGTTGCCCATTGGATGGTTGTTGTAGATGGTCTTCAGGATCCCTTCCAACCCAAAGCCTTTCTGGGTGCTCCAAGTTCTCTGTTATGTTGACACAAAGAGAAAATATCCCATTGGGTTTAAAAGTAATTCCTGCAAACAGGAGGCAGAGGGTAGCTCTTCCTGGGTTTGGAGCTCACTCCCAGCAGATGGGTTTGGTTTGGTTAGTGCTCTGCTTCCAAACAGAGCATGTGGGGGTGGCTCTGGGGAATGTGATGGGCACAACTCCCCTAGCAGCCCCAATCCCAGTGGGGAAGTCCCAGAACAGGGGCGGGATCTCCATGGGATGTTGGAGGAGATGGGAAACGACCAGTGAAGGCTGGAGGCAGGGAGCAGACCTTACGTGGTCTCATGGAGCACTTCCTTCAGATCTGCTTCGTCTTGGCGGCATGCGGCTGAGTGACATTTCATTATGGGATGGCAGGCAGGCCTGGAATGTTGCACTATGCCTCTGATCCCCGCTGGTATCTGCTCTCAGGGAGCAGCACCTTGCCCAGACCCGCAGCTATCCGCCAGCGGTCCTACGTAGCTCCGGTCCCCCCTTCCACCTCCCCCAGCACAGGCTTTATGGCCTCCTGTGAAATGCCTTTATTTACAAACGGGCATCCTATTATAATCTGGAATTGAGACATCTTCCTGTGCAGCTTGGGTTGTATATTTGTCCCAAGGATAAACAATTGCTTGGAATTATTTTTTTTTATTATTTTTTTTTTGGAAGGGGGGGGAGGGGGTCACTTGATTTATTTGTGAGCTTACATCCTCCTTTTAAATTTCCTTTTTTTTTTTTTTTTTTTTTTTTTTGGCTGCATCCAATGCTGCACAAAGCTGCTGCACCCTTTCCTCCTGAGCCTCCCAGCAGAGCGTGGCCCCCGTGCTGCAGGGCGGAGGTTATCAGGGGTTAATGCAGGATGACAGCGCTGGAGCCGGCGTGCTGCAGGCTGCCTGCCAGGCGAGGAGCCTCGGGCTGCTCAGCATCAGCTGACCGTGGCACCGCCGGCCTGGCACCGACTGCTCCTCTGCTGAGGGGGGGGGTGAAGGGGGGGTTCTACGGGGCACTCAGCCTGTAGGAGCCCAAAGGTGGTCAGCGCCCGTTGGGTGGTGGCTTCGGGCTGCTCTGGAGAAGGGGAGTATTGGGGATGTGGGCATTGGTGGGGGTGGGTTGACAGTTGGACTTGATGGTCTTGGAGGTCTTTTCCAACTCTGATGATCTTGTAGTTCTGCTTAGGGACATTGTCAGTGGGTATGAGAGTGGTGGGTCAGTACTTGGGGATCTTGGAGGCCTTTTCCACCTTTAGTGGCTTTGTGAATGTGTGATTGTATGAGTGGGCGTGGTGGTGATGAGTTGACAGCTGGACTTCTTGGAAGTCTTTTCCAACCTTAATGATTCTGTGATCCTCTGAATGGGCATGGTTGGGATGGGTCAGTGGTTAAACTGTCTTGGAGGTCTTTCTCAGCCTTGGGGGATGAGGATACTCCCTGAGATGTTCTCCCAGGATGGGTTAAAACCCAAAGGATGGCCGTGCATCACCCCATCCCACTTCCCAATTACATGATGCCTTGGGGGTGGTCTACACTAAATTGTAGGAGGAATACGACTGCGAGCTGTGGTGTAGCCCCCTTATGTTCTTTGCTCTCACTGCAACGTAGGGATTTGGGTTTTTGAGGTGTTTCCCAGCCCCCCCACCCCCCGTGGTGCCAGTGTGGTGCTGATGGTTTGGTGGTTAGACTTGTCATCTCAGAGGTCTTTCCCAATTTCAGTGATTATGTGAGTGGACATGGTGGGGGTGGGCTGACAGTTGGACTTGATGGTCCTATTGGTGTTTTCAAACCTTACTGATTAGAATCATAGAATCATGGAATTGTTCAGGTTGGAAAAGAACTTAAAGATCATCATATCCAACTGCAACCTAACCATCCTACCCAACCCTCTGTTAAATCATGTCCCTGAGCAGATTCTGTGATTCTATGTGGCTTTGGGGCCGTTGAGTTTTCTCCTGTAGCCTGGAGCTTTTGGGGGGAGGGAAGAGGGTAGAAATGCAGATTTGGAAGCGTGGAGCTGGGGAGGGGTGTGTGCCTGCTACTGGCAAGCAACCCAAACCACTCTTTGCTTGCAAAATAAAATGTCCCAATGAGCGGCGGAAACCCGATCGTTGGGGACATTGAAACCGAGACAGGACACAAACACTCATACGGGGCAGGAGCCATTCCATCCCCACTATCTGCGTGCAGGTATCAGTTACACTATGGGAACAGTGACATTAACCCCACGCCCCGACCTGCCATGGGTCACTGGGACTACACCTCCAAACGCCGGCACTGCGAGCGTGGTGGTTGGGTGTGCGTGGCAAATGCAGGGCCACGGGGACGCATTGAGGTCCCCAAACCCCTTCTTTGGCACAGGGCAGATGTTGGGAGCCAGGCCCTGTGTGGTGCCAGCCCCCAGCAGATTGAATGACCCACGTTGCAGCCTGGCTGCCCGCCCACTGTCACAAAGGAGCTTCCTTCCCAGTTTATTTTCAGCGCTGGGATATTATTAACCGCTGAGGCACGGTCTCCGTTTTAGCGTCCCCATGCAAAAAAAAAAAAAAAAGAAATTCACTTTGCTTGTACAGCCTTCTTCTCCAAATCCCGTTGGTTTGTCCCCGAATGGCCGCTGGCTGCTCTTTAGGAATAGGGTGGCACTGGGAATACCACGCTGTCTGCCCTTCTCTCCCATTGCTTCTTGCTTTTTTTTTTTTTTTGGGTTGCCGTTCAAGTGCGTGATGATAACTTTCACCCTGTTAACGAACAGGAAACATTGGGACAGGACAGGAAATTACATCAGGCTTTAGGTGAAAAGAGCCAAGAAAGGGGAAAGGAAAAAAAAATGCAAGAAAACAGCGCTATTAGTGAAGGGAAGAAAGTGCCAAGGAGGAGGAGAAAGGAGAGGGAAGCAGAGAAGGAGGGACGCAGCCCTACGGAGCGCAGCTTGCAGCCGGAGCGCTCTTGTTTTATTTTCATTCTGTTGAAAAATATTTTACTAGCGGGGTCACCCCTGCCTGAGTGCTCCACTTCAGTGCACTGAGGGATCGTTTCATGGCTGCTCTCAGCTTCCTTCCCCAAATGGTGAGGCCGGGGAAGTGCTTGGCTCGGAGGCGCGTTTTGGTTTGGCTGCTCAGCTCTCCAAACTGGTCCCCACCCAGTGTCATTATCTTGGTTATAACTTGCAAAAAGTAAGAAAGAAAAAAAAAAAACAGAGAGGGAGCAGCTTGGTAAGAGCTGGCTCAGCCCTTCTCTACCCTTCTCACTGCCTAGGATCCTTCATGGCTCTGTGTCAGTGAAGTTGGGTACATGGTGTTGGAGGATGTTGGGGTGAACCTGGGAGTGGAGATGAGCTCCTTCCCTTGTGTCCCTCATCTCAGCTGGTTGGGGGAGTGAGCGCCTCATTTCTTGCCCCTTTTTGCCCTTTGTCTCCTCTCCCAGTTTCTGAAACCTGCCATCCATTTTTCCCCATTTTCTCCTCAATCTTTTCTCACGCTTTTCCATCCTCAATGTCCCAGCTCATGAGCACTCATAACCACCTGGGAGATTGGAGCATCCAGCATGTGTCGCAACTCTTTTCTTGACAGCCTCCATCCCTGCAGGTGTTGGAGAACTGATGGGGGTGTTTTGGGGTTGGGCTTTGTGATCTCAAAGGTCTTTTCCAACCTTCATGATTCGGTGACTCTATGACTTCCATTGACTTTTTAGGGTGGAGCACAACTCTTCGTGATTTTCCAAGGCATTCTCTTTGCACAGGGCAGGTGGGAAGGCAGATTTCTCCCCCCAAAAAATGGCTCCGGCTGTTGGGCCGTTGGAGCATTGTTGCAAGCATGTCCGTGGATGTGTACATAATAAGGGAGCTGGAGCTGATGAATAGTAATTTTCTTTCTGAATAGATTCTGTTTGTAGGAATGCCAGCGCTGATTCAATGAGCACTGGCTCACGGCAGTGTGCCTTGTGGCCACGTGGCTCCGTGGCTGCTGCATATCCCATCCCATCCCCTCCATCCCAGATCTCCCCGATCCCCATTTATAAGGCTGAGAAACGTCATTTTGGGGAGGTGAGGGAAGTTCAAACACCCTTCTGCTTTTACAGCCAGGGGAGTTGGCTCTTGCTCCGTTGACTCGTGCTGATGAAACCAATGGCGCTGCCTTCGGGATGCTACAAATTCCTGGGATGTGCCACTGGTGGGAAGGTCCTGGTTGCTGCATAGGGAAGCTCCATAGGCTGTGGAGCCCTGTGGGGTTACTGCATTCTCAGTTTGTGGGGCAGGGGACTGAATAACCCCATAGAGCCATCCTGTGAGCAGGAATCGGATAGCAGTAGTTTTATTTGGAAAAGGAGCGGGGAGCTGAGGTTACATCACTGTGTTTGAAGTGATGGATTCGTTTTCTTTGGAAGCTGGGCCGAGACGCTGGAGCTCACGAGAAGGAACAAACCCATAAATCTTCACGCCCAGAGCCCTGCGGGTTCGCTGTGCTTTGTCACAGCCCCACGAGAGCCAGCATGGAAAATGTGTCGCGGTGTCACCGCCATCACCTGCGGCTTGTGGGGTGGGAGGAGCAGGGTTTGGGGCTGGGGGGATCCCGTGCTGGTGCATGGGATGTGGGGACCCAGTGGCCACCCGCACTGGTGCAACTGTTCTGCTGGGCAAATCCACCTCCAGCATGGGGCAAGCAGATTTTAGGGTTCTTCATCTGGGGGCAAGCAGGTTTTGGGGGGTTTCACCCATGAGCAAGCAATCTGGGGCGGGGGGTCTTGGTCCATGAGTAAGCGGTTTTGGGGGTTTTCACCTCTGGGTGCTTTGTGGCTTGGGACAAGCCACTGGCCCCATCCATGCCAACCAGAGGTGCCAGCTCCACCACAGCGCCGGGAGGGTTAATTACTTAACGAACATAATATTCTCTCTAATTGCTCCGCATTATTAATCCCAAGCAAATCGAGAGGCGCAGGGAGGGCTGTATGGCCGGGCAGCTCCCGCCTTGTCAGCTCCAGCCAAGAACCCTTCGTCGGCCCTCGGTCTCTTTGTTGGCCAACCTGGCGGTTCTGTGCCGGTCCGTCCATCCGTCCGTCCATCCATCCCCATGCCCCAGCTCCATTGAGCACCAGGGCTGTGCCACGTGCTCCTAGGAGCGGCCGTGATTAGATTACGGAGGCAGACAGCAGTAATGATTAACTCGCTCCGTCTGCGCGCTGTCTCCAGTCTGGCGCGGGGTGCTTTTCCCCTTCGCAGGGCCCTGGCCCCGCGGCGGCGATGAAGCTGTAAAGCCAGCCGGGAGGAATGAGGGGGGAGAGGGCCACTCTGCAGCGGATCCGGGAATGGAATTTATTGGCAGGAATGCAGTAAATGCTCCAAATGCCAGCCCCGCTCCACCGTTTTCATAATGGTTACGCAGCGGGGCCGGCGGGGGCACGGCAGCGTGAAAAGGACTTTTGTTCCGTGTTTCCATGTTTTGCAAAAGCCTCTCCCTGCCCTCTAGGAAGGAACGCGGTGTGGGGTGGGTGGTGGGCTTCTTAATTTTTTTTTTTATTGTTTTTATTTTTATTTTTATTTTTTATTTATTTATTTATTTTTAAGGGACACGTCTGTTTTTGTTTTTGCAATAACTTTGGGGAGAGCTGCAGCTCAGCGTGCTGTGGGGAGGGAATATTTTTTTTCCCCTGTGATTGCATTGGGATGCCGTGTGTGTGTGTGTGTGTGTGTGTGTGTGTGTGTGTGTGTGTACCTGTGTGAAATGCACTCAGATCCCAGCACACGTCTGGGCATTGGGTATCTGTGTGGAAATAGTGCCCTGCTCTGTTCCAGGCTTAGGAGGGCTTCTACAGCCCTTCCAGCATGCAGCCTGCAGAGCTTCATGTTGTCATTGAGGAGATGACACATGGGCAGCCACCATATCTCCACACTGGAGCCCAGTTCCCCAAATTGTGGGTCATGGTTGGGTTGATGGTGATGGGTTGGGGTTGGCTGGGTGATCTTAGTGGTCTTTTCCAACCTTAGTAGTTCTGTGATCTGGGAGAGCTGGGGGTTGTGCTGGGGAGGGCCACGACCTACAGTGGCTTTGGTGGCTGTGATTTATGCCTGTGCTGGAAGGATGATGGGCAGGGTGCTGTCACCAAGGCGGCATTCTGGCAAGCTCGGGGCTGGTTGGCCTAGCTGGAAGCCAGGAGCTCTTTGTGTGCTGGTTTCTCCTTTCTCTGAAGGTTGAGGTGCAGAAGGGGTGTGCCCCGCTGGATCCAAGCAGGGAGGTGTTGGCTCATCGACAGGATCTGGGGCCAGTATCACCCCCCAGTGGTTGTTGTTTAAGGAACGTGGGGCTGTGGCATGATCGGTGGGCATGGTGGGGGTAGGTTGGGGTTAGGCTGGGTGGTCTTCTCCAAACCTAATGATCCTATGATTCTTCTTATGGTCACGGTCAGTGGGTGTGGTGGTGGGGGTGGGTTGGGGTTGGGCTGGAGGATCTTGGAGATCTTCTCCAGCTTCAGTGGTTCTGTGATTCTATAATCACTGAGGTTTGCTGAAATCTCCCTTATTGGCATTAAAATGGGATCACGCCCGGAGCCCTCGGGATGCAGTAGGACACATGTGGTGCCAATGGGGTCTTGGGAGGGCATTGCATTAGGATGCAGCCCATCTCATCCTTTTGGCTTAAACTCCCTTGGACATTCCTTCCTACCCTGGGGGTTGTCCCCGTCCCCATGGGGGGCCTCTTCCTCCTCACCCCATCTGGGCAGGTCTTGGCATGTGGCACAGGGGGGAGGAGGGAATCCCATTCTGCTGCTTTGAGAAAAAGGAGCAAAGTTTCCCACACCTTTGAGGGGTGCAGCAGGAGAGGCAGATAAAGAAGTTTCTTTAAATTAAAACTTCAAAAATAATTAGGCTGACTGTATACTAAACAACAGCAAAGAGGCCCATTTACTGTAAATATTATGAATGGATTTGGCTGCCTTCTCCATCCCCGCCCTTCCTCTAAGGCTTTTCTCTGAGCTGAGTCGAAATTCGGCCTTCAGACAGCGCACTACTCTATAATTTGCATGGCTGATGAGTCCCTGAGCCTGGTGCAGAGGAAGCTGGAGTCAGCTGGCTCCGCTCTAACCGCTGCAGACGGCAGACGGGCGCTTCTGGGGTGTGCATGGGGATTTTTTTTTCCCCTTGTGCTGCAGCAGGCTCAGCCCAGTGGCTTGAAAAGAAAATGGGCACAAAGAAGGGTTCTTCTCTTCTCGGGTAATTTTTAGCCATGGTAATTGATTAATCACCGTAATTAGACAGTAGCAATGACTAATAGGATGTTTGTGAATCAGATTTCTGGGTTGGTGGACTCCGTGAACCTAGCAGTTTCACTTGTGTTCTTTCTTTGCTGTTCCATTAGTGTCCATTGCAGGGCTTGTTTTCTTCCGTCTATGCTTGAATTAAGAGCCAGTGTTTGGGGACAGGTTCCAGCTGGGCACCCCAGGATAAGGCTGGCCCACAGAAACCCTGCACTGGGCTGGAAGCCGTAGGAGGTGTCCTCAGGGACCCACTCTTTCCTCTTCCCACCCCATTTTTGTCACGATTTCATGAAGGAGTTCTGCTGCCCTGATGGAGGTGATGGGATTTCTTGCACGGGTCCCCATGGGATGCCTGGATGTGGAGTTCCCATGGGATAGGGAGCAGAGTGCTCCCATTAACGCATTGCGCACTGCTAAGTGAGTCCAAACAAAAACCCTGGTTGGAAACATTGGGAAATCCCAAACTCTGACCCACTTCTGTGAACAAAACCTGTATGAGGATGGATTTTGACACAAGGTCGGCTTATTTTGCTGGGATCCTGGAACAATTAAAGCATTTGGGTGTGCAGCTCTCTAATAAATTAAGGAAACCATCTTACGGCTCTTTAGCCAACATCATTGCTGTATAGGTTGGGTTGTAAGAACAGCCTAATTAAACAGAGACACAAATGTAAGGTCTAGCCTGTCTATCTGCAGATTAAGGGCTCCCTAAGCACCCACTGACACGATGGGCTGGAATGGTTCCTAAAGGGATGTCATGGTCTACAGTGTCAGTAATCTGCAGATTAAGGGCTCCCGAAGCATCAGGTCTGACTGAGTGTTGTGGTGTTTTAGGGCCTCAGCATGGTTCGGATGGGAGCATCCCTGGGGAGTTGTCGCTGTGGAGTGGAACATGTGATGATCTCTCAGTTTGCCTTACAGAAACCATGCCAGCCATCAAAAGCAAGGGAGCTGAGATAGAAGAGGGTTGGGGTAAATGTTCCCCTGGGCAGTGTCTGCCCACAAGCTCCAGGAAAGGCACAAAGACCCTTTTCTACAGTAGAGCGCGCCCTTTAATTTTGATTTCTCTTTGCTCTTACAAGGCGTACCTGGAAATCTGACTTTGAAGGGCTTTTCTAGACTTTTGGGGTTTTTTTTTTGTTTGTTTGCTCCCCCACCCAAGGACCTTGTGAGTGACCTGAGATACTAGGAAGGAAGGCACATTGCCTGTTTCCCTTAGCTTTGGTTAGCTCTGGGCTTGCTTAGTGTTCTTCTTGTTTCAATTCTTGGTGGGTCCCTGAAGAAGGGCTCTGCCAAATTCATCCTTTTCTCCATCCTTACCATCTCAGTTAGGTATCTCCATCCTTTCCATTCTGGTGAGCAGCAGAAGATGAGGGGACAGCCCAGCCCCCGGCTCACCAGTGCCACTCGAGGTCAGGCAAAGGGGATTATTGGGCACAGTGTGCTGAGCCCTATCTCAGCCTCAGTCCTGGCCAGACGACACATTGTGCTGACACCAGCCCAGCCCTTTTTTTTTTAAGCTCAGATGCCCTCCGCATGTGCTGACATAAAGGAGGGGAGGCATTTGCTTCATCTGTTCTCAGCACTACGTGCACGTGCTAATTTGTCTGCTGCTGTTGTTCGTTCCCACTGGGATACTGGTCAGGGGCCTGGGGTCACCACCTAACTATTCCTGTTGTGTTACGGCCATGGGTATGGGGCCACCACCTACCAGTTCTCGTTGGGTTGTGCTTATGAGTATGGGGCCACCACCCACCGTTTCCCACTGGGATATGGTCGTGAGTATGGGGCCACCACTGTGAGTTGGTTGGGTGAGGGTACCCCAAAGTGGGCAACCCTTTGTTCCCATGTCAGCGCTGGTGTTTGGTTGGAAATCCAGGCGGTACAGGAGGGGATGTGGTGGCAGAAAGAGCATGGGAAGACCCTCGGGGGCGCAGCTCTTCAGCCGCATCAGTCGGTTCAAACACTTCTGCAGCTGGGTAATGTAATTAACGCGTAGTCGTAACATCACTGGGAAAAGATCCAATTAGGGGCATTCAAAGGCCTAATCAGGAGCGGTGGTATTCCCAATTCCAGATAGCGGTGACGATGATGCAGATAGCTCCTGACTGGATCAGATGGGAGCAGCTGGGCGGGCCCACAGCGCAGTGTGTGCTCCGCTTGCTGTTTTCATTAGAAGTCGCTTGATTACAGGAAAACCTTTAGCTATGTCAAAACAAAACAAAGCAAAACAAAAGATCCCCTTCCCACCTCCCCCCGCTGGTGTTTGTGAACTTGGCACCGAGACAGGGCTGAGAGCTGGAAACCTATGGAGGCTTTGGCTTCTCAGCCTCTGGGCTGCAAAAGTTGCTTTAAATTCCACCTAAATTCCCTCTTCTGAAATGAGCTAAAGAGTCTCAGTTCTTCCATGGTGAAAAATAACTTTTTCTTTCTCCTGCCCTCATCTTCCATTATTATATTTGTTCTTTACAGTAAGTTTTCACAATGGCCTTGGTCCTGATGGGGCCCCCAGGCAGCTGTTGTGCAGCCATAGAAAATAATAATAATAAACCACCGATAGCAGCGGATGGTTGGAGGGGCACTTAATAACGAAACAAGGGCACGCATGTTTCCAGCATTGAGCAGCAGCATTGTTTGCTGGGATGTGGGAGTGCCCGGAGCTCACTGGGACTCCTCTAGGCATTTAGCTTCGAAGAGATCTGTGTGCTCTGAGGAGCTTGTAAAAATTGTGGTTTTAACTCAATACAAGAATCCTAAAGAGCTGCTCAGCCTTTGGTATCCTGGCTGTACAGCAGCGGTGGTGGTCTGAAGGAGATCTGGCCACAAATTCCCCGGGATTCAGCTTCTTTGTGCCGCAGATTTTCCAGTTTTTTTTTTTTTCCCCACTAATTTCCCATGATTTGGGGTTTTGTATTGAAAAGTTTTGAAGATTCCCCCCCACACACACACACAAATTTGCCTGGGTTTTTGTTTTTATGTTAGTTTGCAGTAGAGTTCATTGCTGAGAAAGGGTCTGGTTCCAGCCGTGGCATTGGTTTTCTTGTGATAGGTGGCATGGGACCATGAGATGAACTCCATGCGATGTCTTGGGGGTATGTGAATCATAGAATCACTGACGTTGGAGGAGAGATCAAGTGCAACTGTCAACCTCTCCCCACCATGCCCACACACAGAATGATAGAATGAAGGTTGGAAAAGATCTCTTAAGATCAAGTCCAACCACTGGCTCTCCCCATCTTGCCCACTCGTGGAGTCATATCATCATTAAGATTAGCGAAGATCTCTAAGGTCATCATCAAGTCCAACCATCAACCAGTCACAACTGTACCCCAGTGGTCAGAGAAATGTGAAGCTTGGAGAAGACCATTAAGGTCATCCATTCCAACTGCTGACCCATCACCACCGTGCTCACTTACAGAATCAACCCCGGCCCACCCCCACCATGCCCACTGACCATCTCATCAATTGCCACATCTCCACAGTTCTTGGCCACCTCCAGGGCCATTCTTACACCTCGCTATGCTTGTGCCCATTGCCCCAGAGCCGAGAGAACCTTTTGGGGAACAAATGTCCATCAGCAGCATCACTGCACCACTTTTTCCTTTTTTCTTATGACCTCCTCTCTCGCCCCAGTGACGCCATTGGCTTTTCCCATTCATTCATTCAGTGGGAAACACTGGTGCCAAGAAAAGAGGGGAGCAGGGAGGTCCCAGCGGTGGTGAAAAGCAGCACTGGTGGGGCTGGCAGAGGGCCTGGGCCTGTGTGATTCCCATGGCTGCTGGAGCAGACACCCAGCCAAGAGTGGAGCCCGTGGGCGGAAGGCGCTGTGCCGTATTTACACCGCACGGTCCAGAATCCCGGATTACCTAAGCCTTGTCCGTGAGGTCTGCTCACCCCATGCCATTGAAAACCCGAGTGGGATTCATTCATGAGCTCCAGCCCTCCACAGAGCTCTGTTCATTCATCGCCAGGGCGGTTGGCTTCTGCTTTTTTTTTTTTTAATTTATTTATTATTTTTTAAAAATGCAATTAAATACCTCTTTGTACGTTGGGCAGAGCCGCTCGTTAAGGGGTCTTCTCAAACGCAAGCACAAACACGGGGTGAAAAAGGCCTTTCTGCCCCCCTTCCCCCCCCCTCCCCCCCCCTCCTGAAAGGGATGCTTTTATGTTAAAGAAAATAAACAGAGGGATTTTAGCGGGTCCAACGGCTGCTGCAAAACTCCCTCCACTGCTGTAAAGCAGAATGTGTGCAAGCTGCAGGCACCAGTGGCTGCACTGACTATGGGAGGGTGAAGGCAGGGGGGAGTTGGTGGGGGGGTTGGATTTTTATATTTATTTATTTTTACAACCTAGCTTTGCTTTCCTGACTCTTCAAGCAAACGGCGAGTTAAAACATCTTAAAATATCAAATACAAAATGAAAAAAAAAAAAATTTAAAAACAAAGCCACGGGGAGGGTGCGGCAAGAGAGGGTGGGGGGGCAGAGCAGCATTTACATCACCCCACATCGTTCTTTTTTTAGGGGGGAGGGTGTGGAAAAGCACACTCTAGGGGTTGTTTCTTGCTGTAACCCCCCCGTCCGGGGTTCCTTCTGGGGCCGTGAGCCCCCACGGCTGCCAGTGACTGCAGAACTCTGTTCCTTGCTGGCGCTGAAATGAGGAAACGGGCACTGCGCGGCTGCGGCGCTGGAGCTGCGTTTTGTTGTTGTCTTTTTTTCTTGTTGTCTTTGACTAAAAAGATGGCTGTGCTGGAGGAGCAGCAAGAAGTCGTTGGTGAAAGACACCGAAAGTACTGAAAATAGTGACATTAAGTCTTGGGGTGGGGTGTGGGGGAAAGGGGTGCTGCTGGGTCACCCCCATGCATTCCTGCAGCCTGGTTGCATTTTGGTTTGTTTTTTTTTCTAAGTGCAATTATAGAGATGAATGGTTCCCGGATCCCAACATGCCTGCAAGGACTGGGAAGGATCTCAGAGCAGCACTGGCTGCAGATGCTGCATCAAGGGAAGGGGTTTGGTGCTTCTCAGCACCCCTGGCCCCCTCCCCTGGCACTGTAACCCCACTCCAGAGGATGGAGTGGAAATAAGGGCAAAGGGAACCAATTTTTGGGTGGCTTTTGGGGCTGCTTTTCTTAACAGCATGCAATTTCCGGCCTCCACCCCACTGCCTTCCACTATGTCTTGGCCCAGGCTTCCCTCACCTGGCTCTATGAAAGCCCCACAGTCGGGCTGCTGAACCCAGGGGTGGTGTCCCATGAGCTGCTTTTGGAACTACGTCTTGTTTTATCACACTGGCTCTGCACAGTGGATGGTAATTTGTTCGTGGAGATGGGCTGTAGGGTGTTTGGTTGCACCCCTGGTAGGCTCGGTGATGGTAAAGTCATCACGGAATGGTGGAGCCACAGAGCGGGGATCTTGAAGGTCACAGAACTAGAGAACGGTTGGGTTGGAAGGCACCTTGAAGATCACAGAACCAGAGAAATGTTGGGTTGGAAGGGACGTCAGAGATTATGGACTGATTGGGCTGGGTTGAAAGGGGTCTTAAAGACCCCCAAATTCCAACTCCTTGCTTTGAGTAGCACCATCTCCCACCAGACCAGCTTGTCCAGAGCCCCATCCAGCCTGGCCAAGCAACTCCAGGTTGTCAGGGTGTGTGTGGAGAGCGTTGTGAAGAGATGGAGCTCGTGACATTGCATCACTTTCGTATCAGAACGCCTCCACAGTCCTCAATTTCTCCGTCTTTTTGTCTCCCTGTAGATTCCCAAGTTCTTCAGGAGTCAGGGGATAACTCACACTGGTGCGTGGTGGCATACTGGGAAGAGAAGACACGCGTGGGTCGGCTGTATTCTGTCCAAGAGCCCTCCCTGGATATCTTCTATGATCTACCTCAGGGGAATGGTTTCTGCCTCGGACAGCTCAACTCGGACAACAGAAGCCAGCTGGTGCAGAAGGTGCGCAGCAAGATCGGGTACGGCATCCAGCTCACCAAGGAGGTGGACGGCGTGTGGGTCTACAACCGCAGCAGCTACCCCATCTTCATCAAGTCGGCCACACTGGACAACCCCGACTCCAGGACGTTGCTGGTGCACAAAGTGTTCCCGGGTTTTTCCATCAAGGCTTTCGATTACGAGAAGGCGTACAGCCTGCAGAGGCCGAATGACCACGAGTTCATGCAGCAGCCATGGACTGGATTTACCGTGCAGATCAGCTTTGTGAAGGGATGGGGCCACTGCTACACCAGACAGTTCATCAGCAGTTGCCCGTGCTGGTTAGAGGTTATTTTTAATAACCGATGACACGAGACGGAGCGGACTCATGACATTTATACTACTTTGCTGCTATTACTTCCTTCTGAGTGCTTGCTTTTCATGCAACCTTTTTGTTTTTGTTTCGTTTTGTTTGTTGTTTTTTTTGTTTTTTTTTTTTTTTCCCATTCTGAGAAGTAGCTTACGGGAAGATTTTCGCCTGGGTATTTTGATAAATAGATCTATTTTTTGAAAGTGTGAACGACCAATAACTCAAGAGGAGGGCGCGCAGGGCAGGGAGAGGTCACATATGATTACCATTTCCCACTTCCCAAAGGATTATCCTATGTGATGGATGGGTTGGGAGCCACTTGCTCTTGGGTAGCGCAATGGGATCCCTGTATTTTTCACGCCCCCCAGTCCCAGTGCTGGTGGCACCCATCCAGTACCCCTCCCCAGCAGTGCTAACCCAGCGTAGCTCCGGCAGTGGTGCACAAACTTCTCACCAGGTCTTACTCCACCCGTGTCGTTTTTGCTATTGAATTTTGTCACTGGGTCGTTGTTCTTGTTGGGTTCACGTCCCAACAAGTGCCCATCCTTTCCATCCGCCCATCTTTCCACAGCGTTTTCTGTCATCGCGGATTGCTACAAGAGGAGAAAATGGCAATGAAGAAACTGTGCACAGCCCGTGCTTTGCAGTTGGAGCTGAGATATGACATAAGCCTAGGGAAAAAACAAGCAAGCAAACAACAACAACAAAAAAACACAAAACAAAACAAAACAAAAACAAAACAAAAAAATGGGGAATAAAAAAGTGTTGAGGATAGTTGGTCTGTAGGAACCTGTTGGATCAGGTTGCCCCAGTACCATCGTATCTGGAGACGCCGTTGTGCTTTCATTTCTTCTTGAATTCATACACAAGTATGATACTTTTACACTGTTCTTAGCTCAATGAGCATGTTTAGACCTTAACATAAGCTATTTTTCTAAATACAAAGGTTTAAATGAACAAGAGAGCATTCTCATCGGAACTTTGGCAACGTAGTGCTTTGGAAAGAAAACACACAAAAAAAAGGACTCCTTAAAAAAAACAAAAAAAAAAACCTGAGATTTATTAAAGAAAAAAAATGTATTTTATGTTATATATAAATATATTATTACTTGTAAATACAAAGACGTTTTATAAGCATCATTATTTATGTATTGTGCAATGTGTATAAACGAGAAAAATAAGAAAAGATGCACTTTGCTTTAATATAAATGCAAATAACAAATGCCAAATTAAAAAAAAAAAAAAGAAAAAAAAAAGAAAACACGAGATTGGTGTTTTTTTCTATGGGTGTCCTCATCCAGATGAATGTTTTTTTTTGGTTTTTTTTTGTTTTGTTTTTTTTGTTTTTTTTTTTCTAAAGGATTTTATGTTCCATGAAAAAAATAAAAACGTACACTTGACCCTCAGTGCGGAGTGGCTTTGTTAGAGGTGGGGAGGTGCAGCAGGAAGGGTATTCGTGTTGCTTCTCATTTCAGGTTGAGCTGACCCCCCCATGGCAGCAGCTCGGTGTTCGTCCTGTACCATCCCGTCCCTAAAATACAATGGCTTTCATGCCAGCGTATCATCTGGGTTGCTCCACTGGTCCGTGGGTTTGACTGGAGCTCTGCATCACATCCAACGTGTCCTCAGCAGGAGAGAAGTTCCTTTAGCTGATGGAGGTCCTGTGTTCGGTGAAGGCAGATTTCTGAGTGGAAACCACAGGCCCTGTGGAGCCTGGAGGCTTTGGGGAAATGCAGCATCTGTGTCTTGGATCCTACTGACCTTCACATGGTGGACAGATGTGGTAGAGGGTGAGTCTTTGTGAGCATTAAGAGCAGGTTCACCCAGTCCTGCCCCTTTCTGTTCAACATTCCCCACCCAAAGAGATTTATTGAGATACAGTATTCGGTCTGCTCTGAATGGACTGTGCCTCATTTGGATTCCTTTCACTGAGCCCACCAACCAGCTTCAAAATAGCTTTGGATCATGTGGATGTACCCACCTGTCTTGCTTGGTGTGCCCAAGAGATGCCCAAGAGGGCAGACATTGGTGTATCCTCATCTGCGGTACAATTTGCCTCATTTCGTTTCCATTCTGTGCCATCGGACTTAAAACACTCGATAACATCTCGTATGTCCAGTGGTCAAACCAGCAACAGTGGTTTGTGTCAGAGGCTCAAGGTGAAATGCTCCGGCCCATTCCACTTGGTCGGGTACCCCCACGACCAAAGGCCCCAAAGATGATGGATAAGATGGTCATCGTTGTGAAACTCACCTCCTCTGAGCATCTGTAGCATCTACCAGCAGGAGCACGATTGTGCAGACAGCAGGTTGAGGGCTGGGAAATCCTCTGTACGTCCCCTTTTGTACCTTGTCCTGTGCAGCTGCCTCTTGCAGGAGATGTGCTGCTGAGCTGACTGAATCTTTGGTTGGGCCTTTGGTTGAACCTTTGGAAATTTGGTTGGAGCTTTGGTAGTACTTTTGTTTGGAACTTTGATTGGGCCTTTGGTGAGACCTGGCTTGCCAGGTTGGATGTCACGGTGCTGGAGAATGAGCTGAAACATCCCAAAGAGCCCTTCATTTTCTAGGGCCTCTGCTTAGAGTAGTCTGTGAAAATATTACACAAGTCATCACTGTTTGCTGTCTGGAAGCCAAGAGATAATCAGCAAAACTACAGCTTTTCAGTACTTCTGCAGCTTGAGTTAAAATGTTCCAGACTTCACCTCCTGCTGTGCTACTTTTAGTCCTCTCTCAGCGAAAAAAAGAAAAAGAAAAAAAAAAAAAAAAGAGGAAAATAGAGTGCCAGAAGGCTGCTGAGCACCAGCTCCTCTGCTTTCCCATTTGCTCAGCAAACACAGTTGTCCAGCCCCTTGCTAGCTCCTTGCAACCGGTGCCATGTCCTTCCTGCTGAAGGACACTTAATTCAGACATGTCCCCTATGAATGAACCCCCCAGTTCCTTGGACATCCATGACAACTGTCCAGCAACGTGGTGGTGGCCCCAGACCTCGTATCATTGTGCTCTGCACAGCTTAGCCATGGTTCCCACTCCTTCAAAATCACCTTACTCAAAGCTCCTGCACTTAAGAGGCTCAGACAGGAGCTGGCTGAGACAGACTCCAGTCCTGATCTCCCTCCTCCCCCCTACCCCCCTCCAGAAAAGGATTTATCTGGAAATTTGGGATGGCTGAAATCAGTCCATTCTGGTGAGCTGTAATCTTGCTCTGCACCGTGGCTCCAGCTTAATTGGCATTAAAATGTCCTAATGATATCCTGCGCCACTGTAAATTACAGCACGATTGCGCTTTTTTCCCCTGCGTTGCCAAGTGGTAATTAAAGAGTGCAATAAAGAAGGGTCAAAGCATGCTGCTTTCCGCTGATATATCATATGTGGAATCTGCTCAAACTGTCAACTGCTGATGAAAGATAGTGCCTGTGATGGGCACTGCGAGATACAAGAGGGAAAACTCCACTGTCTTGAGACCTTTGGAGCAAGCGGTTTCCATGGGTCAGAGCCACGATCCCTGTTTTACTTGGGTGATGCTCTGTATGGGACTCATTCCTCATCTGCCCTGAGGACTCCAAGGAATTGGTGGGCTCTTGTCTCACAGATTATTAACAAGTTTATTGGGCGAAGGGACCCATGAAAACATCCATTGGATGAAGGGACCCATTGAGTTGTCCATTAGGTGAAGGGATTCATGGAGACATCTGTTGGGTGAAGGTATCAGGTTGGGGACAGACCGCTGGTGTCACCAAGCCTTGTGGTCCTGAGCTAGGATGAGTTTGGTCCCAGCTACACCCTGCAGCTGGCCAGATGAGAATGCCAATATGAACGTGCTCAAAATGTGGGAAAAATCTCATTCCAGCCCCAAAGATATTTGTCTTGTTCAAAGCACCCTACAAAACTGAGGAGCAGGAGAGTCCCAGATCCCATCACTCAACCAGTGAAGGGACATAACACATGAACATAACCCATGGATGTAACCCATGGGTAGAACACATCTCTTGGAGCTCATCAGCTCATTTCAGAGCTAAAGTCCAGGGATGAATGGGTCAGAAAAAAATCTTGGCCTCCCATCAGCAAGGCAAAATGAGGCTGAGAGCCTGGAAGAGGAGGAAAACTGAAAAGAGCCCCATTGCAGCCAGGTGCCCATTGAAAACAAGCAGAAACATGGTGTTAAGGCTTTCTCTGGATCATGGGTGACATAAGGGAATCCAAGTTTCTTGATCGCAACGGGAGTGAGGCAGCAGTGTGTGGACAGAGTTCATGGGTGTGAGGCTGTGGGCAACGAGTCATTGGGTTCTGCTGCAGAACTAAAGGGCACAAAGTACTCATGCAAATGAACCTGAGCCTCTGGGGATGCTTTGTGATGGATCTTTTGCACTGTCAGCCCTGCTGCTCCTGCACCAAAGCTCAGGGAGGGGATGTCAGGTTCAGGAGGTGAATTTTTCACCGGAGGCATATTCTTGTTGCAGGAAGACAGAGCTCCAGATTGGGATCTGCTTTGTTAGGGGAAATCCATCTGCTGGTACAGCGCTGCTCCTGGCTTGGTGAGCTGCAGAAAACACCAACCCACATGCACCACAGGGGTCAAAGAACCACAGCATGGATGGCTTGGAAGGAATCTCACAGCCCGCTACCGTCGGCTGGTTGTCCCCCACCAGGTCTGTCTGCTGAAGCATTGTTGATGAGTTCAGACACAGGCAGAGGCTGACAGCATGGCGCTGGCACTCACAGCCTGGCACTTCCCTTCTGTTCTCAGCATCATTTGGGTTACAGAAACCTCTCTGCTGCTCCCGGTCTTTCCGAATGGGGCAGTGTGCCTCGGGGTCCAGTGGTGTGCTGGGAGGCGTGGGGAGCTCGTGGCATCTCTCACTTCCTTGAATGTCACCTCCTCTCTCCCTACACCACAGGATCTTGGAATCCTTGGGGATGGAGAGGACCACTCAGATCACCCATAAGCGAACACCCACTGCAGTTGTTACACTCCATCACGCTCTGATCTCAGTGTCTCAGTATCAGCACTGCATCCATCAATGGATGCGTGCTCAGAGCGCAAGGGACAATGGCAGGAGTGCACTGCAGTGATCACAGAGCCACTGGGGCTGGAGAGGAGCTCTGAGATCCCTATCACAACCACCCAGATCTCCACTGACAACGTCCCCAAGCATGGGGCTATAGGAAGCAGCACAGGACCCATAGCATCACCCATCCACCCTTGGTGTGCCCTCTCCATACCCTCTGCTCCATTCCAACACAACGTTGCTTTCAGCTCTCGTTCCTCTCAGCTGTTTTTGGACCTCATTAAAAAACACAGCAAAAGCTGCAGTTAATTAACATTCCTCCATCTGCTCCCCCTCCTCCTGCTGCCCCTCCTTCAGCCTCTCTCATTTTCGTGACCCCCTTTGAGTGGAGGCTCCCCCTACCCCTCACTGTAGGACGTCACGGGGGGGGGGGGGGGCACATGAGATGGCACACATAGGGGTGACACACGTAGGGGTGGCACACATAGGGATGGAACATCACAGGGGTGTGCACAGAGGGCAGAGGCCACCCGCTGTCCCCCCGTGACCCCATGCCGGCGCCCTGCGGCGGTGCCCGTCCGTCCAGGCTCCCTTCCAGGCGCGTCATGGGACTCCCAGCAAATCCCCTGGGGCCATCTGATCCCGGGGACGCCAGCACCCAGCGCTGCCGGCGCCGCTCAGGGGTTTTCCATGGTTCAAGGTGCCAAAGTTCATTGATAACGGCACCCGGGGGCTCGAGTGTCACCAGCGCTTGGGGTGGAAATGCAGTGCTGTCGGGATAGGATTGCTTGGAATGATATGAAACTTTGAGTTCTGCTGGTTAGGAAAATAAAACCCTGTATATACTCGGTTGCATCGCTGCTGAGGGATGTCAGCAGCTCCCATTTCACGGAGCAGATGATGATGAAACTCCATCTGCAGCCCCGCGGAGACGAATGCCACACATTTCCCAGTAGTCCTGGAATGGCCATCAGATGTGTCAGAGTTAGGAGCCGCCCAGGGGACTGCTCCTCCAGTAGTCCCATTCCTGGAAATGAATCCGTACACTCCCCTGAGCCAGTGACAATGGGAGTTGCTGTTGGGTCACAGAGGAGGTGGTGAGCAGTGGTGTGGTGCAGCCCCACAGCCACTCTGGGAAGGGGCACATGGGGTTGGGGCCAGGGATGTGGGGGCTGAAAATGCCTCCCCTGTGTCCCTCCAGCATTTCTGCCAGCAGAAATGACAGAAAGCACAACTTCAAAAGCAGAGTGCCCTCCCTCCTCACCTCCCTCTCCATGAACTCTCTTGAACTTGGGAAAACCAAACCAGCATTGAGTTCACATTCTGTTCGCACTGTAGGTAAAGTTCAACCTCCTCCTTTTTTGGCCCAGAGGTTTCCAGCAGAAATCAGGCTCTGGGACTGCACCAGCCCCTCTTCACCTCACTCACCCTATGTCTCACCAGGCTGGTGGGACAATAAGCATCCAAGCCATCCCATCCAACCATCAACCCATCCCCACTGCCGTGCCCACTCGTGGAACCACAGAGGTTGGAGAAGGACACGATGGTCATCACATCCAACCATTTACCCATGCCCATAGTGCCCAGCCATAGAACCACACAATCATTCAAAATGGAAAAGATTCAAGATGACCGTGTCCAGGCATGGAATAACTCAGGTTGGAGAACACCTTTACAGTCAGCAAGTCCAACTGCTGACCCACCGCCACCATGCCCACCGATGGGGGATGTGCCATCCCGTGCATTCTTCCGTTTCTCCTGTGATCCAGCACCTTGGGACAATTAGGTGGAGAAGAGTGAGTGCAGACTCAGCACATCTCATGCCAGATCCCATCTCTCCCTCCTTGGAGGTCTCCAAAAGCAGCCGAGCTCCCTGCTCTGGGTGGCCACGGTAGGACAGTGGGGGGACCAGATGGAACAAGAGCAGAAAGGCAGAAATCTCCCCTGCAAGGCACTGGAGGGTGTGTCTGAATTGGAAAGATGTAGACCAGGGATGGTTGCCTGCCCCCATAAAGTGAATACAACTGAGGAATCTCTGTATGCAACATGATCCCAAGTGCTTTTCCCCCTTCCCTAAAAAAATCACAATGGGTTTACCACCAGTACTGAGCGTGCCTCACGCCTGTGCTTTAGCTTTAGCAGAACACAGCCTGCACCTGCGAGCCTGGGTCTGATTTCTTGCAATGCTGTAAAACACAACACCCTGGGGTAGAAGTTACCTTTGCAGTAAAACAATGCAGAGAGTGAATTTCGCAACCTGCGCTTTGTGTCTTTTTCTCCCCAGAGCGGTATTTTGCAGCATTTGCCCTCAAACCAGTTCTTCTTAATGCAATAGATGTAATTAGCAGCAGACAGGTTGGTGTAACCCGTCTCTGATACACCTTCGTCCTCTCCCCCCTTCTCCTTCAACCCTCATTTACTGGAACAGAGCTCTTCTAGGAGAGTTTGTGTCTGTTGGAGCTCAAAATGTGGAAATGCTGAAAAACTAAAATTTCAATTTTGGAGTTGAAATCTGAGCTCCCTTTACGAGTGGGGTTGCTGGATAAAAAGAATTCCTATGGCTTTTGCAGGACTGTGGCCCAGGCTATGGGATTTGGTAGGGATGAGACCCAGCTATGTGTCATGTTTGCCAGAGAGCATGGAGAGGACACAGCACATGCAGAAGATGCTCATGGAGGTCTGATGGACCTCGAGGAACCAGATTGGGTCCATCGCAACCCCGCAGAACCTTTTTTTGTTGGCACCAGCTCTGGGGGAGGGACAGGGGATGCTCTCAAGGCCCATTTCCACAAACAGAAACATATCATGGGAAGGCTTGGCTAGGAAAGCTACTGAGAAGGGCTGTGCTAATGAAGTCCAAGCACTTTGTTTAGATGTTATTGCTACAGCAACGTAACATACATTGAAACGAAGCACTTTGGCGAAGTGCTTGGGCAATTTGGGACAGAATGAAATTCTGAAATCTCGGCATTTTTCTTGAGAGGGACTCCGCATATTTTCCACAATAACACCGTGGTGGTGCCGTCATGGGTGTTGCAACCTCAGGGTAAGGTGTATTTTCATAGAATCACAGAATCACTGAGGTTGGAAAAGCCCTCCAATATCCCCAAGCCCATCCCAAACCACCATGCCCACTGACCGCGTCCCCAAGTGCCACATCTCCATGGTTCTTGAATGCCTACAGGGATGGTGACTGCACCACCTCCCTGTGCAGTCTATGCTACTGCATCACCACTCTTTGGAGAAGAAATTGCTCCTAATGTCCAACCTGAATTTCCCCCGGCGCAACTTGAGGCCATCACCCTCGCGTAAAGCTGATGCAGCACAGACCCAGTTCTGTTTTTCCCTGCTCTACCAACAGCTTAACACAGCGCAGAGCCTTTGGGTGACTGCAGCAGAGCTTTTTGTTGGCACTCCCACCTGGGGACTGTCTCCTCCCACTGCCCCTGTTTGCTCGGAGCCCAGCGAGCTGCACGTAGGCAAGTTGCATAGACACTGGCACTCTCACACAGCAGGAGTGGATCACCTGCATCCTCCTGCCATAGCCCAGCAGCCGACGACGACACCAAGCCCTCACCTCGAGTGATGCGCGGCTTCCCGACGACGTGCCTCCCGGTGAGGCACATCTCAATCAGCTCAAAAGCCCCCTCTCATTGACTCCGGCGAGGTTGAGACGGGTTTTCCACAGGAGACTTCTTGGAAAAACCACAGCTTTATTTCTTTATTATATATATATTGAGTAACAGGCAGAGCGGTGCATCGGGTCGCGATGTGCTGCGGGGTTCCCCCGCCCTATCCCCATGGCCAAAACCTACTGGGAAGGGGCACCACCGAGCAGCATTGAGCGCCCTAGTTCCAACACAAGCTGTAGGATGGATGGAGCAATGTTTCACACCAGACACTGTGATTTCCTTTCTTCCCCCCTCTATCCTATGTTTGAAGCTCAACACCAAAAACTGATGGCACGTCCCAACAAAACGATGGGAAAACGTCAAGCTCTACACATTTATTACTCAGATGACGTGTTCTATAGCATACAGTGGGTCTGATGTTCTATCAAGAAGACTGCATTGCCACAAAGAGTTGTCAGCTCGTCTCTGAAATGCTGAAAACGATGAGTTTCTGTTTTCTCTAGGATGAATATCTAGTCTTTATGCTCCCCAAATCTTTCTCCTTGTTTTTTTTTTTTTTTTCCATTTTAATTTTTTTTTTCTTAAAGCGCTTCATTTAACAAATATGATTAAATTAAAAATGGTGCCTCTTCAATTGCAAATAAATACATTTAAAAAAAAAGAACTGCTAGTGTGAACTTCTGCAGGACACTGCTGCTCCCTTGGCGATGGACACAGCCCTTCGTGTCTGTTCTCCTGAAAAATACTGAGTGTCACTGGGATGGGCTAACAGCTCACGCCAAGAAGAGTAAAATTAGCGTGAAGCCATCAAATACCCAGCAGGGAAATAAAAACCGTATTTCCAAGAGAGGGATGTTATAAAATTAAGCAGGAGAATAAATGGTAAGTTCTTTGGACAAGTTCTCCTCCGAAATCGTCAATCATGACAAGAATAGATACTGATCAATCCCCTGTGGGGGATGAGGGGAACCAGGCAAATCACCTACCTTGCCTTTTTCCCCCCATTTGTGTTCCGCCTGCATACAAAGAGTTCTCCAAATGGGGGTGAAATCTCTCATGGGGAATCCAAATGAATCGGTTGTGGGCACCAACACCTCAGATCTGGCAGTTGTTTGGCAATGGGAAGGAGGATGCTGGGGGCTGCAGTTCTGGGGCATCGCCGTGGTGCCAGCCCCTCTTTTGGCCAAAAGAGGGTATTCTGCACCCAAAATACAACGCTGCCCACACTTTGCCCCTGCAGTGAGGAACACCAGCAGCAGAACATAATACTGGGGGAAAAAAAATTGCATTTTTGGTCAACTCCTAGATTCTCACGCATCAACAGAGCGAGAGATGTACTGAGTGACCGAGCGGTCCATGGTGGGATGAACATGGACATTAAAACAGGTGGATTTCACACAGAAGTTCCTTGATGGGAGAAATCCCAGTGCTGGAGGGCAAACCTCCCCCTAGGATTTTCTCTCTCTTTTTCTTTTTTTTTTCTTTTTTTTTCTTTTTTTTTTTCCTTTTTATATTTTTTAATGTACTTTTTTCCTTCTTTTTTCCTTCTTTTGCTCCAGTCAGAGAGCAGGGTCCAAGGGATGCTGTGGTGCAGGGTGCAGGGAGGCTGCCAGCTCAGATCCTGGCATCTTCCTTTCCATACAGGCAACCATCTCTCTGTTTCCTCAGCATTTAGGACGCTTTAGAAGCTCCTCTCCCCAGTTCCTCTCTTATACTCCAGGTGTGGATTTGCCGACACACCAACAGGCAACCGAATGAACCGGCAACCAAGTGAACAGCTCCCAGCGCTCCGAACCGTCTAACCAAGACTCTCACTTCCTCAACACCTTCATGTCGAAAGTCTCTGCTCTTCCAGATCCCCAGAGATCCACAGAACCACGTAATGGTTGGGTTGGAAGGGACCTTGAACATCACAGAACCATGGAACAGTTGGGTTGGAAGGAACCTCCAAGCCCACCAAACCGCAGTCTACAAACTAGGTAGGAAACGCAGCCAGTGAGAAAGCAGCAGGAAACCTGTATTTTTGGCTTTTCATTGTTCTCTTCTTTTTCCTCCTTTTTTTTTTTTTTTTTTTTTTTTGCCATATGCTTTTTGCCTTCTCTCTGCTGGTTTCCCAAGAACCCCAAGTCTTCATTTCTTCCTTGCCCTGTACATGAATAGGCCTGACTATAACAGGCCTGCTCTTAAATGCATAATTACAATGATGACAGTAATTACAATAAAGCACTCTTTCAACAGAAACAACAACAAAAAAAATTAAAAAAAATAAATGGGCTATTGTTAAGTGGATGGGAGATGCTGCAGCATAGCAGCATCCCGCGTTCCGCAGAGCTCCTAGCTCAGGGCACGTGTTTTTGGGTAAATCTGCAAGGTTTCTGGCAAGAAGACTGTGGCTACGTTTCTCCTACAGTGGTTTTTGGACTCTTGTAAAATCCTCCTGCTTCAGCATCTTCATGAAACCATTCGTGAGCGGAGGGTGAGCAGTGCTGCCCCATCTCCACGCTGATCGCAATTGTCCGTTTTGACGATAATAAAATAAAATAGAATAAAAATACAAGAAAAAAAATAAAACCCAGTGCAAATCAGAAAGCCATCCTATGTGCCCGTCAGAATCCGGAGGAGACGCAGCGGAGGCGGGGGCAGAAAGTTGAAGAGAAGAGGAGGGGGAAAAATAAAATAACGAGAGCTCCGCTGGACAAAAGCCGTCAGTGATGAGCGTCTGTGTAGTGTGTGCCACGCTTTGTCCTCCCCAGACATCTGCTGTGCGCTGTCTGCTGCCAGTTGGCCAGAGCAGGGCGGGGGGACAGCGTGAAAACAATCCTGGCCCCATTGGGCTCGCTCCTCCGACTCACCGTCGTCTTTCTAAAGCCAAACAATAACCCGGCGGGACACGCCGATTTCAGAAAAGAAAACCCTACAACAAAAACACGGCAGGGAGGAGGGGTGGCACTTGGCGACGAGGCTGAAAGAAACATGCTTCTCCCTCCCCACCCCACGAACATAATTCTCGAGCATGCTGGGGTTTGTCTGCTTGGGTACATCAACTGGAATCCCACTAAGGTGCACGTCTTCTCCTCGCCCCTTCCCACCCCACCCTGCCCTGCCCCTCAGGCCGTCAGTTTTTGGATTGTCTTGTTGTAGTACTGTGTGATGGTGGGCGTCAGCGGGTTCCAATTGTTGGCGTGCAGCTCAATGACCTCCAGCAGGAGGGAACGCGTCAGCATGGACTCAGAGGGGCACAGCATCTTGTCACGGGCCGCAGCCAGCAGCTCCGTCATCATCTCAGGCAGCTGCTCTTCCAGCAGCCGGCCGGTGCTCTGCAGCTGTCAGGAGAGAGGGGGCAACAGCGTTACGGCTTAGTTTTTGCAGTATCATTCAGGGTGAAAAAGACCATCAGGTCCAACTGTCACCCCATCGCCACCATGCCCCAGTAATCACAGAATCAGTTAAGGTTGTAAAAGAATACTAAGATGGTCTAGTCCAACCACTGAGCCATCCCCACAGAGCCCACTTAGCCGTGTTCCTAAACAGAAACACAGAATCATGAAGGTTGGAGAAGGCCTCCAACATCCCCAAGCCCAAACCCAACCCACCCCACCATGTCCACTGACCATGTGCCCAAGCACCACATCTCCATGGTTCTTGGACACCTCTGGGGATGGGGACTCCACCACTTCACAGGGCAGTCTGTGCCAGTGCCTTACCATTCATTCCAAGAAGAATTTTTACTATTTCCTCCTCTTGTTGAAAAACAGAAATGCTGCACTACGAGTGAGGCTATGGGAGGGAGGAGCCCAGGGTTCATCTCTCACCAACTTCAAAGGCAGCAGCACTGGGTGCTTTGGAAAAATCCCACCTAGAAGTCGAGGTATTGTCAAAACACAGCATGTACTGTGATGTGGTGTGCAGCCCTTTACCTGATCCTCCATTTGCTGCTGATTCACAGCTGTCGTGTGCCCCAGTCACTAGCAGGGCTCTTCTGGATGCAGAACAAATCCCTCTGCACCACAACCATCCCTGTGTTTCCATCCTTCTGAGCATAGCCATAGGCTCCTAAAGCAGCATGAGCCCCAGGAACCCCAACCCCAACTTTGCAATCCCACTTGTGCAGTATAGGTACCATAATTTCCCTACAAAGCACAGCAAACCTCTCTGCATAGCCAACCGCCGCTGCATGAGGCAGAAGGGACAACATGATGTGGAGCTCCCCTACCTCCATGGAGCAGCACAGCACGGCATCCTCCTTCACATCCTGAGATTGTAACAACTGCAAAAGAGAGGAGATTGGAGATTAACTGCTTCTCTTAAAGTACTGATGCTTGCTGAGAGCATGGGAGTCTTCCTGGTCCCTTCCCACCACTTTATCCTCGAAGCACAAAGGATCTCTATTCACCTTTTGGTGTTTCAGTAGTGGTTTTTTCAGCCACTTCAGCCAACCCCAAACCCAGCTCTGCTCTCCCAGAAATCTGCATTCCAAACACAGCCCATAGGCACAAGCAAATTCCAAGAACAACCCAACAGAATGCTATAGGGTCAGGCCACAATGGCATGGCTCAGTGGCAAAAGGCAGCTCAGCCCATCCATCCCCAAAAACGAGGAGCTGTGAGCAAAGCTGGGTCAAAAATACACATCTTTATAGAATGACAGAATCACAGAATGGCTTAGGTTGGAAGGGACCTCAAGGATCATAAAGCTCCAACCTCCCTGCCACGTGCAAGGCCACCAAACTCCACATTTTTTTCTCATAGTGCATGTTTCTTTGCTTCTGTCTTCACTTTACCACTGTCATGCACATGCCAGGCTTTCTGTTAAAGCCACAGGAGACAGAGCAGAACTGTTCTGGCTGTTTTTCCTGCAGATAAAAACTGTGATGTGGTGCATTGCTGTGACGACTTAGCTGACTTCATTAACCTCTGAATTTCATCAAAAAAAGGCAAAATGTGGAAAAGTCTTTGGGCTAATTAAACCTGCCCATGCCCAACACAACTCTGTGGCAGTGAATTTGCTCTGAAGTCACACTTCTTACTGAACACAATGCTCTGCTTTTCAGCCTCAGTCATCTCTTCTTCCCATTTCCATTTTTTTCTGTTTCCTTTCTTTTAGAAATGAACATGTTTACAGCTCCACCACTACTGGAAAACAAGAAGCAACTCAAGGAATTACGGTAGGTCTCAAAGTTGTGTCTTTGCTCTCTTCTGTTTTCAGCAGAAAGCACTTTGTTTTGAAGCTGATGTTGATGGCATCTGGACAAGGACTTGGTCCCATCAGTTTGATCTCATGTTAGACAAATATCCAGCCAGGCACTGAATGCATGCACCAGTTCCCCCAAGTTTATCTTTCCACTGAATTGTTTGGGAACAGTGGTTAAGCCCAAGCCACAAGCTCTGAGATAAGTTCTCCTAAACAGTTAACAGATTCTTTGCAAAACAGCCCAAGAAATTACATTAAACCTTCCCCCCAAAAAACAACAGCAAAAAAAACCAACACAGCTATCTCAATTAAGGATAAATATAAACATGCAGTAGCCTAGAAGTACTCTTTAGCAGAGACTGGGATGCCACCACTGCGATGTCCCTGCTGTGATGCCACCGTTGAGATGTCACCATTGGGATGCCTCCACTGGGATGCCATCACTGGGACATCACCACTGAGGTGGCACTATTGGGATGTCCTGTCTGGGATGGCACCACTGGAATGCTACTGCTGGGTTGCCATCACTGAGATGTCACTCTTGGGTTGCCACCACTGAGATGTCACCACTGGGATGTCATCACTGGGACGTCACCATTGACACGTCCTTGCCAGCTCACACAAGCAGGGCTGCATGCAAGTACCGAGTGTGCAAACCCAAACCTGAGCAAACTGCGAGCCTGACGTGTGGCTTTTGCACAACCAGACCCTGACCCTAAGCAATGTCATTAATTGTCTGCAATCTGATTTTTATTTACTTAAAATATTTCAAGGTAAACACACTATACTTAGTAAATTAGCACTCCTACGTTGGAATTATTATTTATTCCACTATTTATAAATGCTCCTCCCTGCCGTGGAGTGCTGCCCCAACCCCACTGTGTCTCACACCATTCCCACTGGCTGCTCAGCCCCACACGCTTTGGGTTTACCTAGCAATCATCCCCTTGGGGCTCAGGCTGTCTGCAAGAACATTTCGCTTGCTCTTTAGCTGGTTCTCTGAACTGGGTGAAGCTGTGCAGCCAAAGCAGCAGTTGCTGCTGGAAAGCAGACAAAGAGTCTGCTCGATTTCCTAAGAGTGGGGGCCGTGTGCCAGGATCTGCCCGGCTGGTCACATAACACCCGACCACGGTTGCGAAAGGCTTCTCACTTCTTCTGCTGGTGCTGGATCGAGAGCTGTGCAGACTGGTGGGAGACAGAAGGCATCGTGCTTCCATCCCTGCAAAGCTCCAGTTTTCAACTATCTGTGCCACACTGAGTGATGGGTAAAAAACGGTTCTGGTCCCGAAATACCTTGAGGGTCTGTTCCTGGAACTGCTGTGCGTGATTGGGATTTCCTGGGAACACTGGGTATTATTGCTTATCAAATCTAAGGAACTCCACTGACAGCAGATTTGGGTACAGCTGTGAATACCCACCAGCAAAACAAAGTAGCAAGCACATATGCCTTATTTCTCTCCACTCTCCAAGATGGACTCTGCAGAAGAGGTGAAGATTTTGCATCATCCAGTCCAACCTCTCTGTTCAAGCAGCATTCCCTAGGGCACATCACACTGGGCTGTGTGTAGATGGCTTTAGATGGGGCCCTGGGCAACCTGGCCTGGTGGAGGGCAACCAGCTCATGGCATGGAGTTGGAATTGGATGGGCTGTAAGGTCTCTGCCAACCCAACCACTCCACAGTTCTACGATTCTAGGATCTTCAAGGTTGCTTCCAACCCACCATCCTACGGTTCATGATTATCCCCTATTCCTTCCTCCTCTGCTCCCAAGGCTTACTCAGCATCCCTGCGCTCCCATTATCCAGGAGAGGACAAGAAAGCCCCAAAACTGCATTTGGGCTTCATCACGTACAACCAGTTTCCTCCTCCCAAGTGCTGACAGACTCACCTGTATTTGCTGCAGACCACTGGACGTAAGCCAAACTCCCTAGTACACCAGTACACAACCCCACAACTATTTGGGTTCATTACCCACTTTCTACCTAGATAACCCACACCACAGAAGTGCTGACGCAGAGCTCTCAGGGTGCCCACACCACGAGCAAGATGGAGAATCTGCCTCACTTCTCATCAAATCATGCAGGCTGGGTCATGCTCTGCAGCTCTTCCCATCAGGAGATGCATACATTACCCTCTACAGCTGCAGTGACACTTTTCCTGTAAGGCTTTGCACTAATGATTGTATATGACAGTGCTTGCAGAATGGCATAAGCAGCGCTGGCCACAAACTGCCTCTTAGCATGCAATGCTTTGGGATGCTTCAGTGATGACTCCAGTGTGAAAGCAAAGAGGTTTTTCCGACCTCCTGGGATGATCACCCAGAGCCATGGGGTGGCTGGGGCTTCTCTGGGAGCAGCACTGAGCAGGAGTTGGTCTGTCTGGGTGGCATGGGCTGGTGAAGACAGACAGGGGAAAAAGCAAAGTGCAAATGTGGGTGTTGGGGATGAGTAACTAACACTCCATCAGCACAGCCAGTTCCAGGATTCCTACAGACAGTTCCCTTAATAGGATCCCTTAATAGCAATCCCCATTGCTAGGCATCAGAAGAACTCCTGGGACCAGAAGACCACAGACACAAGTAGCATCTTCTCTGATGCTGACACTGCCTAAGCATGAAGTGAGATTTGGGGAATTCCTTTCCATTACAGAACTGATGAGGTAGGGGATGCATTGGGCACACTGTCTTCCCACTCAGCCCCACTGCAGACTGAATCAGCAGCAAAAGGTGAGGCTGGACATGTTTGGAAGAAACAAGAACAGCCACCCCAAAAGCTCTGCTACTCCAGCCTCTTGCCTCCAGCCTCGATACAATGAAGGTTCCAAGACCACTGGAGATACACAAGGTGTACCCCACACAGGAGTATCAGCCCCTTTCAGAAGATGCTGATGGCAATTCCCACTTGCTTCATTGGGAAGAGGCCACCAGGAAGGGGCACTGCTGGCCCCACAGTGAAGTATCATGCTGCATCTGGGACAACCTGAAGGAGTTGCTTGGCAGCACCTACTTGTCTTACAGCTTTTAGCTGAGGAGGAGACTTCTGTTCTCCTCTTACCCAACCTGGACATTCTGGGAGACTGGAGATTGGAGAGTAGGAGATTAGTTTGCCTACTGCACCCAGCAAACGACAACATTGGTTCTCCTCATTGGGCTTCTGAGGAGCTCCAACAAGAGATACTTAACAGCAAATTGCACTAAAGCCAGAGAACAAAGCCTGTGCCCAGCCTGGGAAACTCCTCCTCCTTCCCACTGCAGACGAAGGAAACCATGAAACGTCTCCCCAGATCTGGGACAGCAAAAGGGGTTCCTCCAAAGATGGAAACCATCAAGAGGCAATTACAGGAGACAATGACGAAGGCTATCTTGTCGCTCACCAAGTCAGACCATGCAACCCAGTGGTAGCCCCATTGGGTGGCTCCCATTAGAAGAGAGAGGTAGAAGGCATCGCCCTCACCTCGGGGACACATCCATTGGGACTGTCTGAGCAGGACCAGAGGTATGCGTGTGGGTGAGGTGGGGTGAGAGAGCCACCCCGTCAGCCTCATCCTGCCTGGCTGCAGCCATAACAGCCCTGGGAGCAGAGGATGTGACCTCATCCCAAAGGGAAAGAAGAAGCGGTGAAAGCATCGTGCTGATTGCACAGGGCCCACCCTTGGACACTTGGTGCTCTCCTGGCTCTTCACGTGGTTGTGGACACAAATAGCATCACAGAACATCCCGAGCTGGAAGGGACCCATAGGAATTACCAGGTCCAATCCAAGGCCCCAAACCCTATGGCTGACAGCGATGTCCCAGTGTGAGGAGGAGGGACCATCCCAGGGGATAGCATTTGCTCTCATTGCTCCTTCCACCTCTTCTGAAGGAATGAAGGTGCTTCCCCAGCAATCCCGTAGGGCAAGGGGACAGCGGTGGCTGTGGTGGTTGTCCCTGGTGGCCTTGCTTCTCTAAATCTGGCTCTGCCTGCAACGCTGTTCATAATCCAAATCTATATCCACAATGGAAGATACGGAAAAGAGCAAACCCTGGGGTGAGCAGGGATATAAATGGGATTTTCTCTCTGGCACCAAAGCCCTTCCTTGTCTGAACTAAGGCACTGCAATTCCCATGTTCACTGGCCGTGACTGAGTCCTGCAGCTTTCCAGGAACACAAGTTCTGGTGCACAGAACACTGAGCCAAGCTCCGGGCATCACCATTTCTGTGTCTTCACCTATTCCCAAATACCAACTGCTTTCCAGGTGAGACACCTCCCAGGCATGCCCCTCAGCCCTGTCCTTGGCCAGAACAGGGAGCACAAGTGAAAAACTCCATTTGCCATTCTGTGTTTTCTTTGCCCCCATGGTCCCAGGGGCTTAGCTCCATGACCAGCACGGCTTTGTAGGCAAAATAACTAACAGTTGGTTTCTTCCTTCCTCCTCACGCCCAGCTCTTCCTCCAGGACTCATTTCTCCCTATTTTCTTGGGTCAGCCCTGGCTACATCGGAGCTCCAAGGCAGGAGGGGCGTGGGGTCAGGATCTGGACCTCTCATTGCCTTCACTGCACAACAAAAAAAGCCAAATTCTGTCTCGCTCTCAGAGAATGCAATCCTAAAACACAACCTCTTATTTCACTGCCAGACGGCTTCCAAATTCTGATGCTTTTTGAAAAGGGAAAGCCATTAAAATAAAATCCCCTCCGTGCGACAAGATGTGATTTTCTCTCCCAGCAGCACCGCCCTGCGGCTCGGCTGCAGCCGAGGGAGGTTCTTCCTCTCTTCCTCTGAAGGAGACAACGAGAGACAGTGCCCTCCAAAGCTCAGACGTTAATTACCGCGTTGGAATACTTCTCTAAATTACACGGTGTGGCCCCAGGAGATAACAGGCACTGAGAGGGGGAAGGGAGTAGATGCTGCCTATGTGCTGCACTGCAGCTCAGATGTAGAGGCAGTGAGATGGAACATCCCCTTCCTTGCCCTACACCTCGGGTTTGCAGGGAGTGGGGAGATGTGGGACCAGACCAGGAGGGAAGCACTGTTCCCAGCAGTGGAGGCAGGAAACACATCCCCCAGTGCGGGACCCCAGTGGAAACCCCCAGTGTTATGTGGACCCCCAGTGGGACCCTTCCCATGACATGGGGACCCCAATGGGACCCTCCCCTCAAATTGTGACTCCTCAGTGAGACACCTTCAATACCATGGGGACCCCGGTGGAACCCCCTGCCCAAACTGGGACCCTCTCAATGGCATGGGGACCCCCAATAGAACCCCCCCAAACTGGGGCCTCCAATGAGATCACCCTCCATGTCATGGGAAATCTCCCCCTCAAACTGGGTCCCCCAATGGGATCACCCTTTTAATGACATGGGGTGGGACCCCAATAGGACCCATCCAACATGAAGACTCTCTCAGTGTGGGACTCCAGTAAGACTCCCTCCAGCTTGGGCCCCCTCATGGCATGGGGACCTCCAGTGGGACCCTCCAGGCATGGGAACATCATCATGGGATGTTTAATTAGCCCGTTATGAGCTGCTTTCTGGCATGTGCTTAGAATCTGTCCCAGCAGTCCCATCCCATGCACCCATGCGTGCTGGGAGCACAGTGCTGAGGCAATATGGCAGCTCCTTGGGAAATCAGAGATGGGGAAGATGCCCACCATGAGAGAAAGCTTCAAATATGAGAATCTGATGGCCGGACTTGATGATCCTAAAGGATCTTTCCTTAATGATTCTACGATTCTGGAGCTCATCAGCTTTGTGCCAGGCAGTGAGAAGACCACTAAGTGTGTCTTGAAGGAGATCAGGAATGATCAGCATGGATGTGCCTCACCTCCTGGATCTATGGAGATTTACAGATGAGAGAAGAGTATGGTCGTCTACTGTGTTGATTTTAACAAGCATTTGGGCTCTGTCTCCCAATATCCAAGTAGTGGTAGACAACCAGGTAAGTTAAAAACCTGGTTGGATGGCTGGGTGCAGAGGGGTGTAGGTGTTGGATGACAACTCAACTCCTCTTGGAGGCCAGTAATAGGGCAACCATTGGGCTCCCTGCAGGACCTGTCCTTTTTAGCATCTCTACTAACAACCTGGAGGAAGTGAGGAGCCCACTCCTGCCAAGTCTGGAAATGACACTGAGTTGCAGGACCACTCAACATTCCAGCCAGAGGTAGCTCAGTGGGCTGCAGGAAGGAACAACAGGAACCTTAAGAAGCCAACAAGGCAAACAGCCAAGCGCTGTGCAGGAGAGGAGCACGGGGGCAGGAATGGGTTACAATAGGGCAGGAGGGAGGCAGAGCCCTGTGGGTCCCCAGTCCTGCAGGAACCACGCAACCTCACTGCCTGCAATCTCTGGAGCTGGTTTTTCCACTTTCTTGCTCGCCTGCCATAGGCAACTGCTGAGATTCCCTGGATGTAAATCCAGCTCTGTCTGCTGCACAGCGTCATACACACAAACAAATATATTTCAAGCAGTGCTCGGCACCAACTCTGAGCTGGAGGCAGCTCAGCTGGCAGTGGGCTGGCAGCAAGGTGGCAGCTCCCAGCCCAGAGGCACCTCCTGTGTTGGCACCCAAACAACATCCCATTGAGGATGGGACGGAGATATGGAAGAATCCAAACCTCCTGACACCACTCATCCCACACTGATCCCATACGGCACACAGCACAGAGCTGGGTGAGGAGCAGCCAGCCCAAAATGAGCCTGAGTGGGGCAGAAGTGCTCAGAACCAGTCAACAACAGATGGGATATAGCGTTACTTATCACCTCTCTGCCTGCACCAGCCACAGGGCACTCGTCAACCACACACATCCCCGCTGATGGTACTCGCTGGTCCCCAGTCCTAACCCATTTTCTAAGCTTTGCTGACTCAGCAGTGAAGAATAAACGTGGTTGAGCTGCAAGAACCAGAGTCCTTTTGTTGCTGGTTCCCTTGGCTTTGGAGGATGTGCAAAGTGACGTGTTGCTGGAGCAGAGTTCCTCACAGTGGGCACAAGACAGAGGCTGTGGAGCAGCGAGGATGTCAGCATTGCCGCCCAGCACAGCACAGGACATCCTTCAGGGCAATGGGAATTTAAAGAGACTGACTTGGCATTTCTGAATTAAGCTGGGACCACATGATCACAGGGCTGGGAGACCACAGCAGGACATCCCTTTCACTGCAGACACCAAGCTCAGTAGTGGGGACAGTGCCCTCAAAGTGCTCAAAGCTTCATTTTCCCAAGCTCCCCACGTTTGGTAGCTGCCATCGTTCTCTGGTTCTCATCTGTCAGAGGGGCTCTCTCTAAAAATCCCTTCTCCCCATAATCCCCAGGTGCCGACCTTGGGGCTAGGAGACCTACTTCCCTTCTCCAGTGCTATGACTCAAATTTCCTCTGCTCTGATGAACACCTGCTCTCATCCCTACTGTCCCCATGCTGCTCCCATCCTGACGGCACCTCACTTTGCACTGGCTCTGTAATTAGTTGTGATGTTAACAAGTTTTTATCAAGGGAAAGGAAAGGAGCTGGAGAGGAAGCTCTGCGGGGGAAGGGAAGAAACATTCCTGCTGTAGCCATCAGGAACTTTCCCCTTCCTCTTCTCACTCCCTCACTGACCTTTGGCTGAGTCTGCCAAAGCCATAAAGGAAAAGGGAAAAAAAAAATAAAGAGAGGAACTAAAAAGTAAGAGAAGCAGGGAAGGATAGGCAGAGCAGAGACAGTATCTCATGTTGCCTTGCCCCTGCTCATGATTTATCACCAGAGGATGGGTGGATAGATGTTCTTTCCAACTCAACTGATACAATGGCTCTATGAGAACCCAGTGCCGAGCTGCCACACAGTCAAGGTCCCAGCCCTGTGGTCACTTTGGGCCAGTCACTTTGGGGTATGATGGAGAGCTGAATGGCTCTGGCTCACCAACATCAGCAGAGCTACAAGGTCTTCATCTCCAAGAAATGGAACAGCTTGGACAGAACTGTCCTCTCATGGAACAGAGAGATTAATGTTTAAGAAACAAGCTTCTGCATGGCATCTTGATATAATCAGTAATAACTTTTTATGGAGCTGTTCTGTAGCAAAAACATCTGTAATATGTGAAACTCATGTCTTTCGGGTGCCACCATGCCCCTGAGTCCCCAAGATGACATGAACAACGGTGACATCACAGCAAGGGCAGACAGGAGCGTGTTGGGAACAATTCTGGCAGAAACAGGGCTGGGTTGTGTCATGGCTGCGATGGGAAACAGGAGGAACAGGAACTCTTCCCAGTGAGGTGACGCACAGTGCTGTGGGCAGAGAACTTGGGGAAGTTATGCTGTTCTTAGCATCCCTCTCCTACCTCCTCTGCAAGACACATGTGCCTCGCTGTGATGCCCCAACAATTTCTCACTGTTACACTCACTGTCTGTGAACTCTGCCCACAGTACTAGAGTGAAGACAAAATGTCTATTATGCGTTTGCATTCAGAGAAAATTTTCCATGTTAAAAGTCATTCCCAGCAATTTTTCCCCCACACTTTCCCTTGCTCAAGATTCCCTTGCAGACTGTGTACTGGACTGACAGTGTGGGAGTAATGGCACAGGGGAGCTTGCCCTCCTCTCTTTCCTCTCTCTGTCTGCCTCATCCACTCATTGGCATGAATGCCTCCAATCACAGAGCAATTGAATGGCTGGGTTGGAAGGATCCTTGAAGATCACAGAAGCACAGAACCATAGAATGGTTGGGTTGGAAGAGTCCTTGAAGATCACAGAAGCGTGGTATCATAAAATGGTTGGGTTGAAAGGGATCCTGAAGATCATCCAGCTCCAACTCCTGCAGTGGGCTGGCTGTCTTGCACCAAGGCTCCACCCAACCTGACTTTGGGCACTTTCAAGAATGGGGCATCCACCTGTCTTTTAGACGTTTTTATAGCTCCTCTGGTGAGGATTTTGGCAATGGTGAGATGTGCCAACCTAAACACTAGGTTTGCAGTCCCAATTGTGGGGCTTCGCCAACCTTTTGAAAAAGAAGTCTTGCACGGACCACCTGGTTTTCATGAGCAGAATCACAGTGGACAGAAAAAGCCAAGTGTCCCTAGAAGCATCCATACTGATAGAGTGAGAATTGTTCGTTTTGGGAAAGCAAATCTCCAGGAATAACAGAGCAAACAGAATCGTTAAGGTTGGAAAAGACCAGTAAGATCATCTAGTCCAACCCTAAGCCATCCCCACCATGCCCAACCCAGAACTACGACACCTACAGATCATGGGCAATTCAGCACTGCAGTTCAATTGCTTGGATGAGGACAACTTCTAAAGGCATTACCTCCCTGAGGCAGGTGTAGATGGGGCACACAAGGACTCGGAAGGGCTCCCCGGTGCTGCTCCTCATGGTGCCGAAGACCTCGCAGAGGAAGGTGATGAAGCCCAGCCAGCGCTCCACATCCCGCTGCTGCAGCTCCTCCCGCATGGTGAAATCCTTCTGCAAGAGGGATGGAGACAACGGGCTGCATTAACAAAACCTCACTGCCGGGAAAAGGCGACAGCTGACGGGATGGAGAACTGGGAGGAAATGGAAACTCAGGGTGGGGGAGGAAGGCAGACAGACTGACTCTTTGGTAACAGTGGGGGGATTGCTCAATGTGAGCACAGTGGTTGGGATTTCAACATGGTGAAGCCACCAGAAAGTAGACAGTATAGAAACAACACCAACATCTGCAATATCACAGCTCATGGTGCTGGTGGCTTCTTCTGCCCTGCCCCTCCCCTTGGATGGACATGGGGCATTTTTTTTCCCAGTGCACAACCAACACTGAACAACAGTAAGCAGAAGGACCTCAAACATTAACATATGGGGAATGTGATGGGTGCTGGTGGCTGCGTTGAGTGTGGTGGTCCAGATTAGCTTGCTCAGCCCATAGACACCAAGTAGAGTCCCAACTCATCCAACCCCTCATCCAACCAGTCTCCCAGCTCGCTCAAACCACAGACACCAAGCAGTGTCCCAACTTGCCCAACACAGAGACATCAAGCAATGTCCCAACTTGTCCAACCCGTAGACACCAACCAGACCCAATTCTCCCAACCCATCTCAAACCCAGCACCCCAGCACCCCCTGGGGTCTCACAAAATGTTGTGTCCAGAAGATGAAGGGAGCACAGCCTTGACAGAGAAAGGTCACCCTGCCCTGGAGCCAAGGGTTGCCAGGTCCAAGGATTATAAGAGTGTCACGATTTACAGAGCAACATCAGGAGCAAATTAGCTCCTCCAGCCAGGGAGGAGAAAAGGCTTTACCCAAATGCTGGACCTGAAAAGGGATAAGTGTGTTGGAGATGTGTGGCAAAGAACAAGGAGTAACATGGAAAAACAAACAGAACACTTTCTGGAGGGCACCAGAACCTCACGGATGACACAGGAGCGCATGTTGCTCAGAGCCACAGCTTCTGCAAGACATCCTGTGTGGTATCACTTGCCTGTCTCCATAGTGACCCTGCCTAGGTATTAAAAATCAGTTGGCACTCCAGAAGGAAAGACCAAAGAGCAGGACAAGTTCATCCCCGACAGTGCAGCGCATTCTCAGTTTGACTGCAACGACCTCTTAACTCCAGAACTGAATAAAGGAGCTCGTATCATTTCATCTCCTTTTATACTGACTGACTGAGACAGAGGCTCAGCTGCTAACAGGGCTCCAGCCATGCATGGGAGATCCAAAGAAGGAGCTATTTATACACTTCACTACAAAAGGAAAAAAAAATATTATTTGCATATGCAGGAAAAAACCTTGTAACACCACCGAACCACTGCTTAACCACACAGTGATGACTCATCCCTCTCTACGCCTGTTTCTATTGGGCAATTTCCCAATGTGTCTGCATTGAAATCAAACACTGCTGGGCTGTTTCGAAGTCTCCAGAGGAGTCTGCAGAGCTCTTCCTTCTGTTGTCTTGGGGTGGAGGAGTTATTGGCCAGCTCAGGTTATCACCCCGGGGTTACCCAATGGCTTGGAGTTCCCGCTTGGCTTTCTAGTGGGACAAAAAAAACCCCAACCAGAAATGGAGAAATGCACTCCTGACATTCCAAGAAAGACAAACCCAGCCTGATTCCGTTCATCCTCATTTCTTCATTGGGAATGTTTCCCCCAGGCCTTATGGGGACTGACCTCCCTCAACTCTACCCATGTTGTATCACCGGAGAGTGTTTATCTGCAATCCATTTTTAAGTGAGTCCATCTGTGCTCAGAAAAGCACGAGGATAATTTCAGTGACAAGTCAACTCGGAACAACTTTATTTAACGTGGCAGCACCCATGTTCCTCATGTCCCAGAACCATTCTGTAGCTGAGTGATCCCTCACATCTGAGCTGGGGACCATAGAGTGGGATGCGGGCAGTCCCCAGGGGCAGACGGAGCATCCTTTGAAAAAGTGTCCTTTTGTCAGAGGTAGGGAACCCTTCAGAACGGTGCTGAACCTCAATGGCACCACCACCACGCTGCCCCGTGAACTCTGTTTGCTCTGGAAATGTCTCTATTTAAAAAAAACATCATGGATGGGCCTGCCCCATGCTTGTGTGGTGAGGTCAGTGCAGTGAGCATGTCCTCTCTCATCAGTTTGGCTGTATTTTTAAACACACACAGTATTACTAATTTGGGGGTGCCCCAGCCTGTCGATACGATCCGAGTGCATTTATGGGACGACCTTCCTCCTTGTCAGCTTCTGACAGCGCTGGAAACAGCAAATGCTGTAGGGTTCTCTACTCATGTCACCCAACCAAAGCTCTCGTCCCTCCACGTAGATGTATCTCACGCAGTGCTGTTGTGTGAATCACAGATATATCCCAACTGGAAGAGACCCATAGGGATCGTGGATCCAACCTCTGTCTCCACACAGCACCACCCAAACCCAGTGTCTGAGAGTGGTGTCTCAATGCTCCTTGAGCACTGGTGGCTCGTGGCAGTGACCACTGCCCTGAGGAGCCTGTCCCACACCCATTCCACAGAATCACAGAATCACAAAGGTTGGGAAAGACCTCCAAGATCCCCAACCCACCCCACCATACCCACTGACAATGTCCCCAGTGCCAAATCCCCACAGTTCTGGAACACTCCAGGGATGGGGACTCCCCACCTCCCTGTGCAGTCAATGCCTGACCACTGTTTGGAGATGAAATTGTTCCTAATATTCAACCTTAACCTCCCCACATGGCACAACTTGAGGCCATTTTCCAAACTCTCTCCAGGAGATCACCTAAGACCAGAAGGAAACCCCAGCAACCACGAGGAGAGGAGCAGAACCCCTTCTGTTTTGGTGGGCAGCAGCAGGCAGAGGAGCAGCGCTGTATTTCAAGCACCAGATCTCAACTTCAACAGCTGCAGCCCAAAGCCATCCCTGGGGACTTGACCACACTTTTTAAAGCCAGGTCCCAAATAGCTGTGCACCACCGACGCACGGTGGCTGTGTTAGAGGGCAAAACTTGACCATGGGATAAAAATGAGGGTTAATTTCAGCTCCACCACCTTCTGATGGAAACAAATCCTCTGCATTTGGGCTTGTTGCTTGGTAAACACCGGGCACTTCCTCTGGCAGCTCCGCTGTTTACTCACTGCCAAGGAGGGAGGAAATACTGAGTCAGAAATACTGCAAAAAAAGAAATATAGAACGGTGAGGTGCTGGTGATCAGTGTGACATAAAAAGCTGTGCTGAACGCTTGATGTTACTGGAAATGTGCTGCAAAGGTTGGAACCCTGAAGGGCTCTTTGGGAAGGGGCTGAGATAATAATAATACGTGCAGGAGGAGGGATGGGGCAGATGCAGGGTTGATGCATGCAGGAGGAGGTCAGGAAGAGCCTGACAAAGCCTTGGTGGCACCGGGGATTGATCCAACTCCTTGATGCTCGAGGTCTACTTCCAGCCATGCGTGGGCTCCTGTCACCTCCATCACTCTGATTTCCTGGGAACAATGTGCTCACCTTCCTCTGCACAGTGCTCTGGGGTGTGGGACTGAGACATGCAAATCAGAACAATTAGTATTACTCCAACAAAAGAGCTATTGACATTTAAAGCAGATAAACCTTGTAAATTGCAGATGACACCCTGTGCCCAGCCTTGCAGGTCTGGCCTTCACCCAGCTATGAGGCATTGCTCTCCCACAGGTTTCATCACTGCGTTTCCTTGAGCTGGATCTGCACCAGGAGAGCACACATCTGCCTCTTCCCAGTTGCTTTGGTCACGTCGCTTTGGCAAGAGCAGAAGATACAACTGGTGACCTTCATCCCTACAGCTGGCTCCATCATCCCTATGGCTCCGTGCATCTGTCTGGTCCTACTCTTGGGACCATCTGCCCAATCTGGGGACTTCATGGTTCATTGCAGTGATGCTCCTGAGGTTCCCAGTTAATTATTAATTGGACAAGTTTTCAAGCACTCGAGGGGGAGTGGAGTAATGGATCAGCAAACAGCAAAGTGTTCCTGTTGACCTGGTTGCTGTGACAGATCTTGGAGCACTTTCTCAGTGATGCTCTGAGGTGGCTATGAGGGCGGAGCTGCTCAGTCTGGCCACAAAGAACAGCAAACACCATTTAGTGGTTGTCCCAGTATAAAAATCTTTGTTAATGAGACTCTGAGTGCACATGCTGGAAAACACAGTGCCCTGAGGGTCAGCAAATTCTACAACTGAGGTGTAGAAAATCTCATTTCTACCAGAACACATCAGCATCTCCACAGAGTTCCAAACCTCATACCTTATTAATGGAGGAGTACTTTTGAAGCTTCTTTTCAAGTGGGGCAAAGTTCAGAGCACTGTTGCTCTGGAAATGTATGAAAGAAAGAGAAGGAGGCACTTTAGGCACCCCAACTGCTTCATCATATGTCCTCCACTGGCACCCAGGCCATGTTGGCCAACACGTCCTCCTCCAGAAGCCAACACGTCATCCACTGGGACCCAGGTGATGTTGGCCAACACATCCCCCTCCAGTTGCTCTCCTTGTTACTTAATTTTTAGTGTCACCCTACCTAGGCACCTCTCTGGGCTAATGCTGGATTCAGAACATGTTTATCACTGCTGCATAAAGACCTTGTGTTTCCCATGAACCTGGACCTGATTGTGATAGCTGATCTTGATCACAACCCCACAGAGCCTTGGCAGTCTGAGAACAAAGATATCCAAGGTCTCTGAACTGCTCTGTTTATCCCAATAAACTCTTCACCCAGCAAGTTGATCTGTGTCAGCTCTGCAGGAACACACAACAGCAATTTTTTTGGCCTTCAAATATTAAAAAATAACTGCAGAAAGACCTGGGAGCCCACAGGCAGACATCTATCAGTGATAGGTTCATAGAAGGACAGGTTTTCCCTTCGTCTGCCCAGAGCACGACCAAGGAGGGAAGAGGAGGGGATGGGGTTAACAGCTCTCATCCAGACATATTCGTGGCACCCAGAGTTCGTGTAACATTTCATGCCGGGACCCTTTTCTAAATTCTTTTGGTCATGGGAGAAAATGCTGCAACTGTTTAGTCTACAAGGAGTGGTGGCTCTGGCCCAGCACTTGGACGCTGCTGAGCAATCATGCCGGCACCTCCAACCTTATCTCTGCTTTCTGCCTGCCCCTCTGCACCAACAAGCCAAGTGTCTGCAGGGCTTGGACCACAGCACTGCTGCTGGTGACAGTGCTGGTGGATCCATGCGACGGGGATGAGCGATGACCAACAACTGCGGTCCCGAAGTGAAGTACTAAGGGTGTCACCATCCAGCTCTATTTACACAAAAGACAGCAGAAAGTCTTTCTTGGGTGCTAATGTTTATAGATCCTATGAAGGATCTGTAACAGGGAACTTCTACTATAACAAATGTTCTCCTTGGCTAGCTTTTTTTTTTTTCTTTTTCTTTTTAGAGATGAAAAAGATCCACTAATCTGTTCCCAATTGCTCCAGCAGAAGATGTTGGCCAACACATCCTCTTCCAGTGTGGCCCAGGTGATGCTGGCCAACACATCCTCCTCCAGTGTGACCCAGGTGATGCTGGCCAACACATTCTCCAGTGGGATCCAGGTGACACAGCTGAACACCCATACCTGAGGTCCATACCCTACACACACTACGAGCTCTCTGTCTCCAGTTTCACTTACTGGTTCTCCTGGCCCAGAGGTGATATCAGTGCTGGGTTTCCAGCGGCATTGTTCCATATGCTCCTTCCACCCTTCTTTATTAAAAAAATAATGCAGTGCATCTTGCTCCTCACCTGAGCACACTGCATGCCTGCCCCCTGAAGTTGCTGCTGATGGGGTCAGAAACCAGCCCTGGGAAATCCCTCACTTTACTCCACTTTGGGGTGCTGCAGGGTGGTCTCCAGGTCAAGGTGATGCTTTGTCAGGGGCTCGCCCCAAACACCTCAGTCCTGCAGGCACAGAGACATTGCCAGCAGCTTGGATCCACCTCTTACACTCAACCACATTTTCTATGCCCCCATATTATTGACGGGGGGAGGGAGGGGGGCAACATGGGAGCAGGGATTTCCCAATCCTGCAGCAGTCTGACCCGGATTGGTGCAGGGCAGTGGCAACAGATGGCCTGGCAGGCTGCTGCATTAACTCGGCTGAGTCCTCGGGCTGTCAAACCTCATCCCATGTCCTGAGGATGGATTTGAGTCTTTTAAGAGAAATTGAGTCCTCTCCCCAACAAAACCAGTGAGATGAGAGCAGCTTTTAAGACTGCATCCAGCCTGGTGCAAGGAGTTCTTAATGCTGGGAGAATTCCTGAATTTCTTTGCATTTGGATGGATTTTCAGGCTTTTCTTCTTCTTCTTTTTTTTTCCTTCCTTTTTTTTTTTTTTTTCCCCAGGCTGGGGATACCTCACTCAGCCCTGAGTATCCTTACCCCAGCAGTGGGTGGGAGCAGCTCGGGGCTCCACAGCGGGCAGCAGTTGCCTGGATCTGGCTGGGTTTGCAGGCAGGCTGTGGGCAGGCTGCACAGTCCACAGTCTCCACCTAGAGCCCAGCAGAGCCTCTGCTCAGTGCTGCAGGATCTGTCCACGCCTGACGCACCAGGAGCAGGGGGATGCCCCACTCCCAGCTTGGGGGGGATGCTTTCCTGGGAGATGGTGGGACCCCAAACCACACCCTGAGCTTACAGGGGGGCTGAGCTCTTCCCACATCCTTGTGCTCAGCATGGCAAACACTGCCCTTTGCATTCTGATTTATCAAAAGGAATCAGTAAGAATCAAAGAACGATTCAGGTTGGAAAAGACCTTCATGATCATAAATCCAACCATCAGCTATTGGTTGATTCTCCAGTATTAATGCCACAACATTCCCACACAAAAGGGATTCCAGCTCAATTTTACTCTTCTATAAAGTCTCTTGTCTTACAGAAGACAAGGCTTTACCACCTTCCTGCCTGTCCCTCTCCAGAAGTGCTCCCTTTGAACATCCCCAGTCCAGCACAGTTCACACAAACACCAGCACCACTCACGCCAAAAGTCTCAGGATTTGAGTTCAGGTTTTGAAACCAGAGAGAGGCACAGAACTGAACCACGGAACAGCTCTTACTGGGGTGTCAGGAGGTTAAGCAAGCAAAACCTCTCAGGTCAGATTCTGTGTTTGAGCAAGCACAAGGCTGAAGAGCACAGAAGAATCCCTGCAAGGACACACAGTAGGGTTTATAATTGGGTATGCACTAGGGTATGCAACTGGTATGTAAGAGTATGTAAACATGTATGGAACAGAGCATGCAACTGGGTATGCAGTGGGGTATGCAATAGGGCATGCAATTAGGTATGCAAAGGAGTATGCAGTAGAGCATGCAACTGGGAATGCAGAAGGGCATGCAGAACTGTATGCAGAAGGGCATACAGTTTGGTACACAGTAGGGCATGCAATGGGGAATGGAACTGGGCATGCAGAAAGGTGTGCAACAGCAATAGCCCTTCTGGCCCCTGGCTCTGAGGTATCTCTAAAAGCAGAGGCTTCATCTCAGGCTGAGTGCACGTGTGAGCCCTGCGATGGGTTGTGCTGGGCGCTGTGCAGGGATGCACCTTTCATTTCTTATTTATTTATTTATTTATTTATTTATTTTCCTAAGGAAAGTATCAGCCTTCTGTTTGATGTGTTGTTGGCCGGGTTGCTAAGGGGAGCAGTGTAAAATTACAGCCCCAGTGATGTCCTCTCTAATAATATACTCCGCTCTGCATAGCTCGGATGCAGACACATCTCAGCTATAAAGAGCATGGAGATTTCACCAGAGGAATACTCCAACTAATGTTACATGTGGAGGGTTTGTGGAAACTGCTCAACACCTCCCCACCAAAGAGAAAAGCGCCACGGCCAGCAGAAGCCAGTGGCTGATGCTATGACAAGCAAAAATCTCCTGCAGAAGCCTTCAATTTATTAATTATAAAGGGACCTACAGAGGGGCAAAAAAATCACGTATCTATCCACCAAGACATTTTCCACGCCATTGTCTCCCAAGGTCCCCAGTTCAGCTGTGTCCATCACGAGGGCTCACATAGCCCCAGCTCACTCCTGGTAACAAAACAAACCCAAGGAGGAGAAATCAAACAGAACTCAACAAAGGGAAATCCCAAACCGAACCCAACAAGGAGAAATTCCAAACCAAACTCAATGAGGAGAAATCCCAAACCAAATACAACAAGGAGAAATTCCAAACTGAACCCAATGAAGAGAAATTCCAAACCAAATACAACAAGGAGAAATTCCAAACTGAACCCAATGAAGAGAAATTCCAAACCAAATCCAATGAGGAGAAATCCAAAGCAAACCCAATGAGGAGAAACTCCAAACTAAACTGGCCCAGCACCAAGCTTGGGTCCAGGCACCCACCTCACAGCATCCCAATGGGTTCCCAGCATCCCAACTCAACAGCAGAGCTTGCATTTGGTACCAAAACACACAGAGAGGACAAAATGTAACCCAGGGTATTCCCAACATCCATCCTCTTGTTTCACACCAAGGCAGATACCACTAGACTTTGGCACCCTTGATTGCACCCAGATTCATTGGCCCTGTCTCAGCCAGGAGGGTCTCTTCAGAGGAGCTGTTGGCAGGGAGGAGATTCACAGCCATTTTTCTCCTGACAAAAAAGGACAAACAAGTCCATCCTGCCCAGCCCTTCAAAACAGAGGCATCTGCCAGCACCATATGGGGGAACATGGCTCAGAGGGGCACTTCAATCCCGATTTATCACACCCTGGTGCTGTGAGCTCCTTAGGTCCGGGGATTGGATTAGTCTGAAAGGTGCTGGAGAGACAAAAATCCAGCCCTGGAGCAAACGTTTTATTAGAGGTTTTTAATTAATGGGAAATGATCTAGAAATAGCTGTTGGAAAACATCTGTCTGATGGTGGAGAGGTCAGGGCTGGAGCTCGGCAACAGTGGGTTTTTCTAAGCACTGCCAACTCCTCAGTTTCACAGCTTCTGTTCCCTGGACATGGTTCCATCTCCAAACCTGAATGCGCCACAAAAAGACTGATCTGGGGCTGACCAAAGGAACCCACAAATCTGTGTGGGTGCACTGATTCTTCTGTTTAGATAAAGAAAAGAGCCAGCTGTTTGCAGAATGTCACGATGCTTCGCTACCAAAACGAAGTGCTTCCTCATTTCTGTCTGATTTCTCTGCAGCTTTCCAAAGCAGGCACTGTGCTCCCTCCCTGCACCCCGAGCACGGCGAGCTGAGTTCTGTGCTCCCGGGAAGCACTCAGAGACTCTCTGGAGAAATGAGATCTATTATTCATCCTGCTCTCGTGCCACAATGAGCTGGATGTGTATCCATTCATCACTGCACACAATGCTGTTGCACACATCAGCTTGCCGGGTCTGCTGGAAGGGGTTTCCATTATTGTTCCTTCTCTGTCTGTTTCCCTTGTTGAAAAGCATCATCATGACACAAGACTAGATAATGACCTAACCTAAAAGACCTAATAACCAAACATTAAAACCCCTTAATGTTTTAAAAATGACAAATATATTGGTTACTTGGTGCTCAGTCATAAAACCGAACTTAAGAAGTCTTCCTTCATTGCACTCTTGGGAAATACAAGCCATGTTGGCCGTGGAGATCCCTTTCCAATGATGTTGTAGCTACTGGGTGGGGAAGGAGCCATCCTGCCCTCCTTGGTGTGATCTGGTACCCATGTCCACCCTCACCTGGATCCCCTCATTTTCACCCCCCCCCTCTTCATTCGCAGCCCTTCTAGCAGGCAGAGTCTCAAAAGAGCAAGAGCGGGGGTTCAGAGAAAAATATTGATAAATACAAGAAGAAATACAAGTTGGCTTTTGCGATGCACATGTCAAAGGTACCTGAAGAAAGCAGCTGAGCACCCTGGCTGGAGGATCCAGAACTACTACAAACAAGAGGGAAACGATGGAAGGGAGGGAGATGGAAGACCTGCCTATGGTAAAGGACTGATTGCTAGCGCAGCAGAGCCCTGAATCTGATAGACAACAGAGTATTGTCTTATCAGCTTTCCTCTCATTTCCACATGGAAATCTGTTGCCAAAAATACATGTGTTTCTAGACCAAGTTTTAATCTCAAAAAAAAAAAAAAAACCAACCACAAAAAACACCCAAGCACAACCAAACGTCCCCACTGAGCAATGCTGATGTGGGTGCTGCTGCCCACAGACCTTGAAGGCAGTGGAGGTGGCAGAAGATGACAGCCAGCCATTAAGGATTGGCACCAATAAAATTGGAGAAATACTTCTCATCACGTGGACTTGAAAGGAATTTGGTGAAAGTTCAGCTCCTGCCCAAAAGCACGGTAGGACCAGGTGGGGTGAAGCTGCAAGCACCTGACTAAATCACTCCGTCTCTTTACCTGCAGCATGTTGAGGAGCAGACTCCGGAACTTGGTTCCTTCCACCATGAAGAGGGCCATTTTGTCACAGAGCTTGGCAGCCGTGGAAGCAAAGCTGCGGTCTGTCACTGCTTTCTGGTAGATGGTTTTAACTATCTCCCCAAGCATTTCCTCAGAGTTGGTGGAGTTCTGAGCCTCCTCCATGAAGGTGGTCAGCTTGGAGTCAACGTCACTGCTGTTGTTACGCATGCTGTTAAGGATTTCAATTAATTTGTCCATTTTGTTCTTTTCAGGATGGGTGGTTTCCACCGTGACTTCGTCCTGGTCCGTGAAAAGGGAAAGACAAGGCGTCTGTTACACAAGGAGAAAACAGATAGGTCAGCCCTTGTCCTTCCACAAAGTGCAAAGGGGGAAAGGGGTTGGGAAGACATACACACAGACCCCCAAAAATCAGAGCATCCCCATCTCAGCACTGAAAGCGAGCAGTGTATGAGCCCCAACCCACAAATGTTTGGTTTCCTCACTTTGCCCAGTACTCAATCCCAGATCCTTCCTCATCAGCTCAGGGAGATGTGCTCAATGCTCCAAGCTGGAGTGCCCAGCTCAGACTGGCATTCTGCCTTCTTCTGAAATTTAATCAAGCATTTGTCCATCCCTCCCCATGCATCCAGCCTGCTCTGGTCTGCTCCTTTCTCTTCCTGTAGTTCAATCTTAACAGACACCGCACAGAGCAAATCTGGAGCAATTTTTTGGACAACCCCAGTGCCAACTGACAAAGCAGCTGTGTTGACTACACACACCCAAAAGTGGGTGCCTATGGGAAGCCTTTCTTACAAGATTGTAAATCCACAAGACAGGCCCTGAAGTGAATACTCTGAAAGTCTCTGCTCTACTCCCGTTGCTTTAAATAACATAGAAATAATGAACAAAATCTCTTCCTCCCCCTCGTGCCACATACATAAATAGTAAATGCACATGCACTCAAAGGTGTACATTCCCAGCATGCACTCCCATGGAACTGTATATGTTCAGGTTATTTTTGTTGCACACTTTGAAAATCTCACTGGAGATACCCCCGTGAATGCATTTTCCAGTCTGAAAAGAGAATCTCAAGAGAAGGATTCTGAGTTACATAGGGGGCAAATGGAGATATCATCTCCAAATTCCTCAGAAATCTGAGTCTGAATATTGTTTCCAGAAAGGATTTCTCCTCCGTCACTTGCAAGCAATGGTTTTGTTATTGTTGGGTTGTTGGAAGGAAGGGGGAAAGATAAGAGAGTTTCAATTCAGTACTGAGATAAATGCATATCAATGTGAGAGTAGCTGACTCCAAACATTCAGCACTCAGCGCAGTATTAAGCTCTAGTTCTTTATCTGCAGACACAAATTGCCTTTTTTAGACCTCTCTGGGAGCAGATGAGCCCTGCAGATTGGAGGCAGTCTGCTGTGATCACAATGAGGCGGGAGAGCCCACATGGTAGCTTGAAGTTCCCTATCCTTGCAAGCGATGGGAGAGTTCCTGATCTTAGAAAACTCCCCTTGGGAGCAACCTCATTGACTTAACACTGTGTCAATAAAGGGCCTCCCAAAGAAGCACAGCGACACTTCAAGACAAGCAATGACACCAGCAGATCAAGAGAAGTTGCGTGCACTCACAGAAAGGTCTCCTGAGCCCAGCCCACCTCTGCATGGAGCATGGCCAACCACCATGCTCTTGGAGAGGGGGAAGGCCAAAGTTCCCCTAAGAAATAATACCTTTTCTTTTAGTCTCCTCCGCAGCCTGTCTTTGGAAGACTGAAGCAAGTTGATCTTGGGCCTTTCCCCAACGCGCTCGTGAATGCTGTCCTTCCTCTTGGTCTCCACCTCTGGGCTGTATGGCTGGGACTGCTTCTCCACCGCCTCCGGACTGCGCTGCGTCTCTACAGGACTGTGCCCCGTGCCAGTGGAGGTGTCCTCGATTTTCAGATTCTCAGTCTCTTTGGCGTTCCTATGCGTTTCTTTGTCGTTGGGCGAATGCTTCTGGTTGTGGTGCCATCGCCGGTTCTGGCTGTAGCCGTGGTGGCCTGGTCTACCAGAGGAGTGAGGGGCCTGGCCTCCTTGGTAGAGCTTCTGGTGATCTCTGTTGTGTTTGGTACCACCTTGCTGATGGTCTGCGTGCTGCTGGGACTTGTTCCCACCTGGAAGTCTCTGTTGTCGTCTGAAAAGTCAAAGGAAGACGTTAGCACACTCTTCCTGTGTGGACTGGTAGAAAAGCAACAAGAATGAGGGACACCTCTTCTGAGCAGGGTACCAGAAATCATATTAATCGTATTTATATTTATACAATGGCTTAATTCATGCAATGTCTCCATTCCCAGAGGTGTCCATGGCCATGGATGGAGCCCTGGGCAGCCTAAGCTGGTTGGGGGCACCCACACCACTGCAGGGCTGGGGCTTTAAGGTCTCTTGCAACCCAAATATTCCACAGTTCTTTGGTTCTACGATCACTAGATCCCCTTCCAACTCAATCATTTTATGGTTCTATGATCTTTAAGGTCCCCACCCCCAACCTAACCATTCCACAGTTCTTTAGTTCTGTCATCACTGAGATTTCTTCCAATCCAACCATTCAGTGATTCTTCAAGGTTCCTTCCACTAACTATTTTGTGGTTCTAGGAATATTTCTCCTATGTTCTTGTGTGAGGTACTTCCTGCTTCCACACTCTGCCAGGGAAGAGTTGGCCAGCCCCAGCCCAGCAGTGGGATGTTACATAGGGAAGCAATGTCAGGAGTTCTCCAGTGATTTGCTGGAGAGACAAGGGCCTAACAAGCTTCTTGTTGCCAAGACTGCAGCTCCCCATAAAACTCAATAGCCTAATGGAAGAAACACTTCAGCAGACCCTTTGCTTTTGCATCCTAACTTTGGCTTCTTCTACATCCAACCATCTCCAGTGATCTGCCCAGCTTGACGGGGGCTCTCAAATGCAGCCACTGCTGCAGAAAAAGGGCCTAGAAAGAGGGAGCTTTCCTCTTGTTCCTCTTCCAGAAAGCCAGAGTGAGAGGAAAATCCTACCAGCAGATGCAGCCAAAGCATCTTGCACCCCTCCATTGAGCTTGGACATCACACATTTCTACATGGGCTGTCAAGACAACATTATCATGGCTTGCAACATACACACACGTGAGCAGAACAGTGAAGGAAGAGCAAAAGCCTTTTGTCACCCAAAGGGCAAAGCTTTGGGCCTTTTAATATCCATAGCAGAGCTTTGAGTGCGCTTGGGCGCGGGAAGGGACCAATCACAACTCCACCAGTGGCTAAGCCAGCCCCAGAGCCAGCTGTCAGCCAAGCTGCCCCTCTGCCAAGCTCTAAGGCAGCCACAGGAGCTCCAGTCCCACACTGGGAAGCCAACTGGCTCCCAGCACAAAGATCAGTGCTGGTGCTTGGCTGCAGCACGATGGGCACACGGGGTTCTCGGTGGCAGGGAAAGGAATCTGTGTTCAGTCTTAAACCATCAAATCCGGTTTTCAGAGATATTCAACATGTTTTCTTCGCAAGCTGAATGGCAGGGAATGAAAACAAAACAGAAAAAAAAAAGAAAAAAAAAGAAGAAAAAAAAAAGAGATGGGGAAAGCTTTCCTGTTTGCTGCAGCCTACGAGTGTTTTACGAGTACAGATCCTCCACATAAAGTTTTCCTGGCATTTCTTTGTTTCCTCTCAGCAACACAATCATATAAACCACTTTGTAAAATGCATAAAGAGCAATGCTTATTAACAGGGGAATGTCAAAATAAGAGTTAGCAGTACCTCTTATCGAGCACTAAGCCCTCACATGCTCCAACGTGCAGGAGTTCTGCTGATGCAATTCAGCATTCCCTCATTGTGGTTTTGCTCTTCTCTTGTCTTCAGCATTGGAGTTAACTGTTTGGGTGCACTTTCAGCCTTGGGTGTTTGGTCACGCGTATTTAGATTACAAATATTGCACCAACATGGTGAAAGTTGCAGAGAGAGAAAAAGAAATTCACACTCAAGTCCATGTGGAAGGGGAAAGGTTACTCATTTTGGGGCTTTAACAATGAGACAGGGAGAGCAAAGGCAACAAGGGCAGCTAAACGGCAGAATTCACACGGCTGGGACAAAACAAACACGAACACAAACCAAATCTCTGCAGTCCCTGACCACAGGACGGAAAACACCAGAGTTAAACGAGTTAGGGAAAAAAAACACTGCAAGAACTAAAAGGCAAAGGAAGGAGAATGGCAAACAAGAAGCAGTGTCCGTGACTTGGCAGCAGCCGTGGGTCGAGACAACAATCCAGAGTTCCAGCGAAGACTCGTTCTGCGCTATTATCTTCCCAACAGCCCAGCAAAGAAGAAAAGCCAAGAAGAAATAGGACTCTTTGCAGAACAAAAAGCCAAAGGAGGGAGAAAAGGACCCCAAACTCAAACTTTTATGTCTGCAGAGCATTGCAAAGCCTGGTGGATGGGGATGACCATGGTGGAGGAGCTCCCAGGGTTGAGATCTTGGGAGAGGGTGGGATGAGAGCTTGGAGAAAGGCACATGATGGACACGAGAATGGGGATGACCTGCAGCTGTTGACTGGGGCAAGGGGTTCATGACTTGAAGGTTTTTGGGGTCCATGGATTGGATGGACGGCCCATGAGAGATGTTAGACCCGAAGACAGGACCACAGGCAAGTCGAGTGTTCATTCTGAAGTGTTACATTAGGACAGATCAGCCATGGTAGAAGACTGATTTCCCCCGTTTGCCTCACCCAAATGTTTTGCTGAAATGTCTGGGTGAAAAGAAATCTCTTTAGTCTTCCCAGAGATGAAGGCATTGGCCTCTTCCCAAGCAGATGAAATCCTAAAAACCCCAATAAGAGGCCCAAGGGAAAACCAATAGGCGGTCATCCCTCTGCTCAGTAGAAAAAAAAAGCCATGTAGCCTTCCTCACTTCCATGCTCCACTATAGAAGATGCTCCTGCTGCATTTCAGAGGTTTGATGGGCCGTGGAAAGACAAATTGGATTTCTTCAGCTACAAGAAAATATCTCAGAGCACACTGTTTTCCTACCTGCTGCCTGTTCATTTAATGTTGAAGAACTATTTTCAGTGACAATTCTAATTCAACTCACAACTCCCACTGGGTCCAGTGGGACTGGGAATTTGACCATCAGTCGGTGTGGAAGCTAAAGAGACATTCAGAGCTGTGGAACAACCACAGAAGTACAAGGGAAGGCAGTCGGGGTATTGGAAGTTGGATGGTAGTTTGTGCTATTGTTTCTCCACTGTTGGTTTTTTTTTGTTTTGTTTTTAATTACCAAATGAGATACCTTTCAACAGAATTTAGATCTGACATATGTTTGCTCTGCTGGAGGAGCTTATGCAAACAAATCTAAGGCTTCAGCTGTCTCAGTGATTACCAGCCTACGTGCTCAGAACTACAGGATTCCTACAACTTTGACTACATCGTTTGCTCCCAAGGAGAGAGGCTAGAAGGCACAAGGCTGGGGAAAATAACTCCAGACATGTGCACAGCTGTGGTCTAACACACAGTTGCTCTGTCCCATCAGCTCTGCTCATATGCCTTGAGCTATACCCATCCTCTGAGAGCCACTCCAGCTTGTCCTGCGTGTCTAAGGCCAGAGGACAGCACAGGGTTATATTCTCCTGGTGGTTGCATGCAGATTTGCTTAGGCAATTCCTGGAAACATGGAGAGGTATGGAGCTCCATCTCCAATAGCACTTGTGAAATTCACCCAGTTGGGTGGAACAGACTGCAGTTAGTCAGCAAATGCCATTGCAAGGCATTAAGATTTGTTGCCAAAATGGACTTTGTGGGATCTTCCACCCCCCCCATGGGGACACCAGATCCCATTTATTTGTGGCACCCCTCAAAGAAGAGCTTTGGATTGGGCTGCAAATGGAGAATATGCAGGGTTGCCTCTATCGGTTGGAAGGACACCTTTCACCTTTCCTCTCTCCCACCTTCACTTGAAAATCCCACGGTAATCTTCCAGTGAGAAGGAAGGAAACAGGTCTTGGAGGCCATGATTATGGGATGCGTCAACTTGCCCAACCTCACAAATGCCTGGGAAGCACTTTAACATATGGATTGGCAGGATGAGTGGTCCAGGTGCTACCTCATGTTGCATGGGTTCTGATGCTGTACGGGTGCATGTAACAATAACTCAGTGATGCATATTGCTATTGTTCAGTGCAGGGAGCACTACAACCCAGCCCAGACACGGCTATGTTCTATTCCCACTCTCTATGACTGAGAGTAGGAAACACTCAAATAGGCTTGACGGTTCCCCACAATTTAATCAAAAACCTCAAAATTCCCCAGAAAGCAACAACCACCAGATCCAAGCATGAAGAACACAGGAATTCTGTGTGCTTTCCCTTTGGCTTTCTTTCTCAAACTGGTTTCACTTGGCTCCAGTTTCATTTTTATTTGCATTTTTCTCGGAGGAGAAGAGTACAAGATGTCATGTTCACTTCTGAAAACGAAAATGAAATTACATCTCTTTTATTCCTTTCTGTCACTAACGTTCATGTCTACCCCAATCACCAGGAACAGCCCGAGCGTCTGAGCAGACATGCTATTTTGGAAGCATAGAAAACCCACCAGTTAAAACCATAGAAACAAGGACTCATTAAGGTTGGAAAAGATCACTAGGATCTCCAAGTCCAACCCCAACTCATCCCCACTGTGCCCACTGACCATGTCCCTCAAGGTGGAGGTGATCGGGTTCTAAAGCCCCCTTTGAACACTACAGATACTTGAGGTCTTACATACACACGTCTCTGAAAACATACAACGAACTCCAGAAGACCAGCACAGCCAACAAAAACAGCGTTAGGTGGCTGGAGATTGTTCTGACAAGGTTCACAATGAAACCACGTGGCTGCAGGGAGAGGCACAGGGAAGTCTTCAGAGAAGTCACCCAGCTGGGATCATCCCCTCTCTTGTTTTTTTGGGATATCGTGCCTTTCTTTGTTTGCTAGAGGTGGTTGTGTTTGACCTTTACAACAGAAGTAGACTCGCCATAAAAGAAAAGGGAAATGTTGGAGGCTTCATACAGAGGAATCGCAGTTCAAGTGGGAATATAGTCAAAAAATAGGGCTGATGTGAGGCATGGTTCCTCACCTTCCGCTATGGGATGCTGACTGATCTGGGCTTCTTGGGCTGGAAGGACGTGCACTAAGCCCATCTGAGCTGTGAGGAGCAAATCTGGCCACTTCCAAAGCCCCACGGAAGTCCTCACAAGCTGCAGTGCCTGGCTGCCTGAGTCAGCTATTTTCTCCTGAGCTTCATGGAAACGAATCTTCGGGAGGAATTTAAATAGCTGTTTTGCAACACCAGCTTGGGAAAGACATCCTAAATACAGATGGCATGTGAGATAGCTCTAAAACAGCTCTTTAAACACTTTGCTGGATCTCCCACAAATCATTAGGGACGTCCGGACGTGGCCCATTGCACAAAGTGAGCAACCAGTGAGGAAGACAACCCCAGACCTCCAGGCTGGCTGCCCGGATGGGTTTAGAAATCACTGAAGTGACTGAATGTAGAAATTGCTCGGAAATGGTTTTCTTCATAGACTGTTTTGCTTGGAATCATGTTTTTGGATTCTTAGTGCGCCGTAAACATTATAGCAAAAATTACATGAAAATCATAGGGAAATAGAGCAACAAGGAAATTAATCCGTTTTAGCCGAAGTAGTTCAAAACTGAAACATAACCACAGCATGGAATGCTTCCCAAAAATCTGCTGAGCTCAAACACACATGGATCCTGGACTACTGGTAAGAACATGAGCAGAATGGATATAGATTCATCCTTTACTGCTTTGCAATAAAAGAGCTTATATCCCAGACTCCAGGCTCCCTCCTGTAAAAATACACCAGGACCAATCGGTTATCCTGAGATCAGCTAATCCTAAGAGATATAAGATGTAAACCCACGCCAAGATGCATGGCTCCCAGACACAGCCCCATCCTTCCACGATCCTGTCCCCAAAGACACAACCTAAATAGCACGCATGAACTCCACCTGCTGCCTTTTTGCTCAGCTGTCCCCCTACAGACCTCTGTGACTCTTTGACCTACAGCAAGGAAACATCCTAGGTTTTTCCATATCCTATTTATACCAGAGCTTTCGAGCGAAGAAATAAACGTCTTTCCTCTAGAAGCTAAAGCAAGATTTGACAGGACCTAATAACAGCTGTCCAGACACATGAGCTGATCCTAAGTCCACGGCGAGCAATGACTTCCAACGTGTGGATGTGGTACAACACCAACTCAAGCAGCTGAGATGCATTAATTCATGTGTACCAGAAGCCTTCAGCGAGCACTCAACAAACTTCTTCAGAAAAGATGTTGGATATTCTGGCATTTAGCACCACGGAGCTTTAGGAGCTGGGACCGATCTGGGTGTTGACTTATTGATGATTCCAAGACAGCCTTGCCCAAATGGCATGTTTCAATATGTCTGCCCTCCTGTCAACAGAAGAATTTTCTCCTGTTCTCCCCACCCCTGCCTCCCCTCTCATGATACCACCAATGCTTGTTGTGTCAGGGAATGATCAAGTCTGAAAATTACTTTTCTCTTGGATGAGTTTCCCAGCCTGAATGATGAGGATGAGAATATGCAGCCCAGGGTGATGGATGGAGCTGGGTCACCTTCTGCAGCTCCAGTGCAGCATCACTGCCTGGGGACCAGCACCCCCAGCTTTAAACTGGCATAATCTGGAGCACAGGGAATGGTTGGAGCAATGTCACAGCATCACACAGGGGGGCAGGGTCATGAAACATTAGCATTGCATGAAATGTTTGCCCTTGGAGCTGGACTGCTGTGGCTCTAGCAGGAAGAAATGGAAACCAAACAGTTAACAAATGTCCAAAAATAGAGCGGAGTTCACTTGTCTTTTTTTTTTTTTTATTTAATATGGAGATGAAAAATCCCTGGGTGATTTACGTGCCAGGAGAGATATTAGCTGCATATAATAGATGCAATATTTTTAATACTAATATTTTGGGCAGAGACAAGAGTGGGAATGGAAAGTATTTCCAGTGCCTTGACTTCTTTATTTTGCAAACATCAGTTGCTAACTGGGGTCAGACAGAAAGATTGTTTCTGCAACAAGAACCCAAACAACTTGAGCTGGCAACTCCTTCCCCCAGCAGTCGTGCCAGGAGGCCCTGGGTCTGCGAGACCAACATTCCCACAGGGTTTGCAGGGAGGAGGAAAGGTGGTAGATGCTCTGCTGCTGTACATTCGGGGTAGAATTCTACGTAAAATGAAAGCATTTTTGGCACCGAGGAGCTGGAAACGCTCCATCAAAGAGCAGCAGAGGAAGGTACAGCCACAGCCCCTTCGCTGCCTTGTCCCTGGTGTGCTCCATGGAAATGGGGGTGTTCTGCTGAAAGCATGCTGAGGTGCTTTCATTTCTGATTATTTTTCTAGGGAACAGCTCTGGGATGACTCCACCGTGACTCTTCTCAAGGACTTTCCAGGCAGGTTGCTTGAAAATCAACAGGTCACACAGCCATCTAACAAAGCAAACCCCAATGCCTTGGGTGGTGGGTGATTCTGGAGTAGCGCATTGCTCTCACTTGTAAAACTGCAAAACCTGCCTTGACTGCTGACTCTTGCTTCGTGCGTACAGCTGGAGAGTGAAGGCAGGCACAGAACACAGCGCTTGGAAGCTAACTTCTGCGATACCAAAAGAAGGATGGCTCAGAATAAACAAAAGGTTATTTCTTCACATAATACGCAGTTAAACAGATATAGTGTATGGTATTACGCAAGCTATATGCTCTCCCCATGCTCCTCTTGGTATCTGCCCTCACAGAGCCACAGAATCATGGAATCACAGCATCACAAAGGCTGGAAAAGATCACTAAGACATAAAGTCCAACCCCCACCATGCCCACTCATAGGATCATACTAAGTGTATGTATACTAAGTAACATACTACAATCACTAAGGCTCGAAAAGACCTTCAAGACCACCAAGTCCAACCCCAGCCCATCCCCACCATTCCCACTGACCAGGTCAGGCTATGAGCGTGGAGCCAGATGTTTTGGCATGCCCAAAGGCAGCTCCTCGACTGGCAGACCACCCATGAGTGATCACAGCCGACTGCAAACAGAAAGTGATGCTGCAGCACAGAGTGCGTGTGCTCGGCCTGTGGCACCATGCAATAGGGCAAGCCATCTCGGGGCTGGGTGTAGGATTTGCAGTGTAATGCTTTGCCAGCAGCACGGGCAATTAACAGCACCGGCGCACGTGCGGTTGTTCATTAAGTAACGCAATCACCCAGCTGAGCCCTTTTAGGAACAAACCACCAAGACAATATTGGCCTCTGGGGACCTGCAGTTCAGACAATTAATTTAGTGCAATAACTCACAGCGATGCTGCAGACAATCAAAACAAATGAAACAATGATCTGTCTGTAAATCGCCTGTAACTAACACCTCTCTGATGCATGGCGCACCACCGCCGGCCGCCTGTTTCCATGGCATACAAAGTGCTGACTGTATCTGGGTACTTCTATGTGTGTGAGTGATGATCCAGCTCCTGGATGGCATGCCACTGATGGGCTCAGGATATCTGTTCTTGGCCCCCAAGAAGAGCCCTGTGGTGGCTCCATGTCTTGCCACCAGCAGCCACAGGGTGCGGAGGAGATGGGATGGTGAGCAGGACTGAAACCTCAAGCCAGACACTGCCACAGAGTCACAGAACATCCTGAGTTGGAAGAGAAACACACAGGGACCGCTGTTCACAAAGCACACAAACCCAAACCCTACAGCTGAGAGAAGTGTCCCAAGGCTCTGTGAGCTCCAGCAGCTATAGGTCACCATGAGGGATCTGCAAGGCATGGAGAGCTATAGGCCAGTAGAGATGCAGGGCCATAAGGGCTGTAAGGCCCTGAGGAGCCGTAGGGCCATGAAGAGCTGTAGGGCCATGGTGGGCTGTAGGGCCATGAGGGGCTGTAGGATCATGGTGGGCTGAAGGGCCATGGTGGGCTGAAGGGCCACGAGGGGCTTTAGGCCGCTATGAAAACTGTTTCAGCTCTTTCATCTCCTTCCCTTCCTCTCTCCTGTTCCAAAACCATTTGTTGAACTCAATATAGAACTGCAAATCGTCTTGCTTGCCGCTAGTTTTCAGCAAACACACAGTGTGTCTGAAAAATTTTGCTTTGTTCCAGCGAGGAACAGCAATTCTGCACCAAAATAACGCCTCAATATTGTTGCTTTCTGTAATAAACATCCTCTCCACTCACTGCGAACCCCTCAATAAATGGCTCTGTAAGAACAAAAGACATTTCTGCATTGTTTCAAGTTCTCTTCCTTTCTGAAAACCTCAATTAAAACAGTGAAAAAGCCAACGCGTCACTTCTATACTCTGTAATTATGAACTCATTTCCATTCACTCTCCCAGCAGGAGAGCTTTGTCCTGCTGACCTCTGGGAACAGCTCTTCTGAGACTTTTCCAAAATCTCCCAGCACAAAAAACGACACGTTAGTATCAACCATGAAAGCAAGCTCACCTTCACGTTCACCCATAATAATGTGTAATCCTAAAAGCACAGAATCATAGAACGGCTTGGGTTGGAAGGGACCTCAAGGATCACGAAGCTCCAAGCCCCCAGCTGCATTCAGGGCCACCAACCTCCACATCTCATACCAGCCCAGGCTGCCCAGGGCCCCATCCAACCTGGCCTTGAACACCTCCAGGGATGGACGGGGCATCCACAGCCTCTCTGGGCAGCTGTTCCAGCACCTCACCGCTCTCTCTGTAAAGAACTTCCCCCTGACATCCAACCTCAATCTGCCCTCCCTCAACTTCAAACCATTTCCCCTTGTCCTGCAGTTATCTACCCTTTCAAAGAGTTGATTCCCCTCCTGTCTGTAGGCTCCCTTTAGGTATTGGAAGGCTGAATCTGAGATCTGAAATCCATGGTGAATGGTATTCCTGCAACTATTTTTATTTGTGAAACATGCCCGAGCACCGACCACGAATAGAATAGCATGGGAGAGGCTCTGGAAACAAAAAAAATTCTGCTCTAAAAGCAGAATGGATATCAATGGAACGCAAGACGGCAGCTTGATGTCAAGAGTTGTCAAATCAGTACCCTGCATGATATGCTCTAAGTGATGCTCAGGCTTTTCTTACCAATCTCATCAATATTTCCAGCACAAAAGCCTTACCTCCCACAGTTCCAAGTGCTGTGGCACACCTATATGTATATATTTATCTCCTTTTAACCTTTAGGACCAAATCCAAACAGCACAGTTTAGCTAGAGCCAAGGATCCAACAGCTCAATGAACAACACCCAAAATCCTACTTAACTCTAAGGATTTGAGAAGCTCACATTTTATCCGAACTGCTCAAATTGTGCCCACAGTGCCAGACCTGAGATGCCACTACACTGCTGTAGACCCCTGGTTTACCCATCTCCTGCCTTGGGACACACCAGACTCATGAGCCATGTGCCCACCCCCAGATACCCACCACTGGAGAAGAAACCCTCCAGAAGGCACTCATTGTTAAGATGTCTCCTCCATGAGATGGGGGAGGATGGGCTGTCCAGTCTCAAGTCTACATTCTTGCTGAAGACAGAACAGAAATCCCAGTGATTTCTCTGTAGCGAGATGTTTTGGTTTCCTTGCTCCCACAACTGTTTTTCAGGCTTGCTTGCCTCAGGTCAACATGGGAAGGTGAAATAAAGCACAGAAACCAGTTCTTACCCTTAATCATCTTTGCCACTCCCCAGTGAGCTGCTTCTAGGAAAGCTCTGTCCTTTTTGGTCAGGGGGTCCCAGAACTGGACACAGTCATCTGGCTGAGAAGAACCATCCTCCAAACGCCAATGACTGCATCCCCACTGAGAATTAAATCATAGAATGGCTTGGATTGGAAGGGACAGTAGAGATCATCTAGATCACCTAGACCACCCAGCATGACATGGGCAACCTAGTGATGGACAGTATAGTAGGATCCAGATGTCAGCATCACTGGGAATGCCCTACAGCACTTTGGCTCCCAGCCCATTCTGGTGCAAGTCTCACAATACGCTCTGGCATCCAAAATAGCAGCTGTGATCGTGGAGGTGAATCCCAGCAGTCTCTGCTGAAGGCGAGAACTGCAGAGAGGCCTTCCCACGTGCTCCACGAGGCATTAGTAACATTATAAAACCCCAAACTTACCCAACAGACCTCAATTTCTGTTGAGGTTTAGTAACAGTGAAGTGCCCTGCTGATGGCATGCAGGTCTTTCAATCAGCAGCAGGGACACAGAAAAACAACCTGCAAAGCCTCCTGATGCCATAAAGTCTACTGGCAGCTGGGCAATTCAGGTTAAATTTAGTCTGCAGTACAGAGGTCACGTCAGTCGCCGAGATCATAAAAAAAAAAAGAGAATAAAAAGTCCTGTGTTGAGCAGGCTTTATGTAATGCCAATGCTGCTCTCAATTGAGAGGTGAACCCTGCAGCTGGGAAACGCACCCAGCTTGCTCCTGCCACTGCCTCCTGGCATTAAAAAAAAGGAACAATGAAAGGAAAGGATTACATTTGCTCAGATGGGCATCTCTTTACCCCTCTGTACCATACCTGTCTAGGCAGACCAGGCTGGTGGAGGAGGGACACGTCTCCCAGTTCTCCTCATCTGGACTCACGTGTATTTTTTGACTCTTTGTACTATTTTGGGAGCAGGAAAGTAGCTCTTAGGTGGTCAAGTCCAGGGCTGATGTTAGAGACAAGCTTGACTGATCTTCAGATAGCTTCTGTGCAGCTGCTGGACTTTCTGCTGCGACTACTGCACAGCCAGACCACCACAGCCCAGCTCCTTGCTGCTCTCCTTCCCTTGGAGCAATCAGGGCAGATCTTTCTTCCCAGCCTGCACCAGGTAGCCAGTTGTCATTTACTTTTCATCGTGGCAGTGTGGCTCCTCAGCAGAAACACTGCTGGTGGCCCTGCGCTGTGTACCCTGTGTACCTGAGAGCATCCTCACTGCTCCCAGCCTGTTGGCAAGGCTGCACAAGCAGAGATGTGCAAAGAAGCGTTTCCTTTGGGCTTAAAGTTTGTTGTGACTTCCCTACATCCTTGTATCAACAAATAGGAAAAGAAAAAAAAGAAAACAACAAGTGGAAACTTTTGCTTTCCCTCTCCTTAACCCAAAGGATGCTCTGGCACCGGGCAGCTCTCTATGCTCATCCCACTATACCTCCACCCCAGTGGGGAGATTTTGCCCTTGCAGGACTGGGTTGGGCAGAGCTGATTCCTGTCATGTTTTATTGCAGGGTAAAGTGGTGGAGTGCCCTTTATGGTGTTTTGAAAGGAAATTGTACAGGAACAATGTCCCGGGCAGTGTGGCTATTGAAAACCCTTCACAAAGGGAGTTCGCCACAAGAGGAAAAGCTGCTTAATCAGTCCAACTAATCACCGTAGGTGGTTGAGAGTCCCCGAGGGTCCGTAAAATCAAATAGAATGGGAAAAGAAATCTATCACAGCTTGCCTACAATTCTCCTGGAGCCACCGGCGGATCTGGGACGCTCCCTGCCTGGCCCCGAGCCTGCGGTCACCATCCTCTGGGCTGTCCCCACGTAGCACAGCGCTCGTCCCAGCGGTGGGGATGTGAGGATGAGCCCTCAAGATGCCCTTCAGCGGTGCGGTGGCCATGGGGTGGGACGGTGGGGTTGGGGACAGTGAGCGGGGCAAGTTTGCCCACCCTCCTGCTGTCAACCCAGATGACCTCGAATGGCTTTCGGCGTCTGCAGGAGGGGTCAGCGGTGCTTACACAATCCTCAGGAAGAGGAAACTGTCCCTGACAGCCACCCGCAGCTCTCCAGGGAGGGAGGATATTTCTGCCTCCCCCAGCTCTCCATCTCATTAGAAACAACACCCAAAAAAAAAAAAACAGAAAAAGGGCCCAAAGAAAAAAGAAAAAACGAAACAAAGCAGCCAGGCTGTTTTTTTTTTTTTCCCCCGATCATTAAAGTGCAAAGCCAAGTTAAACGTAGGAAGCAAACTGGGACAGTGAGAGAGAAAATTCGGGGACATTTCTGGAATCTCGCTATCAAAAGCAGTAGGGGCAAGCTGAGGAGAGATAGGGAAAGCTCCCACCCTTTATACTCTGGGAGGTCTTTGGAAAGAGGAGATGAATAACTCACAGGGTTTTACATCATCCTCTACCTTGCATTACCCAAAGGCAGACCACTAACGCCCCACCAACAGCCAACAAGAGGAGACAGAACCAATGGGACGATGATGGTGCCAACTTTTTATGAGTTCCCATTCCCCAGCAATCTTCCCCTGGACCTCAAACAAAGCAGTCTGCTTCCTGAGGTGGTGATCACAGAATGGTAGGGGTTGGATCTCTGGAGATCACCAAGTCCAACTGTCCCAGGGCTATGGCTGGCTGGGCCCTCCATCTCCAGCCACATTGTCCTGGGATGCCACAGAGTGGGTTGTGTTGGGGTGGGATGGAGGAAAGGACTTGAGAGAATGAGTCCGTTGTTCTCCATATCGCAGCCCTGTGAAGATCAAACCAAACAGCCTCTGCTGTTGGCTGGGAAGGGTAGGTCTTGTAGCAGCAAATGGCAGGTTAGCATTTGGGACAAGAATAAAAACAACAACCCACCGGTATCCTGGAGCTGCTCTCATGGACATCTGTGGCTGACATCAATCTGTCACCAAAAATGTGCCAAGCAGACCAAAGTCAGTGCCCCTCAACTGGGAGAGCGGCAGCCTGGTTCAGCACCTTTAACCTGATCTTTGTGTCTCTTCTTTGCAAGAAATTAAGCACGCACTCCATGGCAAAATTAAAAAATTACTCAAGAAATGTAAAGCCTTGGGTTGCCCTAATCCAGTTTTGCCCCTGGGACATCACCCTGCACACCCTTCCACTCAGATATTTGTTCTGGGGTGGTCCTTTGCCCCATGTTTCCCAGCAGCAGCCCAAGGCAGCTCTTTTCAGTCCAGCAAGGCATCATACCTCAGTGCAGAGAAACCACTGGCTGCTCCTTCTGAGAGAAGAGATACCCTCATGTATCTAAATATACATCTTAAACAACTATATCATTAATTAACTCAATAGGATGAAACCACCATTGCCACAGGAACTCAGCTGACTGCCTTATGAGCACATCCCCTCCTTAACGCAGACATCTTGCTGCAAGCCCTGCTCAACCCACTCTGAAAGCGTTCAGTGGGAAGGGAGGAAGCAAGCCACAAGATTCAAAACCTTTACAGACAACACCTTGCAGTTGTCTCTTCTAAAGGAAGTGTGGGGGGTCTGCCTGTGCTGAAATATATATAGGGGTCAGATGGACATACCATTTCCCAGACCTCAGTGCTCCCAGAGCAAGAGAGGTAGCATGCCAGATTTCAAAGGCAAATATAGATATATACTTCACAGATACATACTTCACTTTCTGGTTGTCAGTGCTCCAGTAATGGTTTGCATTAGCTCAGTGGTGACAGCTGCTAAACAGCAATATTCACAGAAACATAGAACCACAGAACCATAGAATGGTTGGGTTGGAAGGGACTTGAAGATCACAGAGCCATACAACGGTTGTGCTGAAAGGGAGCTTGAGGATCACAGAACCACAGAATGGTTGGATTGGAAGGGACCCTGAGGATCATAGAACCATAAAAACGAGTTGGACTGGAGGGACCTTAAAGCCCCACAAGTCCCATGTCTGCCATGGGCTGGCTGCCCCATTCATAACACTGGGTATCTCCAGGGATGGAAGTGTCCATAGACATTCCATGAGACAGTGGGGAAAGATGTGCAACAGGGATGAAAAGGCTAACAAGAATCTTAAGGAGAGGTTTCACTTACCTCCTGTCGTTTCTCCTCCTTCTGAACAGCTTTTTGGTGTGTGCGATTTCAGCTTCATGAGGCAGTGGGTGGTAACCCTGGAAAAGAGGGAAAAGCAATGTTGAGCTCCGGGATACAACAGGCACTGACTGAGCCCCTGGGGAAGGGATGAATGCCATCCACTGATTGGGCTGACCAGGACAGTAAATGTCTTGCCCAAAGCAAGCTGGAGGCAGAGGTGCAGTTTCCCTGTGCCTTGTCCTCTCCCCAGTGAAGGTGCCAGGTCCCCCCATGCTCATTTGGTGTGTTGGTCTGGTCAAGTGAACTCCGTATTACCGCCCTGCTACGGGCATCATGGGGCCTCATTAATGTGAGCAAAGAGTTCTGAGGTTCCTGGAGGAAAGTGCAAAGCATTATTTATTTTACAGGGACTAGAGAGCTGTCATAACTGCAATGATTTTTATTTATGTAGCATTGTATTTCCCAGGCTGGCAATAAAAGCCTCGTAAAACTCACTCCTTCTACTTCCACAGCGATCTGTCTTAGCCTTCAAGCCGGTGAATCAGCCTGGACATCACTGAAAAGAGCCTGGAAATCTTTGATGTCAAGCTGCTTAAAATTATACTGAGGCTTTTCCATTACTGCACACTGTGGTTTGAGCCCTTCTCACCCATCTGGTCACTACTTTTTTTTTCTTTTTTTTTTTTGCCAAATGCATTGGAGGAGCTTAAGCCCCAGAGTCCTCTGCTGCTCTGAATCATAGAACTGCTCAGGTTGGAAAAAACTTTCAAGATCGTCAACTCCAACCTCAACTTAACCATGCTACCTTAACAACCCACTGCTAAATCATGTCCCTGAGCACCATAACCAATCTGCTTGCAGTTGGCTGATGAGTACCAAAGTGAATGGGAAAAGGAAAGGAGGGAGCAGACCCACTGCCCAGTCATATCAGCTGTACTTGTTTAAGAAACAAGGCAAAAAATAGCACAATGCTCAGTGAGACTGCTTCCAACTGTTTCACTAACACAGTCAAGCTTGGGGTATTTTTAAGAATTTAAACTGCACGTGAGAAGCATGTGCAAATACAATTACCCTGAAAACTGAAACCATCTCTGCAAAACATGAGCACCCAAAGTGCCAATTTCCTACGAGTTGTCAGTACATCTCGGGAGCTGCATTCTTGCTCATTCCAAGGAGAAACCGTAGGTAAAGTGGTGCCATGCTGCTCCTCCCCGGCCCTTGGGCATCCAGAGGGTGTGAGGCATGGGTTAATTCTATGGGAATACATCTCCCAGCCCAAAGAGAAATGGATTAACTCCATGGGAATACATAGCCCAACCCAAGGAGGGGTGGATTAATTCCAGGGGAAGATGTCCCCTAGCCCAAGGAGGGATAGGTTAATTCCATGAGAAGATGTCTCACCACCCAAGGAGAGATGGGTTAATTCCTTGGGAAGATGTCTCCCAACTCAAGGAAGGATGGATTAATTCCAAGAGAATGCATCCTGCATCCCAAGGAGGAATGAGTTAATTCAACGGGAAGATGTCCCCCAACCCAAGGAGAAATGCATTAATTCCATGGGAAGATGACCCCCAGCCCAAGGAGGGATGGGTTAATTCAATGGGAATGCATCCTCCAACCCAAGAAGGGGTGGATTAATTCCATGAGAATGCAATTGCATGAGAATGCATCCCCCAACCCAAGGAGCCTGAACAGAACGTGCCCAATGAGGAGAAGCAGGCGCTCCCAAGCTGAGCGGTTCCCTTCCTTAGTCCTAGGCATGAGACAATGTTTTGGAAAAAAACAAACAAAAAAAAAGGTCACCGGTCCCTTCTCCTGCCTATTTCAGGGCTTAAGCAGAGCTAAATTTGGAAGGGAGAAAAGTTGACTTTTTTTTTTTGTTTGTGTGTGTGTGTGCGGGGAGCTGATGTAAAAGGAAATATCGGCGACTTCCAAGGAGGGTGGAGTGCCTGGAGAAGGCGAGGGCACGGGTTGGGTGCAGGCCAGAGTCCCAAGGGCACAGCGCACGCTTTTATGACATCTGTGTGTTCTTCACTTTGTCTGCAGGCTGCTCCCCAGTGCAGGCTGTGCAGCGCAGTGCTGGAAGCTAAAGCTGGCTCACTGAAGACAATGTGGGTCTGCAATGACTCTTCCAATTCCGTAAAATATCCCCAACTGGAAGGGATCCATAAAGAACACTAATTCCAAGCTTGTGTTTGCAAACAGATGCTTTATGACGGTGAAACCTGAGGGCAGAACTAAAGAAACAAGTTTTGCAAGGCAGAAGACCACCCTGTGCCCTGCTATGGGTCCACAAGAAGATTTACACACGAGAGACATTCTTTGCTCCTGCCCAACCCAGGCATGGTTTGCAGCTCGTCAGTGGGCAGTGAAACAGCACTTGGTCCTTCTCCCACCACAGTTTTATTTTGATATTTCTTCACATGTGGCTTAAGAACGTAACATTTCAGCACCACCAGTTCTGGAAGTGAGAGGTGTGGGAAAAGTAAAGAAGAGGGAGCCCATGGTCTTCGGAACCACCGCTAATAGGGGTCATGCTCAATTTGGAGCAAAACAGTGGTCACTTGGAGAAGAATGGTGGTCAGTTGGAGAAGAACCTGAGAATCTTATAGGACTTCTCGTTTATGTACACATCCATCAAATTAGAATTCCAAATGTAAGGAAGAGCAGCAGCTCTGTGAGAAAAGGGGCTCCCTTGGCCAGCCCACTGGAAATCAGCTCTCTTGTGATGGGTATATTCATTTTGATGTTTTTGCAAAAGCGTCTCTTGAAGAAGAGGTGGTAGCCTCTGGCAAGCACTTCTCTATATGGTCTGATAGTGACAGGACAAGGGGGAATGGTAAGGGCTGGGGGCTGTGAGGACCTTGGATCTCTTCCAACCCAACTGTTCTAATATTCTGTGGTTCTTTGTTCTTCAAGGACGCTTCCAACCCAACCATTCTGTGATTCTATAGTTCCATAATCTTCAAGAACTCTTCCAATCCAATCATTCTTTGATTCTACAATGCTACTATCTTCAAGGACCCTTCCAACCCAACCATTCTGTGATTCTATGGTTCTATGATCTTCTGGGTCTCTTCCAACCCAGACATTCCATGGTCCTATGATATTCAAGGTCCCTTCCAATACAACCATTCCATGATTCACTGTTTCATCTCTGTTGTGTTCACATCTGCCTAACACAGCCTGACTCCTAGAATGTGAGACCTGACCACATGAAGTACCTTCTTCACCCCATAAGCCTGCTCAGACCTTCTGCAGAAGATGCTCACAGCTCTGAGACCACCGAGCATTAAAAGATGACCCAACCGTGAAAGAGAGAAACAAAGGAACGAGAAAAGCAGGACAGATGGAGAGAAAAACAAGGCTGGGGCAATGGCAGAAGGAAAATTATAGAATCATAGAATCATGAGGTTGGAAACGACCTATAAAATCATCCAGTCCAACCATCTTCACAAGGAATGATCTGATTCTATCAGACCACATGAGATTTGTCTCAAGAGCCTTCGTGCCCTCAAGAAACATCTCCACCCCTCCTTATCTTAAGCAAACGGTGGCAGAAGGCCTGGGCTGAGCAAACAGGTCGTTAGGCTGGCAGTGCATGCTGGCAGCTTTGCTCTGTTTTATTGCATCCCAAGCGCAGGGTGGGATTTGTTTTCTGAGATGGTGGGAAGCGATGGGTGGGGTTGGGTTTATGGAAGATGCAGCAATCTCCCTGCGTGACAACAGCAGAAATGTTGTGGCTCGAGGCAGGACGAAAAAATAAACAAATACTGCACTTCCAGAAACTACCCACAGAAATCATGCTTGCAATGTGTCACGATCAGGCTTTCATCCATGGATATGATGGATCATTTGCTGAAGATATGGGATGTCTGGGACAGCACAGAGATGCAGATGTATTTGTTTCAATTTTATTGTGCCAATTCCATGCTCTGGTGCTTCAAGGGGTTGCTTGTGCCATCACTGAGCACATCCAGAAAAAAATGCTTTTAGAGTCAGGCCACACATGGGGTGCATGATGGGGACCAAGAGGTGCCCTCATGGGATGAATGGTGTGGGGACCGACCCCATCACCATGACTAGCATTGGCCACCACAGTTGGCACTTTCAGCAAAGTCATCTCCTGGCAGACTGCTTGCCTGAACCTCTTCCCCTTCCAGGAATTCCCACTGAACCTGCCTGCCATCCTCTCTCCTCTCTGACACGAGGGGAATTTTCTGCCTCTTGAAAGAAAAGGGCTGTGGCACCAACCAAAGCCTTGACCTGATTTGGAAGCCATGGAAAATACCTAACAATGGCAGGAAGGGCCCTGTAAATGATTTCCTCTCCATTAAAATTGAAGTGATAAATCTGTTCCTTCAAATTGCAAGCTATTCATTTTTCCTGGAAGGTGCTATTAGAATAGCTGCTTCTGAATAAGGAATCTATCGCTGCACTTTTCTGCACAGGACCAGAATGGTTTGGGTTGAGTTGGAAGGGGCCATTTAATTCAGGACCCAGTGCCAATTGAAGAGAAACTGCAACATCTTTATGCCACGCTCAGTCATCAAAGCCAAAGCTAGATTCAGCAACTGGGCTGTCCAAGAGGATGCTGCTTCCAAGAGGGATGGAAGCAAAGATCTCAGAGGAGGGATGCTCTGCACACCGTGGAGTAGGACGTGCCTGCCCAATGAATCACAGCACGGTGCAGCACGCCCATCACATAGAAGGCAAAGGAAGTTGTTTGTTGGGGGATGTCCTGGTTTGGAGGATTTCCTGATTAACTGCATCTTTGGGGAGTGTGCCATAAGTGTGCACTGCCAGCAAGGGCTGAGCGTGGATGTGCAGTGAATGTTCTCTGGCCGTGAGAGCCATGGGGATTTTTCACATAAAAGGAGTTGGGAGACAGATGAGTGATGGGGATCAGTATGGTCACAGCTAAATATCATCCCTTCCTTAGTTTCCACTAAAAATTCTGACCTATTTCCTATGGGGCTGCCCTCCCATATTGCCCCAGGGATGCAAACTCCTGTGATCCCATTTGCTGAGGGCTACAGTTTACGTGGCCCCTCTCCCAAATCCGGGGACGTTTTAATGAATTACAGACTTCACACATGCAATCCTGGTGCTTCGATTCTTCCCACATCTTTTCTCCAGAGTTTGCTACCAGTTCCTGGCAAGGCGGACACCCAATTAAGTGGAAAATTAAATACATGGTGCCAGCTTCACCTCACTGCATGCAGGCCTGAGATAAAAGGGTAGATGTAAGGAACAGTTTCCTGTCCTAAAAGCAGAGATGCAGTGGCAGAGGCTGCCCAGGGAGGTGGTCGAGTCCCCATCCCTGGTGGTGTTCCATAACTGTGAAGATGTGGCATTCTGGGATGTGGTCAGTGGGCATGGTGGGGTGGGTTGGGGATCTCTGAAGGCTTTTCCAACCTTAATGATTCTCTGATTCTAGAAAAACAAAGGCCAAAGAGAATGGCAGAACAGCTCAGGGTGAAGCTGCCCACGTGGGACAAAGGCTGCCAATGCAATTAAAGCATCAGAATAATTCATTAGAGTAATTAATGAGCTGCCCGAGGAGGAGGCTGAGCCACCATCTCCGGAGTTGTTGAGAAACATTTTGATTTTGTACTAAGGGACACGGCTTTGTGGGGACGTATTGGTGGCAGGTGGATGGTTGACTGGATGACCCCGGAGGTCTTTCCCAACTTTGACCATTCTGCGACTCCACGATACTCCAAGTGAAATGCACCTCGAACCTTCCCCAGCACCTTCTGCCAGTGGCTGACAGTGAGCTTTCTGGGGTCTGTTCCTAACACTCAGCCCCACGGCTCCTGAGTTAAACATAGTTCAGAGACAACAGAACTTGAAAATCAGGGTGGTGCTGCAGAACGTGCACAGAGCCAACAGAGCAAGGTGCGCACTGGAAGCATTGGAGCCAGGCACTCCAGATGCACCGATACAGACGTGTGGTGCCATAGGAAGAGTATAAATAACAGACAAAAGAAATCCCCTTTGTTACCAGAATCCGCAAACCCACCGTCGCTCACAATCTGACTTAGGAAACAGAGCTTTTTCCCATGTTCAAGCAAAACGGGAACAATACTTTGTGACTGGAAGTTAACTCCGATTGTTTTCACTGGTGTTATTTTAGTGTTGTTTAGGTTTATTGTTTATTTGTATGCATTTCCTCTAGCCCGGTCATGCTTGAAAAGAAGCCTTACTGTCAGCAGTTAAGTCCCATCCAGAAATAAATACAGGTATCCAGTAAATACAGGCACAACTGCAGCACTGCTTGCGCCCTTTCATGCTGCAGTATCACCTTCAGCACTCAGTGATGTTCTCAGAGCAGATGGATTTAACCCACTGTTGTCCCCTGTTCTTGCTCCCTTCAAACTTGGGGTTCAGCCGTGGGACTCTCCCCAACCCACTGGTGCCACCAACTGCATTGCTGACTACATCACGCTGGGTGACGGTGACAAAGCTGCTGGAGGTTGGAAAGCTTGAGCCAGGCTGACCATAAGAAAGGGTTGCACTGCTCCAAAAAGCCTTTCCTGCATTCTGCACGGCTGCTGCTAATTTGGGGGTGAGGGAGGAATGGCTTTGGCCTGAACTTACAGTGTTGTGATGTTGCCATGGGAATATTTGTAATTTCAGCTATTATGGTCCCTCTGGGACCTTGCATTTCTTTAAAGTCTACTCTTCCTCTGCACGTCCTACATTCCCAAATCTAGCTCTCCCCATCTCTTGTCTACTTCAAAGCCTATAGATCCCACTTTGCACACTCAGATACGACGACCTGCCTTCCTGGTGCACCAGTCAGCCTTCACCGTGGTGGCATGTGGCACGAGCAAGGGACATCCTTCACAGGGCCACGGGCAGAGCATGGACTTCCCTGCTGAATTTTTGGAGATCTCTCAATGGATTTGATTGGACTCCAGAGGGTTTGGGAGCAGAGGTTTCTGCCTAAGAGAGCTGGCTTATCTTGCTGTCATCCATACCCTGTGCCCCTGAAGTCATGGGGACCCCAGCTACAACAGGGTAACACTGATGGCTGTCCTTCTGCTCCACCCTTCTCACAGACTCAGCACTGGCACCTTCCTGGCTGAAGCAAGCTGTGCAGAACATCAATGTCCTTTCCTTCTTCAAGCCCCTCACACTGTGCCTGAAACATTCTCACACAATAGCACAGGGGGGTTGGGGCTTGATGAACCCTGAAGTCCCTTCCAACCCAAGCCATTCTATGATTCTGTGATATTCCTGTTTCCAGCCTCCCAAGACGCAGCCAACACATTTTCCCTGGGACCACACCACAAATAAATGTTTTTTCTCCTTTCTCAAGTCTCTGCTTTGACCAGCCCAGACCAGAGAGAACAAGAAAGGATTCCATGGCACTGCCATAGCTCAGGACATACCCCAGTGCATACATATTGGTTTAATTCTGAAAAAAAGCCTCACTGTGCCCTTGGAAAAGTTTCACTCCATGCCCAATCTCTCAGTAAAGTCACTTCGGATCCGGGTAGCAAGAAAAGCAAAACTGCTATCTGCTTCAGAGCAGTCTCCAAATGTGACATTTGTAAACGCATTTCCACACACACACACGCACCCAATCCTGAAAAACTGCTTTTTATCCAAAATCTACTACAGGACAGGTAGCAAGGTGGTAGAATCTGCTCTCCCACGTCTTGTAATGGATGAACTTCAACCAAAGACGCACCAGTCACACAACAGCTTTTCTGCCAACGAAAATATGTGCTATGACAGCTTTTGTGATGGCTTTCAAGAGATGGCCAATGCTTGTCCAATTCATTTTGCATTCGATGAAGTGCCTCCAGGCTGTGTTTTGTTAGAACCAAGAGGGGACAAAGAAGAGCCAGTAATAAAATATGACAAACAAAGTGCACCACACCTCCTAGCTATGGCTTTTTTAGCTCTGCTGGGGGTAGAAGCCTTTCTTATACAGACTTTTTAGCTCTGTTGGGGTTATGAGCCCTTCTTGTAGGGCTTTTTTAGCTCTGGTGGGGGGTAGGAGCCCTTCCTGTAGGGTTTTTTTTAGCTCTGATGGGATAGGAACCCTTGGTAGCAGGGCTGGACGCGTGCTGGTTAATACAGGAGCTCAGCTCTAAAGGCTGGGAGAGGTCTGAGCCATTGGTCACAGAGCACTATAAAGAACTTCAAAGTGGTTCTGCTGCACCCAAAGTGGTTCTGGGCACCTTGCTTCCATCCAGCTCCTTGCCCACCTGCTTCCAAGGGTGCAGGGAGGGCAGACAAGGCCAACAAACCCTTCCAAAATCGATTTACCAGGCGTCTTTGCGCTCGGCAGCCTCAGCCCTTCTCTCCTTATCAAGGCCAAAAAGATGCATGCGAGATGCCAGATCCATGGCTCTCGGCCAGGAAGAAGACGAAGCGAGGAGCGCCACCGTCTCCAGCAAACCCAAGCAACAAAAGTGACAAAGAAGAAAATAAATAAATAAATAAACGAGCAAACAAAAAATTTCCCACCAGCTAAGAAGAGCTGGATGTTAATATAAATTCCATGGGTTGGAGGGGGGGAGGGGGAGGGATATTGAGCTGCATTCAAAGACTCAGTGGCTGACCACGCTTCTTTCGTCTGGCAACTGTGCGCTCTCTGAGCAGAGTTATTGAGGAAGTGAGACGAGCGCTATATTTGTTCCAGCTTGCAGACTTCCCTTAACCCCTGGTAGTGGTGCCTTCAAAAAAAAAAAAAACAAAAAACAACAACAAAATAAACCACTGCTTGTTTTCTGACTCTGTTTGTTTCCATGCACGCCGTGGTGGCAGCTGTTAGCTTTAGGGGTTGTGATGTGTAGGTTAAAAATGATAACAGAACTGCTGTGATAGCAAGGAGTGCAGGCTGGATGAGCAAAATGGGGGTGAAAACAAGGAGTGAGCTTGGGGTAGGAAAGAAAAAGATGGAGAAGCTATAAAAGCTCGTGCTAATGCAGGAGTCCTTTTGGTTGTGCTAATGCAGCCATATGCATTTGCAGCAGTAAATGCCTGCAAAGATTTATGAGTTAAGTCGTGTATCTGCCCGGCTTCCTCTCCTGGTGATAAAACACGGCTCTTCCATTCCACTACAACTCTTCTTTCTTGTAATTGATAAGAAAAAAAGCCATCTTGGAAACGATGCGAAAGGATTTCGCTGTGAGAGCAGCAAAATGCGGAGACACCGAAATTGAAATACCTGCTCAGGGATGAAATTGTTACCGTTCTCCCCAAAAGGCGAGGGCGCCGCTCCTGCAGCACCCAACACAGAATGACCCATCAGTGCTGGGATATGTTGGAGGGTGCCGGTGCCATCCCCCTCCATCACAGAGCATCCCACCCCAGCGGGACATCAGCAGACCGCTTGCTTTGCCCGAATCTGCTCTTTAAGCCCACTGTTTGCCTTGGCCGACAGCCAGCAGAGCACTTAGGTACATGCTTAAAGTTAAGCACAAGAGTAAACAGATTGAAGTCGGTGGGACTTAAAATTAAGCACATATTTGAAGGATTTGCTGGCTAAGGGCCTTAGCCCTGGTGTCTCATGTCTAACTCGGATGATTCTAGGCTTATTGGCTCCTCCCGTCCTCACCTCCCCTCCATCGGACCAGGCAAAAAGCAGTTTCTGTTTTACCACCATGGGAGAGGTTGGCTTTTAAAGAAACCTCATCCACGGGCAAAGTATGCCTTTCATTAATTATACCTGCCTGTGAAATACCTTCCAGAAATCCCCACCCAAGCAAAGCCTCAGAAAAGGAAATAACGGAAATTCTTGATGGTTTCCATGGGGGAAAACGATCCCAACTGGTGAGACAAGGAGCACGTAAGATGAAGCTGATGACTGCTCCTACTGTACAAGGCTCCCAACCAGGGACAATCCTTAAAGGATCAGGAAACAGCCCATTACCCATCCTGATTTCCCAAAACTCCTCGAGGATGAGCCCTGGATGTGGCTCTCTGTGCACGTTCAGATCGTGTCTCACCACTCCACAAAGCCTCTTGGTGGATGATGGGTTGGAGCTGGGTGATCTTTGAGATCCCTTCCAACCCAACCACACTGTGAAGCGCTCAATGACCGATCTCCCAAGAGGCCATTAGGATTCTAATGAGATGGAGGTCTCCCCAGGCTCCTGCTTGACTTTCTGCCTTCCATGCCCTTCCACGTGAGCTTTTTTCCAATTCCATCTACCCTTGCAAGAACTTTGATGGCTGCACAGACAGGACACAAATATACATGCAGAAAAGATGAGCAGAAGGCTGGAAACTTGGACACAGGGGTCAGCAAAAGTTTGTTGTTGATTTCTCCAGAAACAGGACTGACCTCATCAAGAAGCAGTAACTTGCCTGGACTTGACAGGAGACTCATGGAACATCTCCCCAACCCACCCCCATCCAATCTGTTCCCAACCATCCTCTGCTCCATTCCAATCTGCTCTTGAACAGTCAGTTCTTCCCAACACGACCACCTGATTTGTTTGTGCTACTGGTACCGATGGCAGAAAATAACCAAGGAACTTTGGAAAAGCACGTGTGAAAGAAGCCTGGGTTACCCTCTCCAAGTTCCAAGCTGCTCCGGATTTTCAACATCCTCTGCATGGCCAAAAAACTTTTCACCCAGCCTTGTAATGGGGCTGGATGAAGACCCCCAGAAAAAGGGAAGAGCTGCTGCACTTGCCTGTCCTGGCTCCAGCAGCTCTCAGAAGTTGAGGACGGGCAGAATAAATACAAACTTATTCTTGCGTATGCTTCTAACACTCGCAATACACTTTCATAGCCTGGCTGGCGATGGTCGGTCATGCACTATTTCCTCTTCCAGACGAGGAAAAGCAGTGCAAGAGCTGCATCACCAGGATCCTGGTTTGGCGTTTGCAGAGGAGGAGGAGGAACATGCCGACACCATGGGGAAAGGAGTTCACGGCGCTTTTCGGATCATGTCGGGTCGCACGTACGTTCACGGCCGGCCCCCGGTTCTCAGCACGGAGGTGCAATCTTGGAACGGCGACTTCCTCCAGCGCTTCAGGAAAGCTCTGGAGCGTGAGGAAATCCTGAGCATCGCCACCGACACGTTATCGACACAGCGAGGAGATAATAACGGCAGGAACTGCCTTGCTGCAAAATCACCGTCGTGATTCATGCGACTGCTCGGTGCCAAGGCCTGGCGAGCTGTCACACGTGCTGTCCACCAGTCATTGCAGAAGAAATAAAAATAAATAGAGGTGGGTTTCTACCCTCTAGCAAACGAATCAGCGCGCCGTACAGCTCACTGTACTGACCTCACCTTCTCACAAAGGTCAACGGATCCCACCGTCTCCTCCGGGAAGGTCTGGCAGATGTCAAATGCCACGTGGCTGCCCTGCTGACATCTGGAAGAAGTACTGCTGTTTGTGATGGCAGAACACAGTGTGCTCTGCAATGGTACTCAGGGCTGCTGGGTGACTGCTTTGAGTTCAGGAAAAAATTATAGTAGAGAATTGTAAAGGCTGGAAACGACCGTTAAGATCACCGAGGACTATCATCAACCCATCCCCACCGCGTCCACTGACCACATCCCTCTGCGTGACCACAGAAAGCACAGCAGTCCTGCAACCCCTGGGCACCAAGAGATGCAGGTGGCCTTGGCAACCTCCCCATAGCTCTGGTGAGGAAGGGGAAGGTGCTGCTGTGGCACGATGGAGGAGTGCCTATGTCAAGGCTGGGGCATGGCAAGGGGACAGGGTGCTCCTCACTATCTGAAGATAAAACAAGATGCCAAGGGAAATGGCAGAGTCCCCACCCCTGGAGGTGTTCAAGAACTACAGAGATGTGGCACACGGAGACATCATCTGGGCATGGTGTGGGAGTGCTGAGGTTGAGATCTTGGATGTCCTTTCCAACCTTCATGATTCCATGAAATACTCCTGAGAACCTCCTGCACGAACACCTTCTCCAACGCGCTAATGCTACACCAGAAATAGAGCACCTCAGAGACTCCACTTTTGTTTTTTACTTCCTCCCTTTCTTCTTCTTCTTCTTCTTCTTCTTCTTCTTCTTCTTCTTCTTCTTCTTCTTCTTCTTATTATTATTATTATTATTATTATTATTATTATTTTTGCAATGCGGCACTGCTAAACTCACAGGGCTGCTCCAGAGTCTCTCTTTAATGTCACATGCACAGCTCAAGTCCCCAAGGCCCCAGCAGAAGCAGCCCGGGATATTTGCACATACCCCTCACAATGGAAGGAAGAGGGTGTAGGAGGGAGGATCAGGCTGCTGACCCCTTTATTGTTCTTGGGCCAGAAGAAAGCTTCCTCCTGGCTTAAGAACCACAGAGCTGAAAAAGTTTTCCAGCCAGAGCAAGTCGTATAGAGTCACTGGGGTTTTTTTTTGTCTCTCTTCTTCCCCTGCCTCCCCCCTTCGGCCGAGCAACGGGGAGTCACAGGGTTGCGCTCCATTCACAAAATACCTGCTGCACATCACGTAGTCCTTCCCCCCGGCGGCGCAGAAAGGCGCTGGAGCTCGGGCAAACGAAAATAAACCATTTTTCTCTACAGACTTGAAGAAAATAAAAAATAAAAGAGGAAGAAAGGACCCCGCTCCCAGACTGACGCCTCCAGCATGCGTGCGCCGGGGAAGGGGTAGGCGGGGGGAAGCGAGGCGACGATATGAAAGAAAACAAAACCAGAAAATTCTGCTCAGAAAGGATTAAATGGAGGTTTTCCAAAAAAACAGCCCGCCATTATATAATGAGGCTTAACTTGGAGTCACAGGGGTCACACGATGCAGCAGACTGGAAAAACCAAAGTGCGGCGCAGCCTTCTAATTGTTAAGCCAGGCACAAAAAATTGGGAAAAAAAAAAAAAAAAAAAAAGAAATAAAAAACAGAAAAAGTGTACAAGGTGGGTGCTCGCATACTAACGGCCGTATTTCCCCCTCACACTTAGCTTTTTGTAGCTTAAGTGCATTTTGGCCCTTCTGATGGCCAGGCATGGAGCTGCTTGGCCTTACCCACGTAGAACCAAGGCATAGTGTGGGATGACACTGTGTGCTTCTGGGTTGGCAGCAGATCACCAAAACACACCTAGCAGTGCAAAGCCCAAGCTCTGCAATCAACCAACTGGTTTTCTAGACAAAAATGTGCACACAAGGAGTTGACTTTTTGAAAACATGTTGATGCACTCCTGGTCGTACCCAACCTTGACAATGGTGACACTGTTGGTTGCATCCAACCTTGCCAATAGTGACAGCGCTGGCTGCACCCAACCTTGCCAAGGATGGCCAAGCACCAATGCTGCACACAAACCCTCTTCGGTTCTCCATGACCTTTCAGATGGGCTTGTTGTACAACCACAGCCAACATCTTGACTCAAGCTCAGGCACAAAGGCACCACCTGGACCTGATTCTATCTCTCCAGACCCTGCAGTGAGAGTGATTCTCCTCACCCAGCACCTGCAGGGCTTGCTGGAAATCTGGATGGCATCCCAGGTCCTTGCTTTCTTCTGAATTGTAACAAATACAAATTTATGATTCACTTTTTACTTTCGAGAACTGGCTTTGGTAAAAGTTATCATTGCAAGCTGACCATTAAAGACCAGGACAGGGCATCTTTACACTCATCTACTTGGTAAAATCATGTCTAGGCAACTGCTGACCCCAAACCTCAACATTCTTACTTAACAATATGCAGCAAGCCAAAGTTAAGGAAGTTAGATTTTTATATTTTATTTATCCATGGCAAAGCTGAAGCACAGGCAGCCCACCAGCTTCAGCAACCACTGTCACTCAGATGCTTGTGGTAGGGTAGGTGTCAGGGCTCCCTGCTCAGGACCTCCAAGCAGAAGCAGTCAGTATCTGCTGCAATATCTGCTTGTTTTGCTCAGCCGAACGGAAACAAACTGCTCTGTAAGCATACATATTTGCTTTCCGTTTGGAGGGGAACCTCAAAAGAATATACAATGAGAAATGAAATAATCAAGAGGGCCACAAAAGCAGGAAGAAATGAAGCTTTATCATTCTCCAGTGGTTTTGCAGTTCATACACTACAGGAATTAAGAAAAAGAAGAGAGGGGAGGGGAGGGGAGATGAGGAAGAGAAGGAGAAAGGAGAAGAGAAACCCAACAATGAGTAGCTCTCCATGGCAGTACCCAGCAGGTGAAAAGCAGGGCAGAGTAACCCTGCCTGGCCACAGAACCAAGAGCCACCAGGACAGCACCCTATGGCCAAGGGATGGCATTTCTACCAAGTCCTCTTCGCAGACCACAACTCCATTTTGTTTCTCCATACATCTGTTGCCAATGCACAGCACTGAAATCACACATACATTTGTATCACATTTCTTCCACTATTTCTATTAATTTAGATTAGAACCTTCAGGCCAGCAACTCAGTAGTAGAAATCTGGAGATGGTACGGTCTTCTCTCCATGAGCTGTCCTACATCCTAGGGTGGTGACACTGCCCAAGGAAGTGTGACTGTCCCATCCCTGGAGGTGCCTATGACCAGGCAAGGGGCCTTGGTGGCCTGAGCTGGGGGTACACCCAGCCCACAGCCAGGGGTGTGGCTGGGGAGGCTTAATGGTCCTTTCCAACCGAACCATTCCGTGATTCCATGACCTTCAAGGTCCCTTCCAACACAACCATTCCATGGCTCCATGACCTTCAAGATCCCTTCCAACACAACCATTTCGCAGCTCTATGACCTTCAAGGTCCCTTCCAACACAACCATTTTATGATTCTGTGACCTTCAAGGTCCCTTCCAACACAACCATTCCACAGCTCTATGACCTTCAAGGTCC
>JAPSGF010000003.1:33463304-33492598 GCA_035772895.1 Perdix hodgsoniae
GTCCCTTCCAACACAACCATTCCACAGCTCTATGACCTTCAAGGTCCCTTCCAACACAACCATTCCATGGTTCTATGACCTTCAAGGTCCCTTCCAATCCAATCATTCTGTGATTCTACGACCTTCAAGGTCCCTTCCAATCCAATCATTCTGTGATTCTACGACCTTCAAGGTCCCTCCCAACACAACCATTCTATGGTTCTGTGACCTACAAGGTCCCTCCCAACCCAACGATTCCATGGTTCTACGACCTTCAAGGACCCTTCCAACACAACCATTCCATGGCTCTATGACCTTCAAGATCCCTTCCAACCCAAACATTCTATGGCTCTATGACCTTCAAGGTCCCTTCCAACACAACCATTCACAGCTCTATGACCTTCAAGGTTCCTTCCAATTCAATCATTCTGTGATTCTACGACCTTCAAGGTCCCTTCCAACACAACCATTCCGTGATTCTAGGACCTTCAAGGTCCCTCCCAACACAACCATTCTATGGTTCTGTGACCTTCAAGGTCCCTTACAACACAACCATTCTATCATTCTGTGGTACTGTAGTTCAAGCACATGAGCAACCAAGCACTTGCCATTTCTAGAGCCAGTAGAAAAGTGCAAGGAGTAACTTAAAAAACAAGACAACACAGAGAGCATTTTAAAAATCATAATCTATGGAGAAAACAGATAGGAACACTGAATGGGTTCCTGCTTACTGAGCTCAGTCTGCTCCCACAAGGAGCACATCGTGTAATTCCCTGCACAAACAATCTTTATTTTCCCATGAATGAGACACAGGGGCGTCGCATCCAGCACTGAACTCCCCAGTTAAGGGACAGTCTTTGACCGAGTCACCTTGCATTTCAACAAACCCTCATCCTGCCACCAAACAGCCTATATTTACACCCTGGCTATATATACATCTCCCCAGGCAGCACGTCCATGGCGCAGAAGGGGATGTGCTTACCTGCTGCCTGCAGGCAGGAAGCGCCTTGCAGGAGCTTCTGGTCTCATTCATTGTGCTGCCGCTATTTCCATCACAGCAGAGGAAAGGCAGCACATGGGGGAAGCATCTTCTGGGCAAGGATAAACCTTACATGTTGCAGGAAATATTTTGTTAGACATGGGCTGACGACAACCCACTTCAGTAGAACCATTAGAAGGAGCTGTGCTTCTGCAAGCTCCTCTGCTAGCAGGAATGTGTGCCCCTCCTTCTGCTTTGTGGTTAGAAATCCTTCTTTTCCCTGTATTTTGTCAAAAATTATTTCACAGAGAATGGGGAAAAGGATTAAGATGTGGAAGTGGTCAAGCCAGTAGAAATCTCCTTGGCCAAAGAAGAACTCAGCTTTTGTTTGGGATCTTTATAAACTTGGACTCTTTTTTAATTTATTTTTTTTTTGTTGTTGTTCTGCTCCTTTCAACAACTTTTTAAACTTAATGCTCCTTCGCAACTGACTTTGGGAAAATACTCAGCAGAATTCAAGGCAGTGCTAAAAAAGACCTCTCAGGTTTCTAATGAATCCTCTGGGAAAACAAAGGAGATGTAACACCATTTAGAAGTTAAAATAAAATTCGGGCAAGACTTTGGGGGCAGGGAGTAGTGTTAAGATATATAGAAAGGACTGGGAAAGAGCAAAACCTTTCAGGCTTTCTTTGGGTACTACAGAGCTGCATGAAAACAAACCTTTTTGAAAAGAAAGTCAGCTAGAAGCCTGAGCAAAGCCCGGGCTGCTCTCCGCTGGGCTCAAGCCAGAGTTCAATATGGCAATGCCTGAGAGCCTCAGATGTTCATAGCATTTCTCTTAATAATCCAATCCCAATCCACAAACCAACAAATTCCCTGGAAAACCAATTCTCGGGTCTAAAATTACTGGTGAACTCTGATAAACAAAATATCAGGTCTTCCATCCCTGTCCTGCAAGCACCACTGTCTCATCCTCTCTGTTCATGTCCACACAGCTGGATGCAAACCATTGCTCCTGCTCAGGAGATGCTGCATATTTTCCATGGCCCACCCCTACATGCTTTCCCTTTCCGTCCCTTCCTCTCACCACAGCTTTAGTCATTACTTGCTTGCTGCCAGGCTTCTTTTCTGCATCCCACCAGCTCCTCCAAACCCCACCAATTCCCATTGGTAAGCCCAACCCAGAGCTGCAGCTCCATCCTGTCCCAAAGATAAGCCATAAAGCATCCCAAATTCCATCGCTTTTCTTGTTCTTAGTTCAAACCAGCACTTGGGACAACTGGGGTCTGAGAAGCAGCAGTGGTTCAGCAGTGGATGTCACTGCAGCCCCCGGTGCCCTCCTGCTGAGGCTGGCACATCCTTCTGCATGGGGCAGATAAAGGACGGAAGGTGGGCAGGATGAGCAACGGGCAGCAGCACCTTCCAGAGCCAAGTGGGGACCTCCCAGCACACGCATGACCGCTCTCTGGTGTGAGGAAAGTCGTACGGCACCAACCCTTGCACAACACTCCAAGTCCACGTCTGCAAAAGCCCTGCAAGCGGGCCAAGGGGCACAAGTGGAGATGTCGGATTTCCAAGAAGAGTCGGGTGGCGCTGTGGCTGCAGAACACGTCCCACCCCAGGGCACAGGGTGGGTGCGAGACGCTGCATTTCGATGCTGGGAAAAAGCCCTGGGAATAAAGTCCCGTTTCCTCCGCACGGAGCTGCGCAGCGGTGCTGCAGTGCCCTCTAGTGCTACAGGGTGCGCTGTCCCAGCTGTCACCGAGCCGCAACCCCAAGGCTCCCTGTGCTCCCCATCGCTCAGCCACCCAGACGTCACAGTGACTTCACCTTCCAGCTGCCAAAACCTGCGACCTTCAGAGGTGTGAGGTCAGTTATCCTCACCCCTTCCAACCCCCTGCACAGGAACCCAGCCTGCCCACCCATGGCACGGATGCACCTCACCTTCCTTCTCCCCGCTCGGCAGCATCTCACTGTAGGTCTGAGACACAAAAGACCCTCAGAAAGCAAAAAAAAAACCCAACACAACCCTGGAAGATCTTCCCTTGTCAGGGAAATCATCGTTTTTAAAACCTGCTTTAGGGCCTCAAAGCGATTTTGCTCTACTGCCACAACTGCTGTCTGTCCCTTGCAAGAAGCCTCGAGCTGACGAGCTGCATGGAGGTGGCAACCTGCCTTCAGCCGTCAGTCAACCTTGCTCAACCACCCACTGAAGGGTCACAGGTGACCGTGTCACCCCCAGCCCACTCCTTTTCCCAACCAAATGGTCCTTGCCGGTTGGATTCAACGCCACAGCGAAACGGACTGCAGGAAGACGAGATCTTACTGGAAATCACAGCAACGGAAGGCTCTTTTGCTCAGCGAGCAGGGGTGTGAGTCTCAGTGCACTGTGACCTGTGATCAACCATGGCTCTCTGCCAGGGGCTTTCCGCAGCGGTTGCAGCAGTTGCAGTATTGGAAAGACCCTTGGGAGATGGGAAGCTGGCTGGTGAGACTGAAACCTCCTCCGAAGGCGGTGCTGTGCCCACGCGCTCAGCAGGAGCTGGGGAGAGGGGGAGGAAAGGGGAGATGTCTCTCCAGCTTGGAGCTCCCACTGGGACTCTCGCTCTTTACCCTCAGGGCAGCTCAGACATCTATATAGACTACACAATAGAAACTAGCACTTGTATTCTGATTCCAAGCACACGATGGAAAAGTTTTAAAAAAAATCAGAAAGAAAACTGAAAGACATTAATCGTAGAGTAGAACCACAGAATCACAGAGTCATGAAGGTTGGAAAAGACCTCTAAGATCCCCCATACCCAACCCCAAGCTACCCCACCATGCCCACTGACCACATCCCCAAATGTCACATCTCCACGGTTCTAGAACACCCCCAGGGACAGTGACTCCACCATTCCCTGGGCAGCCGTGCCACTGCATCACTGCTCTTTGGAGAAATAATTCCCAATATCCAACCTGAACCTCCCCTGGTGCAACACGAGGTCACCACCACCCGTCCTACTGCTGTGATCTGGGAGCAGAAGCTGACCCCCACCCTGCTCCATGCTTTCAGGAGTTATAAGGAGCGACGAGGTCTCCCCTGAACCTCCTCCTCTCCAGACTGAACCATCCCAGTTCCCTCAGCTGCTCCCCATAAGACCCATCCACCAGACCCTTCACAGCTCCATCGCCCCTCTCTGGGCACGCTCCAGGTCCCTGCTGTCTTTCTTGTAGTGAGAAGCCCAGCACCGAACACAGCACTCGATGTGCAGGGCAGTGAGCTGCAAGGCACTGAAGATGTCAAACCAAAGGATGCCTGCACTGTCTTCCACATTAATCCCCCCTGCCCACGGGGCCGAGGGCTCAGCCTGCAGGCTGCATGTGCGCCCGGCACACAGAGCCGTGTCTGAAAGCCCTTCCGATCGGAGAATACTCATCTTCACATTTTCTTCCAAAGCCATTTTTTTTGGCAGCGCTTAGGAAAAACGAGTGTCCAAATCCAACTGCAGATCCCATGAGCGAGGAGAGACAAAGAGGAGCGAGCAGGAGGGCCTTGCCTGCAGCTCCCACCAGATGGCAGAGCAGCTCCGAGCAGCGGGAACACCTTCTGCAGTGTGGAAACAAAAGGCTGGGACACGCATTTCTCTCTCGGTGATGGAAAGAGCATTTGGAGGACGGTTAGTTTTTCCTATTGTTTTTCTTCCTTTCCCTGATTCTTTTTCTTCCGTATTTCTTTTCTCACCAAAAAGGCACGGATCTGCCTTGCAATGTGTCGCTGAAACACTGCTGACAGGTTCTACCACCAAAATTCAAGCCTACGGATTAATGCCCCCACACCCAGAATATTCTGCCCCACCCATCAATGGGTCAGTGAAAATAGGAGTAGAGATACAGATATGAAGTTGAGCGTGTTCTGGAAATTAGCCCTGCTGTACATGACACAGAATTTCCAAAGCAACCTGTGAGACTCACTGCCCCTCTGCAGTCTGGTGCTCTAACTGCTGGAGCTGCTGCAGCACATCCAGCAGAGCAGAACCTCTGTAGCAGGGCTGCACTGGAGGATGCTCGTTCTCCACCCGCAGAGGGGATGATGCTAAGGTGTGCCCAAAGAGCCGGACCAGAAGCAACCCACGAGATCTTAAAGCAAGGATTTGTGCACCTCCATTGGGAAGAGACCGTTTAGGGGATATGACACAGTGAGGCAAAGCCCCCCAAAGGGCAAAGGATTTCCTCTCATATGCTCATAATATATTTTCCCCAACACTCCCACATACTGTATCCCAAAGAGCTATCTGCAGTACTGAAGAACAACACGACCACCTCTCCACAATCACCTTCATATCCAGTGCATGATACATCAGGATTAGAGCAGCTGTCAGAGAGCATTTCACTCGTCAGTGCTGAACAAGACAAATCCCCACCACTAACTGTATGGCTCCTGGTTCCCATATGCACAGAGTGCACACCAGGGTGGGTACATCTTGCAAGTCACACTGCTGTACTAAAATACTGAACCAAAATAAGATACAAAGCACCAAACCAAGCATTTCACTGGGTCTTCCAACTCGGAGCACATGGTACTGAGCACGGCTGGTGGCCCCAGAAATGCAGCCCCAGTACATTGGGAAACTCCTTTTGATTCTTCAATTATTCCAATGGTTCCCCAGGGAGAGCAGTCTCATTCTGCAGAGTCACTGGGTCGTTATCAGCAGGCCCCAGTGTTTTTTCCCCTGTGACCTAAAGTCTAGACAGACTGAGCATGTAGGAGAAAACAGCTGCTTTCAGGACTGGGGCACTGGGAAATACTGAGACACAAACCGACCTCTTCAACAGCACTGCTTCCCCAGTGCTCACCGTGGTCATTTAACCACAAAAAACAGCTGCAGGGCCAGATCTAGAGAAGAATCAGGCTGAGAAAAGGAGCAAGTGCAGTGGTACTACATACAAGGCATGTGCACTGCAGAGGGGAACACCTGGATCAGCACGTGGTTGCTTCTGGGCAGCTCTTGGAGCCTGGTGCTTTCAGAAGCTCCTTTTCTAAGATCTGAGCCCCGTGTAGACGTGGGTGGTTTCTGCCCACATCAGCACCCACCTGCCATGCTGGGAGGACCTTCTCAATGTCGTTCAGATTGATGCTGTCGCCATCCTCATATTTCCCTTTTCCAAGCCTGTGGAAGAGAGAGAGCAAACAAAAACATGAGCAGTGAAGCCTCACTGGAACCAACGTTAATTCTCTGTGATGGCACACAGGGACGAGCTTTCACTGTAGAAGGCTCTCATAAAGACAAAAAGGTCTCTGAAGTTCATTGGGTTAATCTCCAAAACACTCTCATGTAGGCACAAAGCCACTGACACCAAATGAAACGCTGCCTCAGCCCTACCACCCTGCACCTTGCTTGTCCACGGCGCTACAGCACCCTTGGTAACAGCAGCAGTAAGAAACGTGGGCCTGAGCTGAAGGAGGACTGCAGTTTAACTAACACCTAATCATTTTAAGGGAAATCAGGTGTGTTCAAGAGTAGAACTTGCACTGAATGAAACGGTGATTTGCATGGGCCACGCTCAGCTCTGCTTTCCCACAAAAGCCCTATCACTTGTGGGAACCGTAACGTGACCTTTCCCTAAAACATTCTCACATGTAGCTTGGATCCAGCATGGCTTAGAAATAAATTCTATAAAGCAATGCAAAAAAACACCAAGCAGCACTGCTCTAAAGCACATGAGCCAAAGATGGTCACGTTCTCAGATCCTGACTGTGGTCCAATTCTTCCAGGTCCTTCAGATGGACCATGCCATCATGCCAGCATTCCCACTGCAAAGAAGTTCCCTTCTCGCTGGAGGGCATCACCTCACTTGTAGCTCTGGGGCTGGGATAGCTGCACACACATGGCACTCACCCTTCCCTGTCGATGTGGGGCAGTGGGTGTTTGGAGGTGTTTCGGAGCTTCCTGTGGAATTGGCTGAAATCTAGTTTTTCAGGCTGCAGGTCCCACGTCGCACCACTGGGAGAGGAAAACAAAGAGGGACAAAGAGAGTGAATGCTCTGCTAATTCAACAGAACCACACTAAGAGCACAGGAGCAAACTTCAGCCTGCAGATGAGGACAGCTGGTGCTTCGGATGCACCACCTGTGCGGCGTGATGCCACAGGCCTCCAACTTCACACTGCAGTGCTGTGCTTTTTTTTGTGCTGCTTGTACTATATCAGTTTTGATGCAGATGCACCACGAAGACCACACGCCTTGCTACCTGCATTTGCTCTTTGTACCAAGAAGGTACTGCAGCAGAGGCTGCTCCAGGCTGTGCAATGCAGATGCTCTCCCCCCTCCAGCGACCTGGAGAAAGTATCAATGACAGCTTGACCCCTGCACAGCAATGTGTATCTACTGGACAGAAGGCACATTTCTCTGCTAGAGCTGTTGCTGCTTGAGCAGGGAAGCATGCTTGTTTTTTCGCATGCTGAAGCAGCAGCTCTGCTCAGCAGCTGCAGAGCAAACACATGATCACAGCAGCAGTTAGTGGAAGAGAGAAGGCCAGGACCAGAGCTCAGAGCTCAGCCTCGTCTGTGCAGCAATCAGATGACTGCCAACAGTCCTACCAGTGCCTTTCTGAGACGTTTGGCAGCAGGCCTCTCCTAAGCACACAGAATGCTTTAAGTACATTCACAGAACCATGAAGGTTGGGAAAGACCTCTAAGATCCCCAAGCCCAACCCACCCCCATCATACCACTGACCACATCCCTCAGTGCCACATCTCCACGGTTCTTGGACACCTCCAGGGAGGGGGACTCCACCACCCCCCTGGGCAGCCTGTGCACTGCATCAATGCTCTTTGGAAAAGAAATTTCCCCTAATATCCAACTAGAAAGTTGTTTGTTAGTGTTTAGTGCCATGGACTATGTGAGGAGCAGTGATGGAGGCAGTGTGGCAGTGATGGAGTGAGTGTGGCAGCGCCCACCTGAGCACCAACAAGATGGCCCCACGCACAAATCTCTAACATCAGCTTACCTGAAGGAATCAAAGCTGTTGGCAGCCCAGATGTCGGTGCCCAGCATGTCAAGGGAGCCCTCCTTGTTGCCATTCTAGGAAGGATGGAGAGGTGGTTACATGGCGCAAGGCTCTGCTATGCACCCAGCATTCCCCACTTCCACATCGAGAGGCCTTGCTATGACACACAGACCCCGTGCTAGCTACAAAAGTGCACTTGGAGGCAGGAAGGGGAGGTTTCAGCCTTTGGGACACGAAGCTACGGACAACACAGAGCAGATAACATGTGGGTTGACGTTGGCCCCATCCTCCTACCCAACATCCAGTACCAGTGTGGGCATACGGCCTCCAAGAAGCACAGACCCAGAGGGCAGGCTGGCATTCCAACCACAAAACCCCAGCTGGTTGATGCAGAGAGGCACTTCCAAGGTGCCCTGTCCAACCAAGGTCAAAAGGGCCACCAAGAGCCAGACATCCAGGGCCACATCCGGATGGCTCCTCATACCTCCAAGGGCTGTCACCAACAAGCACATGGAAAGCCTACAGTGAAGCACCCGTATTTCATCACTGTGGTACTGCTTCTTCAAGGAGTCATGGCGACACAGCTTCTCCTTGCTCTACCAATGTCTCACCGTAGGACACAACCCCATACTGGAGCTCCAATTTTTCCCCAATGGAAAAGCATCTAATCCCAAACCCTGAATTGCTTCTCATCCTTCACAGCCCTTCTACAATCACCAGCCCACCCAACAAGCAGAGGGCTGCCCTCATCACCCTTCACAAGCAGACAACAGCAAAGACATACAGCATGTTGGGTTTTGTCAGGGCCAGTCACGAAATCAGACTCAGCTCAGACTCACGTGGCATGGATATGCTATCTCCTATTCATAATACACTTACTTATTACCAATACTCCCCAGCAAACAGGTTTGTCTCCTTGTAGACACAACACTCTTGCAACACAGGCACAACCACTCCTGTACTTACACCACCACATAAAGTTTTCCTGAGGAACTGCTGTTCTCAAATGACACAGAAAATAATGAAAAAATAACTAAAAAAAAGGACAATTTCTACATGAAGTTCCAGACTCGAAGGCTTTTCTCAAGACCAAAGACCTTTGGTCTTTATTCTTCCTTTGGTTAAAGGCGTCTTTAACCAATTCTTCTTGCAGACATACCTATCTCTCTTTCCACTTCCTATTAGCACAGGATATTTAAGTACCTGTCAATGAACCAATTGCAATGGGATGTCCCAAGAGCTAAGTGTTTGGGCTCGGGGGATAAGGATGGGAGCATATAGGCATTTGCAATGAAAACGAGACCAATCAACAACAATGGAGGCGTTTCAACGCCAACAACCAACCAAACAACCACCGAAACACTAAACAGCCAAAATTTCTGATAAGGTGGGAATGTGTTCCTTACAACACGTTGCAGCCAGTTCAGACCCAACTCCCAGCAGTCAGTGGAAACTGCAGGTCTACTTCGCATGCAGTGGTACAGGAGGAGGTCAGAGGGGTGCGAGTGCTCAGGCAGTGTCTGGGTGCTCCCACTCACACAGGGCTGCGGCTCCTGGTCTTCCCAGCCCATGCCCCCACCACCTCCCAGGCCCCCACCACCTCTCAGGGATGCTCCGGGTACCAACCCGACTCCATGACAATGGCACTGGGGCCCAATGATAACAAAATCTGTCATCGAGTCGTGAATCACTGTGGTCATTCCATGTCCCTGCTGCCTCAGATGACCTGAATTGGTAACTGGGTTGTGCCTCGGGTCACCAGCAGCAACCAGCATGCTGCTGAGACTGCCATAGGACTGAAAAAAAAACAATTCTCAAGTCCAGAAGAAAAAATAAATTGTGTGCATTTAAGAGAAGTAGCTCCTTGCTGCCAGTTCCCTTAGGAACGCAATTACAGAGGTGAGCAGTTTTAATATGAAGCTCCCCCTGACCCAACCTTCAGCTTTAGATACTAATTTTCACAGTGAAGGGGATGGAACTGCTGCAAATTAATTAAGCCAACAGGAATGATGACTGAGTGACGCGGTGCTGAGAATGTCATCAATGCTCAGAGACAGCGGAGATCCAGTAAAACGAACCCTGCCCCCCAGAATGGTTTAAATACATTTTCATAGCCTCTGTCCTCCAGATCTCATGAGCACACACTCAGGTGACCAAAACCTACACCCAGAATACACAGTGACGGGGACAGAGCATGCCACCCGCCACGTGGACTCTGCCTGTTTACTTACACATGCAACCTCAGCAAATTCCCCACAAAGTCAGCATTTAGATGCAGGCTGACCTTTTTTTTTTCTTTTTCCAAAGCCAGCTCAGTGTCACACCGGTTTCTCCTGCCGCTCCTCATTACCATTGCCCAGCAAATCTCTACAAGTGTAAAATCACGCTCTTCGTGATTGCAACAACATGCCTCGTCACCATGCTCTGCACCAATAGAGAGCAGCACCAAGTGATCTCAATGCTGTGTGTGGCATAAACAGGGGGATTATCTTCTGGCGTGTGCTGCTGGAGCAGAAGTCTCCTCCTCATTCAATCCTCAGCTCCAAACCACCATTGCACCGCTCAGGACATTTCCTCATGCTCTCCAAGATGCTTGAGATGCAAGGATGGACAAGGACTTTGAATGCTGGCCTTTGGCACAACCAGCACTCATGCATGCAGATGCAGGTCCCTGGACTGAGTTCAGGCAGACAAAGGCCCTAAAACCACATCAGCAGCCAACTACCCATGTTTTTTGTAGGGTAGGAAGGTAAGTCCCCATCTAGCCCTGGAAAGCTGCTGGACTCAGGGTCGTAACGTTCAATCCTACGCCAACCTCTAACGAAGAGTCACCGAAAAAATACCTACAGGCATCTCTTAATTTCGCAGATCAGAAGCACTCTGGGATTTCAGGGAACAAAAAGCAAACTTCCTTTGCACTCAACCACCCGGCTACAACCTTCTCACCCAACTTAAAGGCACACCTCAGCAGAACCCGAAGCCGAAGGACAGCAGCATTCCTCAGCAGTCAGGTGATGGGTTGGGCACAAACAGGGCAGCAATTTGCACACCAACAGGCACCACAGCCTAGACGGAGGCACACACACAGCGCACGCCACCGGAAACCTCCGGCAGACAGCAAGCGGAGGACACGATGCCAGTGCCCAGCTCTCCCCTCGGCTACCAGGTGTACCTTGGTGGTGTGCCTGAACTGGCTGCTCCTCCCAGACCTCGATCCAGAGCCACACCTGGAGCCCGACCCCGGCCGCGATCCTGCGCTCCCACCGCTGCTGTGATCCCAATCTTCCTGGAATAACAAACAGCTGGCTTTAGTCAAAAGGGCAGTGCCATCCCACACCCACGAACACCACCGAGCTGGCCAAGAAGGAGATCTGCTGCTCCTGAGCCACGCACACCTGCGCCTCAAGAACCGTGCCCACGCACCGTGGCCCTGTTTCTGCCTTTTCTTTGAGCCCTTTCATATGCCTGGATGGAATTTTCTCGCACTGCAAAGAGATAAAACATGATCATGAAGATTTAACTATAGTAAACTAGTTCACAGATGGAGAAAAAATAATACCTCCTATGGCTTCGTGACCATTCATTATACATTTCCTACGTCCTCTAAAGCTGCAAGTATATCCTTAATTCCTGCCGTGCCCCAAATCAACCCTTCATTTGCTTCTTCCCCCTGCTTAGCCTGCTCCCCTTACACCCGACAATACTTGGGCTTCACCAGCCCAACACTCCACCCCAGTAACTTCTGTCCCTTCGGGGGTTGTCCCTAATGCCCTCCTTTCTTCTCCTCACACTTGTTCTGCAGCCGAACATCCCACAGCTTTCTTGTTCAGTCAGCAGCCCATGGGACAAGATGAATAAGCCCAAACGGGAACAACCAACCCAACCAGCTCTATTTACCCAAACAACGTAAGGTGCTTGGGGAGAAAGGGGTTTTTGTCAGGGTAATTGCTCCTGAAGTTTTCCTCAGAGGCTCCCCAGTTGGCTTCGGGAGTGACCTGAGATGATTAAAAATCCCCCAAATCAAAGAGTGCAGAATATTCAACTCTATTATGCTAAAAATTCAGAAGGTGATTAATTCTGGGCAAAGCCTGTGTCCTGGTTGGGTCTCCTGCGCTCTTCTACCTGCTGGGGCTGGAGGATTTACCCAGCACGAGGCTAAGTCAGTTGGATTTACCTAATGTGAGGTAAAATGCATCACTGCCCATTTCTTGCACAGCCCCACTGCATGTTCCCCATCCTCAAAGCCAGAAAGCCCAAAGACTTGTGGCTGCCATATCCTAAAGTCAGTAGTAACTCCAAAAGAGGGTAAGTCAACCAGTTTTGGAGTTGTGCACAGAACAACTTCGAGAAGCCGTGGCTGTTGCCAGGAGCTGCAACACCAAGGGCAGAAAGCACCTTCTTTCCTCCTCAGCACAATGCAATCCAAGAGTGCCCATGGTTTACATGCTCCCATCCTTTTTCCCTCGGGCCCCATGTCCCCAGAAGACAAGGACTCTCCCAGCCTCCTCCAACACCCTGAAGATCTGTGAGCTCTCACTCCCAGCTCTCAGCAGGCTCCAGCTACCACCCCAGGTCTACGTTCACCACCAGGAGAGGGAATCTCCATCCCAAATGTTGGGGTTGGAGACAAACACCTCCTTGGGAGAGAGACTGCCAGCAGCTGCTTTTATCCATGCAAATCCTCCCGGCCAAACTCTGCATCCCCTTAGGAACAGCGAGGCTATATGCACGTCAACCCTGCCAGCCACCCTCCTAGCTGTCACATCCAACATTTACATTTTAATTAGCAATAATCACATGTTTCACTTATGCTGCAATTTTCACCTTCGCAGAGCTTTGTGGTGCGATCTAATTAATCCTGCTCCCTTTGCCAGCTCCAGAGTTATTTCTTCCTGGTGCTTCAGTGCACGCTGGAAAATCTCACTCGCAGAAGGGGAAAACTTTCCTTGATGAGCACGCAGTAAATGGAAATTCTGCAGTTCCCAAGCGGTTGTCCTCACTGGAAAGGTGAAGTTTGGTCTGTTGGTGAAGCCACCACTGAAGGCAACAGTGGATTCCAAAGGGGGTTCATGTTACAGAAAATCTCCCACACCCAAAGGTAGGGCAGATAAAAGGGTCTTCTTGGGACATGGGCCTCAAGCTGCAGATCTGAGATGGCCACCAGCATGAGCTATCCCAACACAGCCCCTACAACCCAGACCAAGCTGGAGGGTGTCCTACAAGCCAGTAAGGATTTCAGGCCCTTCTAGACAAATTCAAGAGCATGCATTCCAATTTTTTTTTTTTCCCCCATGGAAAAATAACTATTTACAATAGAAACAGTTATTTTAATATTTTAAAACATAGGGAAAAATAAATATTTCGGCTGGGACAAATTTCCATCTACTCTATACTCAATGCATAAAGTTGCAATGAAAATAGAAAATCACCCCTGTAAAAACACCATGAAGAAAAAACAACCACCACACACAAAAAGAGCAAGTAGTTACACCAAGAGAGATGAAGAAACCATTCCCTTTACAAATAATTTGTGTGTTGAGGTGGAGTGTTTCTTGACTGCTTGATGCCTGGGATAAAGGCACACTTACCAGAGTTCCTGCTCTTAGTTACGCTAAAACAGCTGCTGAACAGCTGGTTTAAGTAGGTCACAGAGTCACAGAAGCATTAAGGTTGGAGAAGACCTCCAAGACCCCCAAGTTCAACCTCACCATGCCCAGCAACCACGTCCCCAGCTGCCACCTCTCCAGCACCTCCTTGGCAGCCTGTACCAGGGCATCACTGCTCTTTGGAGAATAAATTGTTCCTAATATCCAACTTGAATTTTCCCTGGCGCAACTTGAGGCCATTATCTCTCCTACTATTGCTGCTTTCCTGGAAGTACTGCTAGTTAGCTGGAAGCACCTCCAATACAACCAGGGATATGAAAATCACATTATGCACTCAATCTCAAATGTCTATTTTTCTTAAAAAACACGTCAAGCCAGTGCATAATCAAAAACCCAGAACAGTCCTGGGACCAAATAGACTCCAACAGGGAAGGTGACAGTGTCACTTGTGCCAGGACAGGCACAGACACACAGATGTTCTGGACAGCCAAGATCACCCTTGAGAAGTTCTGGCTGTAGAGCGGAACCAATTTTCATGTTGCCCTGATAAACTTCCTGAATAGAGGAATGGCCATGAGAGACCAAAGGTCCACCTGTTTTCCCTCAGCAGCAGCAGCAGAATGCACAGAGTTCAGGACCAAAGGTCTCGGTGACATCCAACACACCTGCTTTTGGTACACACACGTCCCAGACAAACACTGACGTGCCAAAACCTGGAGGGGATGGAAAGTTATGGAGAGGATGAAGAGTACTCAGGGGATAAATCAGCCTCCAAACACAAGGTCGTTTCTTTATAAAGGGTGCTGCCAGAAGCCCCAGAGCAAGCTGAACCTACGCATCAGCTGAATGGTTTAATTCCTTCCTCGGCAGCCATGATTGAGCAGATCTGTGTTCACTGCACAGAGGGAGCATCAACAGCACTTACAGATGGAATGCCACTTAGTGACCGGTTCTGCCAGAGCTGCTCCTTGATCACCTTTGAGGGCTGGTCACCTCACCTAGAGCTTTAATTTCTGCTTCCCGAGGCAGGGCTGCACCAACCTGTATTCCCTGGCAGAGCCTCAAAGCGACTCCCTGACTTTCGCCTCCTCTTTCTCTGTTGTGAATGAGACAAGGCAAACAGCTGTGTCTGGCTGCACCCACTTGCCCCAGCAGCCCTTCAACGTGACGGCCAAGCGCAACCCCAAAAACGCCATAGAAACAGAGTCAATCACCTTTGCAACACAACTTCCTATGGCTGGAAGCCAAGTGCTTGTCAGAGGGGGGTTTTCAGGTTCAAGTGAGTCACTGGGAAGTGTCCTAAGGGACTTAAGTGGGTCTGCTCCAACCCCACCCCACCCCCAGCAGTCACACACCCCCATGGCTGCATGTCCCCAGTTGCCCCCTGCCTGCACAACGCAGGGACGCATCATGCAGCACTTCCCATGGGATGCATTTTGGCACCAGCACAGCACTGAGCACCTCTGAGTCACTGAGGATTCACATGGACGAGCTTTGGTTTGGTGGAGGCATGGGAGCTCCCCATACTTTGGCAGCATCAAGGCTTGGGTTGATGGACAACACGACCCTCACCTGGAGAAGCCCCCAAAGCTCCTAGCCATGCCACAAGTCCCCAGGGCATGTGGAAGGACATGGAGATGGCTATGGAGCTGCTGCCAGGCTTCTCACATCCGAGAGCTCTCGTGGATCTCTCCATACACAACGCACCACAAGCCTTTTGCTTAATGAACTGCCCTCAGAAATACATCAAAGCTTTGGCCCCACGAGGGGAATGCAAATAGCATATTACATAAAATCTTCCCAGTGGGTGTTTTTAGAAAAAAAATAAAATCTAAGCACGAGAAGATTTGAAATGTTACCATTATCCAACCTTTCCTCACACAGGGTGGCACAGGCAGTACCTTGTTTATATCAGCAGGGTATGTTTTCACCCCACAGACCATTGGTTTCCACCCCAAAGGACCCCCTGGGGGCACTGCCCAGTGCACTGCAGGATCACCGTGGGGCTCCGTGCCATGCTGGGCAGCAAACCCAAGCGTTCCCGGGAGGGAGCCAGGAGAGCTATAGCTGAGCAGAATGCAAGTGTGAGACTGGGCTCCCCTCAGCACAGCAGGACTTGGTGCAACCTATGTCAGGAGATCCCCCATAAGCACCAAGGCCTGGGCTCTCCTCCTCCCCGCAGCCTTACTGCACAATGTGGAACGCCCAGCTGGGAAGAAAATACAAAAATCAAAGAGTTCCCCCTTCCAATAAAAAGATCTCAAACCCGGTCACAAATGGCAGTGAAGAACAAAAGGTAACATCGTCCCTCAGGAAACGATTAACTAGCGTTTTGTTCCCCAGCAGGTTTGAAGAGGGAGTGATAATTCACGTGCAAGGCAAAAACCCCATTAATGTTTTTTTCTTTCCACGCTACCAATGAGAAAAATAAGCATCCAGAAAGAGTAACGCACTGGAACCCACTCTCACCAGCAGTGATTCAGCTGTATATCCGTAGCAGAGAGAAAAAGGCTGCCTGGGCAGCAGAACAATAGCGTGCAGCTCCTCTCTGGTGCCAAGGAAAATTTGTTCCTCGCTGTTAAAGGAAGCCCAACACGGAGAGAGATAATTACGAGCTCTGCTGCAGGCTGGGAGGGAGCCCAAATGTGGGGAAAGCAGAGCACAGAGCGCAGCCTGGGCATACATGGATGTTAGCTGTGCTCCAGCTTCCCCTAGGGCAGCTATTGCCAATAGGGTTTGTATATATATATATATATGTATATATATATATATATGGCCAAGGTATGAGGGGGTTGTGCAGGTTTCTTGCTGGCCACCAGTATCTGCTGGGGGTGATCCCAGGGCAGACACTGGTCAGCCACCTCCAGTAACTACCTTGCTGTTAAACTGATGGATTGGAGCTCGCCTTCACACAGGTTCTTTGGGATGGGTAAACCTTATGCAGAAGTATAGGTGCTTTGCATAACATATCCAGTTGGCAAGATGCTCATCTCCTTTTGGTGGCTTTTGGTGGCAGAGTAGAGGGAAATGGTGTCTCCGAACCATGGGATGGTTGGGTTGGGAGGGTCCTGAAAGACCACAGAATGGTCTGATCCCAGTATAGCTGGGTTTGAAGGGAACCCTAAGCATCCCCAACCCCACCCCAGCCATGGGCTGGCTGCTCCTCACCAGCTCAAGCTGCCCATGGCCTATCCAGGGCTTTGGACAGTTGCAGAGATGGGACACCAACACTTCTCTGGGCAGCAGTGTCAGGGCCTCACTGCCATCTAACCTAACTTTCCCCTCTTTTTAGACCATTCTTCCTTGACCCATCACTATGTGCCGATGTGAAAAGGCAGTCCTTCTCCCTCAGTGTACTGGAAGGTCTCCCTCGAGCCCCTTCTTCTGCAGACTGAACATCCCCAGCTCCCTCAGCCTGTCGCCAGGAGTGGTGCTCCAGCCCTCCAAGCATCTTGGTGCCTCCTCTGGGTTCACTCTGGCAGCCTTCCTCTGCTGGGGGTCACGATGCAGTGCTGCAGGTGGGCTCTCACTGCAGCTCCTGATGCAGAATGCTACTCCCCCAGGCTCCCCGATCCAGACAGAGTTGCTGGATTTGAGGTGAGTCTGAAGCCCAGCAGGCACTCCTCCAGTTCACAGCACTAAACCTGGAGGTGTTTCATCCCAGAGTTTGAGGAGATACTGATAAACTGAGGCATGCAACCACACGCACACGCACACACAAAAGTGTAGCCATGAAAGAGAAAGGACGAAGATGCAACCACGTCCAAGCCATAGCATCCCAAAACACTGCTCCTGAAGAATGCAAACGTAGAACCTCCACGCTTGGTTTCCACCAAGCCCAGTGTCCTTGCTGGATCCTCCTGCAGGAGGAACCATCCCAACGCTGAGCTTGAAGTATGGGCTCAGCATTCCCAGGTTGCAGAAAAAGGACAAAAAGCAAAACTCTGGAGAGGAAGAACTAAACACTCCCCTACCTGCTTGTGCTGGTGGGACGACGAGCCCTTCCCTCTGGATGGGGAGCAGCTGCCATCGAGCTGCTCACTACAATCCGCCGTCCACTGCAAAAGGGATAGAAAGGCATTGTGTAAAATAATAGCCAGGCTGGGGAAACTGCTGCATCAGCCCGCTGCAAACATCACCCAGCAAACAGCACCGTGACTGTGCTGGGATGTGGAGCATCCACAGCTTTCTCTCTGCAGCAACAGCTCTGTTCCAGAACAACAGGGCTCCCTCTGACCAGCAGGGATGATCCCAAAGGCACTGGCTGGGAAATGCTCTGCCTGGTGATGGCCACAAGAGGAAAGCTCCAGGAACAATGGCAGGAAGCTGGAGAAGCTGCCGTAGCCATCACCGAGTTGCATCGTTACAGAGGGTTTTAAAGATGGGGGGTGGGAAAAAAAGTTGTGCTTTTCTGTCCTTTCTGTTGTTCTTTGTTTTTAAATGAAACAGAAGACAGAGCTGCTGACTCAGCCAATGCATTGCAGAGGTGTCTGCATCAAAACAACTCAATTTGGGGTCACTGGTTACCAATCCACAACGAAAAGAAGAGCCACAGCATAACGCTGAAAGTAATAACAACAGTAAAGCAACTTTCCCTCTGCGAAGATGAAAGATCCTGCTTAATCCTTAAGCCATTTCGATTCCCTGCCACGAGGAAGCAGACTGCAGAGCCTCAGTAGCTCGCCCAAAGTCAGCGATTAAGTGGCAGCAGAACCCTGCAGCTAACACAGCTCTCTTGGTCTCAGTCCAGCGCTCAGCCACGAACCCATCCTTTCTCCTGCAGCTCTTGTTAAAGGGAGCCTGCTGCCTTCAGCCTGGCTGACAAACCAGCTCGCCCGTGCATGCACGCTTACTGCTTTGATAAGAGCGCTCAGGAAGAAAAACAAATGATCCCCGATGATTTCTTACACAAGTCTGAGGTATGACGAAGGTAGGAAAGCAAATATCTTTCGGACACAACAGATAATTCCTTCTTAGCATACGCACGGCTTGACAACAGCAGGTGACACATGCAAACCATCCTCGTTTCTTGTCCCATGGATAGCCAGCAGCAGCTTTCAAGTCATGCAGAAAAGTCACAGCCCCATTTCCACGCGCAGCAAGATGGATTTGGCTGGAACAGCAGAGGTGTGGGCACACCACCCCATTCCCAGTAGCACTCACACCTCGTGCTCAGGTGTAATGATGCCTTTTAACTGAGCACCAGATCTGACAGACCCTTTTCTTTATTGGAAAGGGCAAACTGTTCCACCACTCAGTACTGTGCCTCTTCTGAATCACGAAGCAAAACTCTGCCTATTCGTTTATTTCCAATTCACTTGTATTTCTCAACTTGACATGCTGAAAACAGCCTGTTTGGCCTGAAGCCCCTCCAAAGCATCACTTCAAACACACCCATTTCCCGGCCTCTGGTTAAATAAACACACTACTAAACTGCTTGGGACCACTTGAATTTTCCTCCCACCTCTCATGGCTTTGATCCTCAGTTTGCAGAAGACCTCCATACAGCAAAACCTGCCTTCAAAGGTTCATTTGACTAGTGATGTCTTTATGCCATGGCTGGCCATGGCACAGGCTGCCCAGGGCAGTGGGATGTCGCCGAGCTGCCGGAGCTCACAGAGTGGTTTCCCACTACTCTCAGCCATAGGGTTTGGGTGGTGCTCTGTGGGGCCAGGGTTTGGGTTCAGTGATTGTCACGGATCCCTTTCAGTACAGGAGTTTCTAGGGCTCTAACACAGAATCACACAACCACGGGGGTTGGAAAAGATCTCCAAGCTCCCCAAGCCCAACCCACCCCACCATGCTCAGTGACCATGTCCCCTAGTGCCACATCTCCACGGTTCTTCCCCTTCTCTCCAGGGTCGGTGACCCCACCACCTCCCTGGGCAGCCTACGCCAGTGCCTGACAGCTCTTTGGAGAAGTTGTTCCTAATAACTTTGGAGAAGCTGTCTCTTCCAACCTGATATGCTCATCCTACACTCATCTTATGGACGAGATTGCTCATCTATCTCTGCAGAACAAGCACTGCCTTGCCACGGCACTTCTCTGCCACTGGGACAGCAGGATCCTACTGCAGAACCTTGCACCCCATCCACTATCACACACCTCCAGCCCCATCTGCCAGCACACCACGACACCAGGACATACCTTCAAGCACCACCACCAGCTCAAGAGGTTACATTTCTCCTTGCGTAGGACTTAAAAAGTCAATTTTTAAAGGGACACAAGCGTCGTTATCTTTGCTCCTAATGAAACCACCAAACCACACCTCCTCTAAGCCATCCCTCCCTTTGCTGGGTGCAGTCTGTGGGGGAAGAAGAACCTGCGTTCACCCAGTCCCAAGGGACACCCAAATGGCACCCATCGCTTCCAGGCACGTGTGTTTGTACCGTACCCTGTGTCCAGCACACTCCACTCGAAACAGAGAGCACAGGGTGGTCAGAAACCCTCAGGGCACATCCCAAGGCAACTTCACGATAAATACAAAACGCAGCCAGCAGATCTTTGCCAACCGTCGGCACGTTTGGGGCACTGTGGCTGCCCCACACCCAACACTTCCTTGCATTTCTCGGCTAGAAAAGGCCCTTCAGCATGGCTCGGCCCCAAGGCTCGTGTCCCCACCAACCTGAGAGATGTTGGACTGTGTCTTCTCGCTCTCGCCATCGCCCTCCGTCTTGTCAGTGAGCAGACCCTGCACCTGGTACTCCAGCACGTAGCTGTCGATGAAGCGCTCCAACTCCTCGATCTCCTGCGAGCGGCTGCTGCCCGCCTCCGAGGAGGCCGAGGCCACTGATGAGTTCTCCATCCTTCCAGCCGTGAGACTGCAGAACGGGGAGACCTGGGGAAGGAAAAGGACAGGGAGTGAGCGCCGGTCCTCGGCCGCTTCCCTCTCTCATCTCCTCCAGGTACAGTCAACAGGCGTGTCTTCCACTTTCCCTACACCTGCTAATTAGAGAAAGCAGCCAGCTTGGGCCTTGGCTGCTATTCTCCTATGGTTTACTTCAGGTTGGACATGTTTCGCTCTACTTCTGCATTTCCAATTCATAGTAACTGGCCTGAAGTTGACCTTGTAAAGCAAAATCCAGCCACCTTCAACAGATCCCCTCTGCAATGACGTTTAGTTAAAAAGGCAGCAGGACAGAGTCGGGTGAGATGCTCCATCCAAACCTGCCATGCGCAGCAGGATACCACAGATAACAGCACACAGACGTTCTGGCACCCAAAAGGTCCACCTCTATTACACTCTTACACCTAAGCACCACATCAAACATTTTGTCTGTCCTCCTCACCACAGAAATATTAAAAGTTCGCCCAGGGCACCTCACCCCTCGGCCATGGATGGGCCCTGGGGAGCCTGAGCTGTGAGATCCCTTATAACGCAACCATTCTGTGGTTCTATGATCTCTAATGCCCCTTCCAACCCAACCACTCTATGGTTCTGTGACCTTTAATGTCCATTCCAACCCGATCATTCTACGGCTCCGTGGTCTACAAGGTCCCTTCCAACCCGATCACTCCATGGTTCTATGATCTTTAAGACCCCTTCCAACCCAATCGTCCTGTGATGCTATGGTTCTATGAAAAGCTTCTCCGGCATCAAGCCAGCCTGACTGCAAGCAGCCCAGCCAGGAGGTCTGGGTGTGGAGGTGAAACAGCAATCACACCAGAATCTATTTTTAATACTTGTTCAAAATGGATTAGGATAAAAAAAAGAGGGGAAAAATCCTGCAAAACAGCAAAGAATGCATCTGTGAGGAGACCCACAGATAGCCCAGCCAAACCTCCCGGGAGCGACAGCAGCCAAGGTCACCAAGTGCAATGCATGCAGATTTTAGAAATGTTCTTACTGATGCTCAATGAAAACAAAGAACAAAGGAGGACGAGGCTGAGCAAATACAACTGGACGCACGTACCAAAATCCAAATGCCTTTTTGCTCCCAGGAGAGGACCAGCACTGCCCGGCCCACGTTCAGGACGCAGATTTCACCCCCTGCCCTCCCTTGCTCTGCATATTTAGACTGGTTGGAGATGGGTATAAAATTACCCAGCAAAATCTGAGTGAGTCACGTGCCATCCGGATGGGAAGGAGAGAAATCTGTTCCCAGCTTGTGCAATTTGCAGCTCCCGAACTATTTCTCATCTGTCACTGCTGAACAATTGCAGCTTCATTTGGAAACCGCTGAGAACGAGCAGTTCTGGCCTAAGGATTTCGTCTGCTCAAGGAATTATTCCCAAATGTGCCCAGACTGTCAAAAAGGCTCATTATGGAGATCAACATCGCACATTAGCTCCTGAGCAAAATCATGTGGCATGTTAAGGAGGAGAAAAATATAGAAGAGGAGCCCCAGAGAGAGCGTGGAGCCCCAGCGGAGGGCATGCCTCTCACCCCTTAGCTAATTAGTGCCAATTAACAAATGAAAAGCGCCAGTTATTAAATGGAAAGCGCTACAGAAGAAGGGGACGTCCAGGACCAGTGCTCTGGTCCCTAAGGGCCACACCAGCATGGAGAGCTCCCCACGTCCCATCAGTGTTCTGCTCGTTAGCAACAGGAGAGGTGGCGGACTGAAAGGGGTCGGATTTATCTGAAGTCAGCAAACAAGCACAAGGCTTGACATCCCAACTTAGCACCGGCCCTGCTTTGGGCAGACGGCTGTTCTCCAGATCTCTAGGCTCTCCACAAGCACCCAGCAGCTCCAACCTTCTGCTTCGGTGTGTCATGGGTAAGGAAAACCTTGCGGCTGGAGCAGGTTTCCCAATCTCTCTTGGACTGGAAGATCTTGGAGGTGCTTTCCAACCTCGCTGGTTCTATGATCTCACCTCACCCTTGTACAAACAAGAGGCTTGGAAACAAAACCCCAAACTCACACGTGAGCACTGCAAACTGAGAAGACCTCTGAGAGCTTTTTGGGGAGCAGCAAACCCTTGGACTTACGTTGGTGCAGTGTCTTCACCAGGGATTCCCAACCCAGATACTCTCCTGTATGACAACTAATAGGAATCCACCTCAAATCTGGATTATTTTTTTCCCCCGCATTTCTCCCTTCTGCCCCCCATTCTGCCAAAGAACAAAGGCTGTAAGCTTTTGGGGTCTAAAAACCGTCTTCCAAACCTCTTCTACAAAGCCCATGCACTGCTCATTATTACTATAAAATATGGAAGTCTGCAAATGTGCAAAGCGATTATTACGACCTAGCAGTGATTAATAATAATTATACATTACAATGATGTTAATAGCTATTATTTTAAAGAGTGATCTAAACGGGGTTCTTCCCCTAGCCCTCAATTTACGCAGTTTTACCCTTAATCAGCAAATAAGCATAACAAGAACGAGGATTATTTTGACATTTGTACGTGCATCCGACAGACAGCATTCACACAGCAGCACCCAAAGGTGCTCCGGGAACCAAAAGGTGAACAGAATGAATGAACCCACACGAGGCAGGTTGGAAAGCCTGCATCTCTTAGTTACCTATTCTCCATTACACCAATCCTGTGCTCATCCTCCAGTACCAAAACGTAGCTCGATGCAGCAGCGAGCTGCTCCTAGGCAGGCTGACAGCCTCCAGACCACGACAAAACCCGTTTGCCATATGGGATCTGTCAGCCCATGCTTTGCTTGGAACAGGAGCTGCTTCCCATAAAAGGAGACTGCAGTGCAAATGCTTCACGTACCACTGCAGCCACCTCTGTGCTGCTGGGAGATGCTTCCACAGACCCTGCCACCCTCCTGGGTGGCTTCTCCCTGTTTCAGTAGCACTGAATTAACCACGTCAGCACTGTGCAGAAGACCCTCCTGTCTGCCATAAAGGGTATCTCACACCCCGAAGATGCTGTGATTAAATCCTAAAAGTAAGCAACACAGGCCCCAAATCAATGTCTCCTTCCTTTCCATCAGCTCCCTCACCTGCCCACACTTCTTTCTGAGGTCGGGCAGCAAGGCAAGTCACTTGGTCAAAGCCTCCACCACCTCCCTCACCCCATGTGTTCACCACCCAAGCCATATTTCTGTTTTTATGGCTCTCTTTGGTCTTCAATTTTCTGTTTGACGTCTGGCTGCATTCAGGCCAGGCAGTAAAACCTGACCCTACCTCACCTGAAGAAACCCTTTCCTTTCTGCTGCCTTTTCACAAGCGTGAAGTAAACAAGACACAATTCAGAGAGTGGACCCAGACAGGGATCTGCTCCACCAGGGCTCCAATCCACTGGATCCCAGTAAGGTCCCAAATAGAGCTCTGGATCCCTAACAGACCCCAACTGGGCTCTCCTCCATCAGATCCCATTAGGGCTTCCCTCCAACAGACCCCAGTAGGGCTCCCCTCCATCGGACTCAAATCAGGCCTCCACTCTGTCGGACCTCAATAGGGCTTCACTCCATCAGTTCACAACAGGGCTCCCCTCTGTCAGATCTGAAATAAGACTCCCCTCCATGGGATCCAATCCACACCACTGGACCCAAACAGGGCTCCCCTCCAGTGGAGGCTCCCCTCCATCATATCCCAGTGAGAGCTTTGCTTCACTGAAACCCAACAGAGCTCTCCTATATCAAATCCCAGTACAGCTCCACTGGACCCCAACAGGGCTTTCCTCCACCAGATCTGAAATAGGGCTGTGCTCCATCAGATCCCAAACAGAGCTCTGCCCCATCAAAACCCAACTGATGTCCCTCTGCTGCATCACAGTGTGGCTCCACCCCACCAAACCCCAAACAGGGTTCTCCTCCACTGCAGTGGTGTGTGCAGAACGATCCCATTTGGGATTGGAGCTCCCGTTCATTGTCATAGCCCTGGCTCACTTCTCACCCCCTCCTTCTAATGAGCTCCTGTGGCAGCAATATTTTCTCTTTTAACGTGGCAGAATTCCATCAACAAGTAATTAGTGATGTGCCTTCCTCCAACAGTGAGAGCATCGTGATGAGCAAAGAGAGCAGCTCTGGCGTGGCAGCAGCAGTTACCATGGAGAAGCAGGAACACTGCACCCAGGTATCACCACATCTCAGGCAAGCATCACGTGTAGGCTTCGGATTTGCTGCTCCAGTATCCTTCGGGATGACAGAATGTAAAGCGCAGCCCTGCAAACGGTTCCGTCTCGGAGCTGATTCTTTTCTAATTAAGCCCCGAACACCTCGCAGCGAGCGGCTGCTGCTGGATCCGGCCTTGGGCTTTTCGGAATGGCTGCAGCCACGGCTGGCTGAGCATTGGCTATATTTCATCATCTCCCTTGGTTTCTGCTACCTGGCGATGCAGAAAAGCCCCAGTGACAGCTGAGACGCCCAGCAGCTGCCACGTCTCAGTGCCATCGACGTGCCCAGCATGTCACCGAGCAGGCGGGTGCCACCGTGAATCAGGACGGAGCCATTCCCATTAGAATAAACACAAACAACGAGGAAGGAAGGAGGAGGGGGAGCTCCCTGCTGTGCGGGAGCCTCCGCTCCCAGGATATGAGGCAAGAATCCTCCCGTGCTGCGCCATAAGGTCCAGGTGCCACCGCGCCACCTCTGCGGGCTGAGAAGCGTCACCAAATGGCTGAGGACAGGAGGGGTTCACCTCACCTGACCTCCTCGCCACCCCCACCCCAACGCCTCCGACCTTGGTAGCAGCAAGACAAAGCCAGGAGGGTGCCAAGTACAAAAGGGCACAGGATCTGACCCAGACCAGCTGCTGATGTAGCGACCCAACGCAGAAGGGAGCACGGAGAGGCAGATCCCTGCTTGCTTCACTGCCACAAGAGATCTCCTGCAGCTGGGGGGGAGGCGGGGGGGGGGGGGGGGTTGGGTTGGGTGTTTTTCCCTTGTTACACAAAACCAAACCCCTCTCCATCCTCACAAACAAAAAGCCTCGCGCTACGTCATATCTGTGTGCTCCATTATGTCAAATCTGCGCCTTCCTGCCTGCGGGGAGGATGGTACCTCTGGTGTGTGCTGGGTGCTGTGAGAAAAAGAAAGGGAAAACCCGACAAGGAATCAAAGGAGAGCAGACGTGGGATCCCAGGCACATCAGGGAAGGTATTCTCCTCATATGCACGGAGAGGGCATCTGCACCCTCACAGTGCAAAATTCCTCGGCTAGCAGAGTGTGTGACCCATATCCCAGCGCCACGCTGCTCCCAGTGCGTGTGTCAAACACCCCTTGCAGACATCCCATACATACAACCACACATTCCTACCCCACGCTCATTCACCCCTGCACATAAGGTCTTTTGCAAATAACCGAAGGGGGACCATTATCAGAAAGCAAATCTTTTCTTTCTGGGCACTGAGGCAATATAATGGGCACTTGTGCAGTGAAAAGCCCCGTAATCCTAAAAGACACATCCATCCCCCGTGGGGATGTCAGCACGGCATGGCGATCCCTGCAGCAGCGTGGTGACCTCATGGAAGGCACCCATCCCCTTACAACACACAATGGCAGCGAGCGTTCCCGTGCATCTCAGGGATGCAGCTGGCCCCAGTGCAGAGGAGTGCATCCCCTGCTCTGCCCCCAGGAGCTTTTCCGAGTCTTTAAGTGCCTTCAGTGCTAAGAGACGACTGAAAGAAAGCAGCAGCCAGGACGCCCGTGTCCACAAGACCTTGCAAACATTTTAGTGGAAAAGAACAAGAATTGGGAAAACGGGCAGTTCTGTACAGACGGAATGAGGAAAGGTCTCCTATGGACTTATTTCACCTATCCCTGGGGTAGGACACATGGCACAGCGTCTGACCCTTGCACATTGGAGCGCATCTGACCTGAGCTGGCTGCCAAATCCTTCCCTTCCCTGGGGCTGACGGTGTCCTCCTTCGCTCCGTTCTCAATCTGTGCCATGGTCTGGATGTGCTCCAGACAGCAGGCTTCCACCCAGAGAAACGATCGCATTTCACAGCAGTGACTTTTATTCCAACCTGATGAATAATCCCAACAAACTTGGCTCCCTGAGAATGGACCAGCCTAAAAGGCACAGCTTTTCCACACCCCAGACCACTGGCATCCACCTTCTGGGGCATTTTCTAAGAGACCGAGGGTTTGATTCACTGGTTCATTTTTTTCTCCACCACTACAGGGATGGCTGACACCTGCTCTCTGTTTCCCATAGATAACGAGTGGCCACCTGGCATTAACGACCTTCCACCATTAATGACCCTGTATCCATTTTTCAACCTGTGAGGAAGCACAGCATCACCCGAATGCTCTGCCACGGATCTTCCAACAGTGATTCCAAGAGCAAATGTGAAACTCAGCTGGACCACCAAATCGCTCCAACGATATGTTGGGAAGAGGCCACAGCTCACTGTGACCAGCAGGGAAACTCCAGGTGCTGAGAACAGCAGGATGTCCTGGCCACACATCACCAATCCCACAGCTCAGAACCTGCCCTACTGCACCCCACTGGGACGTGTCCTTCAATGAACCAACTCAGTCCCTCAACAATCCAACACCATCCTTCAGTAAACCAGCCCCATCTTTCCACGAACCAGTCTTTAATGAACCAACCCCATCCTTCAACAATCCGACCTCATCCTTCAACAACCCAATACCACCTTTCAGTGACCTAACACCATCCTTCCACGTTCCAGCCCCATCCCTCAATGATCCAACCCATCCCTCAACAAACCAACCACATCCTTCAACGAACCAATCCCACAGATATCAAGCGGAGGAACTCCCTGGACAGGAATTTTAATGCAATACTGGCCAGCCACCAGCCTTTGTTTTGGGGCTGAAAGTGCATCTGTTTGTGCAGCCACTTCCAGTGTCCCCAAAGCCCTGCTGGTCCCTGCAGTGCCACCTCCTGCTCATCCCACTGGTGATGATGCTGCAAGTGTCGGTGGAGCGATGTGTATCACCCAGGGGATCACTGGGTTTGATTAATACAAGGTAAATGAAGCTCAGCTCAGAGAAGTCCCAACGGATGGGTAAGGACAGGAAGGTTTTCATTAATGTGAAGCAAATGTAGGTGACAAACAGGATGAGTACATTTCGCTTATCTATGTCATTATTGCAAATAACTGGTTAGAGGGCACGTGTGCCTCTGCAGCCACCTGTAAAACACACATCTGAGGCTATTTGCTCACCTGCTGCAATCCCTGGCTCCTGCAAGGAGGCACCCCCAGGAAAGCAGCCATGTCACTGCTGTCCCAGCTACCCTGTCCCCAAGTGTTCCCTTCCCACAAAGCCCTACATGTCACCTTTCCCTCCAAGCCCCATTACTTTGGCATATGCCGGATGGGCTGAAACCCCAGAGCCAGAAGCAGACATCAGCGCTGGGGTCGGGGACTGTCGTCACCTCCCCTAGCTGGGCTAACACCAAGGGATGCGTCACAGAAGATATGAACCCGCAGCCTTTTTAGCTTCAAATTCATAGGAATGTGGCTCATGGGAAGGAACAGGCACAACCAGCACCCTGACCTGGCACCCACGCCTTGTTTGCTTGCTTCTCATCCAAGGTCAAGCTCATTGAAGCAGCTCAGATAATCTCAAAGCAAACTTTAACTCTTGAGTGGAAAAGGGAGTGTTTGGGGAAACTGCCTGCAAGGAGCAGCCCAACCTGGCTGGCAACCTGTCCCAAGACAAGGGCTGTAAAGGACTGACCTGGGGGTTACCTACAGACAACCCAAACGGGCTGTGTTTACTACAAACACAGACTGGCCAGAAACACTTATTTTGATACGTTTATCTCATAACCCGACCAGCTCACAGAATCACAGGACCATGAGAGCTGAAGTAGGCCTCCAAGATCCCCAAGCCCAACCTCAACCCATTCCCACCATGCCCACTGGCCATGGCCCCAAGTGCCACGCGTCCATGATTCTGGAACACCTTCATGAATGGTGACCCTGGGCAGCCTGTGCCAGTGCCTGGCAGCTCTTTGGAGAAGAAATTGCTCCTATTTTCCTATTTACAGAGACAGCTGAGGATAGGGTCCACCTTTGAGGAACACTGTGCCCTGAGGAACCCAGACAAGGGCCCACCTTCAGTGACCCACCAGTCATGCCCAGGTCCAATTCCCACAGCAGGTATGAGATTCAGACTGGTTACACTGCAGGGGAAATCTCTATACTCAGAGGCAGTGAGACCCTGGCATTGCTGCCCAGAGGAACGTGGGTGCCCCATCCCTGGAGGTACCTGAGGCTGTGTATGGGGCCATGGACAGCCTGAGTTGGTGTAGGGCAGGGGTGGGACTGGGGGGGCTGTGAGGTCCCTTCCAACCCAACCATGTCATGATTCCACGACAAAAGCTCAGAGGCACATCTTCAGTGTAGTTTTACACTGGTCCTGGGGAGAACCATCTGCAGCTTCAGCAGGAGCACTGGGGCAGGGAGGCTCCTGCTCATGCATCTTTGACCTTAGAGGAGCCAATACAGCACCCAGAGTACTCAGCACCTTTTTAGCCAAAGTGCATTTAGAAAAAAAAGAGGAAAAAAAAAAAGGTAAAATGGAATTTGCTTATTCAAGCAACTGTTAACAGCATACATACAGAGACACAAATGAAGCAGCTAAGCTTATGAAGAGACTGAGAAAGGCACTGCTGGAATAAATGATACAGTACATTTGGCCAAGAAAACAAACCCTGCGTCCAAGCTTGGCTTACTGTGAGCACTTGGAGACTTTATAGGAAAGTGGGAGGAATGCAAACAAACAGCATTACTGACCCAGCACCTGGGTGCTGAGTGGCACAAGGAATGCTGGGGGTTGGTGCTGGGCTCTCCCAGTCCCACAGGAGTTTTATTCTGAGCAATTAATGGCAAAAGAGGGAAAAAAAAAAAAAAAA
>JAPSGF010000003.1:33508343-33559771 GCA_035772895.1 Perdix hodgsoniae
CATGGCCCTACAGCTCCTCATGGCCCTACAGCTCCTCATGGCCCTACCACCTCCCATGGCCCTACAGCCCCTCATGGCCCTACAGTTCCTCATGGCCCTACAGCCCCATGGCCCTACAACTCCTCATGCCCTTACAGTTCTTTATGTCCTTACTGTTCCCTCACAGATTAGCTTTCTCCACAGCTCCTGTTGTTCCTTCCAGAAAACCCATTCTCTTAGTTGGTGTAAGATGACTTTTACTCAGTCCCACATAGCGAGGGGTGTCCTAGGCTCATCAAATCCCATTAAAAATACTCTATTTCTAGGGAAATCCCTGTGAAAAATTCCCCTTCGGATGCTGATGAGGCTTGTGCATTCAACCAGGTGCTTTCCAGGTCCTCACATTGGGTGGAGAGCTGAAAATCTCAGGAAAGCTGCCACAAAATACCGTGGGATTGTTTGGCACTTCTGGTCGTGGAAATAAAAGTTGCAAATGGAGCCTTTGAGCTTTCCCAAGCAAATAGAAAAGAACCCGATGTGCTTCCGAGCAATGCACCTTCTGGCAGCTCTGAGCTCAGAGCTGAAAGCGTTGCTAGCAGAGCACTCACCCCTTGGCTTTCTGCAGAGGGAAGGAAGGTGGATTGTTTTCCAGCAATGAAATTTCCTATTGAAAAATGGAATGCTTCCTCATCGTGCTTGTGAATGGGACGCCCGCAACGCTGAGCACAGTGCTTCCAATTACAGGCACTGCGAAGCCAAGCGCTGCAGCCAGGCAGGAACGTGTACCTTTTCATATGCTCTGAAAAGATGAAACCTTTTTTTTTTTTTTCCCTTCTCCCCCCTTTTTAATTTAATTTAATTTAATTTATTTTAATTTTATTTTATTTTATTTTACTTTATTGTTATTTTTTAACGTATGCAATGTATTAAAAGCAGGAGCGCAGTCAGCTGGGCTCCCTTTGATTTTGTTCTCATGTTAATACCGAAGGGAAATGTGCCTAATCGCATAAGTTAGTCCAACTTGCTAGCAAAAAGCTGCTCCCGAGGAATGGATGCTCGTTCCTCTCCTTCACATCACCTCCAGGGGTGGCTGGAGGTGCAGCTGGGTTTCTCTGTAATAGCTGGCTGGATGGGCACTTTGGGACAGATGGCACACATCTCCTTGGGAATTCTGAACTTGGATTTCTGTCTTTTCTCCATTTGTGTCCAAAATTGTTATTTCCTGGGCATGGTTTCCATATGGAAGGAGGTGGTATCTTAGAATAGAGTCATAGAATATCTTGGGTTGGGAGGGACCTCAGGCATCACCTAGTTCCAAGATATGTTCGTGTATGAGCTAGCCATACAAGAGAAGGATTGCACACTGCCATGAGGAAGCAGGCTCCTCCAAGCATCCCAGCAGGAGGGAACTGGGAGAGATGGAATCTGCCGGCATTGCCTCTTCATGGCTCTGCACCTTGCCTAAGCAGGGCAATCTCCCCACGGTGCAGGGCAGCAGGGATGGCTTTTAGGGCACTGCCAGTGCGATGGTGCAGCCCTGGGCTCCAGGTTTGCATCCTGCCATCTGGAGATAGTCAATCACCATACGGACCTGGTTCAGCAGCTGGTTTGCATGCACACGTGTTCCTCTGTGTGCATTGGGCTGGTGGGTGCTGTGGGATCAGGCTGCTGCTTCCCCACCTTCTTGCTATGTGCAATCAGAGCTTGTATCACCATCATCATGTGCATTCTTTTGTCACCTCCAGGTCCTGTGCCCAAGCAGGAGCCCTGCTCCTCTGCGTGCTGCGCTGAGACACAGAGCCTGCCCTAAAGCAAGGCAAGGAGCTGCAAGCATGCAGCTAGCAGAGAGGAGTGAGAATGTAATGATCCCAAACCTGCTGCAGGAGAAGGCCCAGTGCACGCAGTGTAAATGCAAATATTGCATTTGTGTCTGCGTAATTGCAAAAGACAGACATTCGGGTGTGTTCTTGAGATACAGGAGGTAACTGTTAGGAGTGGATGAGAAGGGAACACCTGGAGGGACTGAGTTAAGGGCAATTACCCATCCCAGCCCTGGCATTCCTTCGTTTTGAAGAGCTACCCTGCATAATTTCCTCATATTATATATGAGGAATATATATATATATATTATATACAGTTAAATGGCAAGAAGTTTGATATGCAAACAAATAGAAACATTACCAGAGGAAGATACAAGCTGTGCTTTCTGCTGCCGCGCTCCAACCCTTGCTTTACTGGGCAGCCTGATTTGCCCAAATGACTCCTTTCCTCTGGTGCCCAAAGATGTGATACCTCTGTCTTTGTGTGTTAGTTAGTTGTTTTTTCTACCTGGGATAAAAAAAACAAGGGTAGGGAACCTCCAGGTCTAGGGATCAGGTGTGGTGCATGGCCAGAGGGCCATTTTGGGGTGGCATAGAGATGTGTGCCCTGCAGTGGCTCTGCAATGCCTCTCTGCTCTCAGCAGGGAGGGGTTTCCTATCAGACAGGCAGTTCTTTGTGAAACACTGACGTTTTCTTTCTGTGGGCAATGGAGCATCTGTAGCAGACCCTTCTGAGATGTCACTTCCAGGGCAATGGTGCTACAGGCAATGGTGGTGCTGAAGGATGTTTTTAATTCAGAAGATTAAGCGTAAGTAGATTAGGGATGGGAGAAAGTGTGGATAGAGTCAATAGTGCTCTGTCCAAGGACAATTTGAAGTGTAGACTTCCTTGCTGGTGGGGTCAGAGATCACAGCTGGTTGTGTACGCTGAGGACTGTGGGGTTGGGGACCTGTGGGGTTGGGATTTTGGATGGGCACCACAGCCCAGTAATCACAGAACTGCCTTCAGAAGCAATATGATCAGCTGGGGGCCTGGTAGAACATCACATAGGTATCATGATGTATATGATGAGACAGGCTGGAAAGTCAACAGTGCTACACCCCAAACATTTTCTTGGGTTTAGGGTTTCCCTGCCTTGCTTAATGACATAAAAGCTGCCCGAGTGTGGGTGCTGAGCTCACATCTGCTCTCTCCTCCAGCTTCGAGCTGCTCCGCTTGAATTATTCATGGCAGTATGCTCTCTGCTTGCAGCCCCTGCCATCGCAGCTCACCCTGCAGAGCCGGGCACTTCCCCCTCTGAGCAGGGAACCCGGGCTGTTGGGATGAACCGGGCACTATTTGTTATTTATGCACTATGATTTGGTGGGCTGGCCGAGGCGCAGAGCGCTATCACAGCTCTGGATAAAGAGAGAAAGCTGCACGCAAACATCTGTAACTGCTGCTTGACAAGCCCTGCTGTATAAATAATACTGAGGAGCAGCTCTGCAGGGCTGCAGAAGGGCAGATGCCCTTATAAGTCGAGGCAGGAGGAAGGGAGAGGCTGTGCCAAGGCGCTGTCTTGGTGCGGTGCTGATGCCACGCACTGCAGGAAGGGCTGGGTGATGCTGTGTGAGCTCCTGGACGTGGTTTTCCTGGGATATTGTGTTTGACGTGCGTTTGCTTGCTTCTCAGCTCATGTTACTGCAGCTCGGTGTTTGCTTAACCTCTTGCGTGTTGCAGCGGGGAGCGAGGAGCAGGCTGTGCCTCGTCACCAGCACCTGCATGTTTTTTCATGATGATCTGATTCTGCCATGCAGAGAGCTCTGCAGACTGTCCAGAAAGGCACCTGGTTGTCAGGCAGTCAGATGGTGTCCTGCTTGCTTAATTCATATTATTAGCAAAGGAGACCCTACGCCTGCTGCTCCCAGAGGGGTCTGGGTGCAGATCTGCCCCTCCAGCATCATTAATTTGATCCCAGTGCATCGAGACAACCCAGCCTGCACTTTCAGGTGAGGGCTGCGGTGCTGCAGGGTCCTGTCCCCAAATGGAGCTCTGACTGGTGCTCAGCAGGGAGCGTTCCTCTTTTGCATTTGCAAAAGGCAGAAAAATGGCATGCGGGGCCCTGGGCTCCCCATCCCAGCACACGCAACCTGGGCACTCCGCTTTGGGTGAAGGAAGCTCAGCTTAGGGCACCTCTTTTGTGCAGCACCCCAAGGAGGACTGGTGCCTTGCTCTCACCTACAGCACCGCAGGAACGCAGTGTAAGTCTGCTCGAACTTAATGTAATGCCTCTCTGCGTGATGGAAAGAAGGTTTTCTATTAAACCTCAGGGAAATAACCGTCCTTGTTAATGAGCGCGGAAGTAATGAGCCACAGCGGGGTGACTGGAGAGATTTGGGCCATCGCTCTGGAAGATTGCATTGTTTCTTTAAATTAGAGAAATAATTTAAGCAAACAAACGAACAAAGAATTTCTGGAAATGAAAGCAGGGTACAGCCGGGATGATTTGCTCTCTTCTGTTTAATGGGAGCAGTGCCGTGAACAATTGCACTGCTGACCTCAGAAATCTATCCATGGTAACTGGTCACGGGAGAGAAACATAGACAGCCTGCCACCAACTTGGGATTCAAGTTAGATTTTCTGTTTTTCCATGGTCTTGGGCCAGTCAGGGACTTTCCATGAGCAGCACTCGGGACAGAAATCCCCTTCTGCTGTGTTGCAGCCAACACCACCGAACAATGACGGGTCTGAGCCTGCTTTGGGGCTGGCTGTGGCGTCAGTGGGTTTGATCCCAGCTCTGCTGGGATGTGGAGCAGGCTGGAAACAGATGGGGCCGACCATGGGACTGTGAATGGGTGCTATGGCAAATGTAGGAGGTGCTATAAGGATGCCTCCGTCTGCACATGCCTGCCCAGGGGTGCTTGCATGGCCACATGTTCACTCCTGGGTTAGCCTGGGATCCATTCAAGACCTGCATGGGGATGTCCCATGACCTGTGTGGCTCTGAGTCCTACCAGGGGACATCAAGGCACTGCCAGGCTGGAGCTCATCCAGATGTAAACAACCAGAAGTACTGAGGCCTTGCTCGTCTGTTCCTCAAAAGACATTTTTGGAAGGGATCACTGTGCTTTTGTTCTTCCATTAGGCAAGTGAGGAGAGAGCATTGTTTTCTTCCCCTCATCCGTTCCCCTTATAGGGAAAGAAGGAGGACTTGGCCACCCCAAGCCATGTGTCCCAGGGGACCTCGGAAAACAAAGGGCTGTGTGGACAGAAGTGCCGTCATCCTGTTCCGTACAGGATTGTGGGACTGGCACATGGGGTTGGGATGGGTTTTTAAACTGTAGTACAGCTTGTTTTACAAAAGATGACTGTCCTGAGCCCAACTGGTCTTGTTTTATCCAGGCTCCACGGCTGATCCTGCTGAGAGCCCCTGAGATACAGAACTCTATGGGAACTGAGACCACTTGACTGCATTCAGCACCTTTCAGGAGCAGCCCTAGGTAACTATTCTCATTCTCTGCATGGATTGTGAGTGAAGTTCTGAGTTCTGCAGACAAGCTGCAGTGATATTTCTTGTTGTCCATTCCATGGATCTATGAACTGCTCAGGTCACGGAACCCGCTGTACAGGGTGACAAATGAATGCCTTCCATACCCCCACATTGAGCTGCTTTGCACCTCCTGACTTCAGCCCAACAGTGCTTCATTTTTCCAGGACTCCATGGGAGTGGTGGTGCCACATGAGCACCAGCAGGCCCAGGTGTCTGGATAGGAACAGCAGGACTGGGGACAGGCTGGGGTTGGACTCGATGGTGTTAGAGGTCATTTCCAACCTTAATGATTCTGCGATTCTGTGATTTATTCTAATCCCAAAGGGATTGTTCTCGTGCTGCCCTACAGACATCAGCTCTCCTCCTTTGCCCAGAGGCTGGCTGGATGGAGCAGAGTTGCTGGAAGCCAGGTGCCAAACTTTCCTGGCGACATGGATTTTTGTTCCCCTAAACGCCATCACTCTGTAGATCAGTGACTTGACACTACAATAACAACCAGTGCTCCAAAGAAATCACGACTGCATCACCTCCCTCCCGAAAAAACACAGAAATCTCCTTTACCTCCAGGGAGGGAATTTCTCGATCACCATTCTGGCAGTGGTGGACGGCTGTTCTGCTGAGGAGGTTTGAATTCGACTTGCAGAAAGCTGGAAAAACAATTACATGGTTTTTGGGTTGGTTGTTTTTGTGTGTGTGTGTATGTTTGGTTTATTTTTGGTTTTTTTTTTTTTCTTTCTTTTTTTTTTTTCACACCCGTCACAAGTAAACAAAGGCTGAAAATTGTGGAATCATAGAAATGCTAATGTGGCTTGGGTTGGAAGAGACCTTAATGATCACAGAATGATAGAATCACAGAATGGTTGAGTTGTAAGGGATGCTAAAGCTACCCAGCCCCACCTCCCATCAAATCCAGCTGTCCACTGTCCCATCCTACTCAGCTTGCTCCAGCGTAGACAAATGGAAACCAAAGAGCTAAACTGTGCCCTGTTCTGCATCCTAGTGTGGTTTCACTGGTGCCACGAGGCCATGCATGAAGCAATGGGCAGGGTTCGCTTCGAGCTTCCTTCTTCCCAAAGCTTGGGATGTGAGCTTGAAAAGCACAGTTCTGACAGCTGAGTTTGAAGAGAACTGAGTGAGAGTGAAGCCAGCAGGATGCTGTGGATGTTACTCTGAAACACTGAGGATGAATGATTTCCTGTAGGGCTGGCTTCCTGAGCATGCTTATATCCCTTATTAAATTCTGCATGCCAATAAAAGTATCAGCTGGCAGAGGGTTATAATTTTTAACCCTGTCTGTAGGGTTCCTCCACTAAAAGCTGGTTAATAAAAGCTAGCAAGCTGAACCCCGGATCTCACCATCAGCTTTTATTCCTGGCATGGCAGTGGGGTGAAGGCAGCCCCCATTCCATGGGCCCTGGGCACCCCGTGGCACAGAGCCCCGTTCTCTGTGCTGCCTTGTTGGTGACATTTTCGGGACCCAGGCCTGAGGACTTTGACTGGGCTGTTTCCTGTTTGGACAGTCTCCATCTCAAATACTCTATGCATGGCATTGTGAGAAGAATGAAGAAATAATAACCCTTAACTCTTGGAAACTGTGGGGAGCTCAGCTTGAGTTTCCAATGAAGAGGGGGATGATGTGCGTTGAAAAAAGGCTCAGGAAGTGAAAGGGAAGAGAAAGAAGGAGAAATGTGCTCACCCTAAGACTGCAGAAGGGTATTTTTGGGTATTTTTCCCATCCTCTCTGCATTTGTGGGGATGAGGTGCTTTCCCAGTGCCTCAACTCAGTGTTTAAACTGCTGCTGTCAAAGCTTTGAGAGTAACTAAAACAAAATGTCACAGGTCGAATGGATCCTGTCCAGTTACTCCGTTTATTAGCAGCGCAGTGTAAATCCTGGGGAAGGAAATAAATGGGCAAACATCCACCACCCCTGCTCTGCATCCCAAATGGGCATCCGAAAGGGCATCCCAGACGGGCATCTCAAGTGGGAATCCCAAATGGCATCCATCCCAAATGGGCATCTCAGTGCATGTCCACCGCACTCCTCTCCCCATCCAGCGTCTGTGCTGACGCTGTTCCTCACCGTAGGTTATTCTTCAGTTTGTTGTGATCTGGAAATGAAGGAAGAGGAAACAAAAAATGTTCTGGGAGTGAAGTGCCAAACCAAAAGCACTGAATTATTAAGAGATCCGTATCTGGATAACGGATTTATGCTCTTTAACGTCTTGTAAGAGAAAATAAAGATGTTTGCAGGATCAGCCTGGGATCATCCTTGAGAAACAAAGCTCTCTGTGTAAGCTGGTATTGCTTTTATTATTATTATTATTTTAATAACAATAATATTTCCCCCGTGAAGCTGTACGTGAGGATATTATTTGTGTAGGAACTGGGAATGAGCACGGGATGATCGGTGTATTTTTTAAAAGCACTTTACAAGTCGCTCGGCATTGGAAAAGGTACAACGATCCATCAGAGCGAGGCTTGGGGATGAAATAATTAGAAATCACACAGCCGTGGCAAAAGAAGATTAGTGCTAAAATTAGAAGCCATAAAGTTGTTTTTGGATGGTGCCGGAATCCAAGCAGTCTGATTGTAGTGTTCCTTAGGAAGATGTGAGGTGAGAGGTGTGGATGGTTTGCATTTGGCTGCACTGGGGTGACAGTATTACAGCTGATGCTCGGTGGGGTGTGCTGGGGAATAGTTTCCAGGGTGATCCTTAGGGAATGGAAGAGAATCAACATGTGAGCAGGAGCAGCAGCAGCCTTTTAGAGGAGGTGGGTCTGCTGCTGGGTTCTTCCTTATGCTCCCCATGGATGGGGTGCCACGAGGGCGCTCCTCCTTCGGCTCCAGGACCTCCGTGCCCAAACGTTGCACCTGGGTGGGATGGGTGTGCATAGTGGGTACCATGGTGCAGTGTCAGAAGGAGCTCCCTGTGCGCCAGGGATGTCCTCTATCTGTCCAGTAGGATGGATTGCATCTCGGAAGCAGGCCCTGCGTGTATTTCCAGCTGCACAGCTGCAAGTGGAAGTGCAGTTTCTCTGTGCTGCATTGATTAACACCTGTGGCAATTGGGCGCATTGCCCAGGTGTGCAGCAGGTGGGATGAAGCTTGCCAAGGTCACCTGCTAGCCCTGGCCCGAGACAAAGAAATTCTTAATACAAAGGGGGCATTAATCTCTTAAAATAAAAGGAGACCTGTTGGGAATTTGAGTTTTAAATGGATCTGCTCTGCTAAGCGTGCCAGCAAAAGGCAAATAACATGGGGCCGTGGGGCAGGAAGCATCTCTGGTCTTTGCAGAGCATCATTCCTTTCCAGAGGAACCACGACTTGTTGTGTCTTGTAACACAAGAGCTAGAAAAAATCCTGAAATTGTTGGGCAGAGGCCCTAAATAGCAGGAAGTGCTTTTTCATCAAAGGTGTAATTAAAGCAAGGGACTCTCTGCCCACAGGATGTTGCGGATGCCAAAAGTAAAAGTGGCTCCAAGAAGCGATGGGAGAAACTTGAGGGCTAAGCATCCTTTGAGGGCTCTTAGCATGGTGCTGCAGATGGGCTTTCCCCTAAATCCGAGCAAGAATCTCAGTAGAGATCCAGGGGGATACGAGGTAGCACCACCCGGATAAAGGCCAACAGTTGGGTTCTTGTGCTGTGTCATGGAGGGAGGGGAGTTTCTGGGTGAGAAACCTGAGCTCTGTGGGATGTTCTGCCTAAATACAGAACAACCCGGTGAAGCTGAAGGCATTTAGAGGTTTCCTTCTGGCCCTGATGTGCCACCCCATGCAACCACAGCGGCAGTGCAGGAATGCAGGACAGCTCCCAGCCAAGGCTGTGGAGCCCAGCATCAGAGCCTCGGGAAAGTCCAGCAGCAGGACTTTACTAACTCAAACTAATGACTCCAAAATACTGAATGGTGGGACCAATTGGGTACCACCAAAAGACAAAGGGTGTCTACTGTATTGTGATATCAAACAGAGCTGAATGTGGTCTGATGGAGCAGCTTTCATATTCAGTGCACTTCAGAGCACTTTGCAGAGTAAGAAGAAGAATGGAGCCTATGGAACAGTTGTTATGTGCCTGACCATAGCTACAGATGCTGGCCAGGATGCTGCGCACTCCTTTTTTCGCTCTCCAGTGAGTATTTGGACAGGAGGTGGTTGGATAAGAGCTGGCTGCAATTATCCCTTATCCCAGTGCTTAGTGGCTGGAATCTGTGACCCCATTTTGGGGGAAATTGGAGTTAAATGGGAGGTTTTTTTTGTTCTAGCTTCCAAAACACAAGTCAGTGGGATAACTCAGCGTCCCCAAAGCGCAGCAGTATCAGCAGCTGGCCTTACTTTGGGTTTGCCTTGTCCTATGGGTCTACAAAGGTCCTTTCCTTGGAGATGTGCTCTCTTGACTGGCTCAGTTTCCCTGCACTCCTTTTATGTTTGGGAAAATGGAGTTGGGGAAGCATCTTGTGACCCACATGAGAATCCCTCAGAGCAGCTGGGCATGGACCTCTCAGCTCATGGTCTGCTGCACTCCTCCTGTGGTCAGGACTTCTTGAAGGCCCACATGTGACTTCAGCTCTGTAATTTTAGTGAAGCCAGAATAGCATCGCCACAGCTGCAGGAGCAGATCTCATCATTCTAAAACCATTTCTGTGGCTGGGAAACGTTTCTTGTGCCTTGCAAAGGGAGTAAGAGGTTAATTGTTTTTTTCTTTTTTTTTCTTTTTTTTTTCTTCTTTTTTCTTCTTTTTTTTTTTTTTTTTTTGGAAAAGAGGAAACAAATGTACCCACCCCACCCTAGCACAAATCTGTCAGCCCAGGGCTGGGAGAAGGAAGCAGGGGGAGGGATGGGCTGGGGGCATGGGTGGGGGCTTGGCTGGCTGCCCATGGGTTGCTGCACTAGGCTATATTTGGAGCCTGGGCTGCAATGTTGGCTGCATATCCCTGGACAGTTGTGATGAGTTATCCCTCCAAGGGGATAGAGTGGAAAAAAAAAATAAGCGTAAGATCTCCAGCAAAGCCTGGTTTAGGGTTGAAGACTGAGATCTTGTGAGGATGGAGATCTCCTACCTTGACTTGTCATCTGGGTCCTTTATCATGCCAGCTCCCTCCTCACTAAGAGGTTGTTGTTGTATAGGCATTGGATTGGCATCAAGTTGGCACTGGGTTGGCATTGGAATTGGGTCGGCATTGGGTTGACGTTGCACTGGTAGTGGGTTGGCATTGAGTTGATGTTGAGTTGGCACTGTGCAGGTATTGGGTTGGCACTGGGTTGACACTGTATTGGCATTGGGTTGGCATCGTATAGACACTGGATTGGCACTGAGTTGGCACTGGGATGGCATTGAGTTGGCATTGCGTTGGCACTGCATTGGCTGCATCTCCTCATCCCCACGAAGAAAGGAGAATGCCAGGCAGGCAGGGATGCCCTTGAAGTCTAGGCTCTCCTTGCTATTTCCTTTCTGCTGAGCTCAGACTGATGTAGATGCAGGCTGATGTCATCACAGGACTTCCTGCTGCAGGAAACCTGGTGACCACATTCTGAAGGTGGTTAGGACTGAAGGTGATGGTGATGTTGTCCTCGCAGTGTTTGTGTGAGATTTGCATGGATTTGCACCCTCACACCCTTCACGAGGAGATGCTGGTGTGGCAGACATAGGAGAGAATATGCTAGGGGTAGAAGACATGGATAAGCTTGCTCTTGGAAAACATCTCATGGGGCTCTGCTGATGTTCTCCAGCTGAGGAGCTGACCCACTGTGCCTCTCCCCACCTTGACCACTTTGGGAATGAGCTTCACCGTCACAGCATTCCCTCCCCCTGCCCTCCTTGCCCCCATATTTTTTAAGTGGCTTTCATTAACTCGCATTTCCCCATGTGAAGGTTTGTTCTCTGTCCTTCTGCAGTTGTCCCTGCCGTGCAGCACTTTCCCTGCAGACCTCCCTTCGCTCATACCACGTTTTCCCCCGCTCTGTGGAATCGTCCTAACATGCTGTAAGGAAATGGTTTCCATGTGAGCCTCGTTCCACACACTCCATTGATTATTAGGTGTGATTTCCCTGATCCCTGCCTGTATCTATGAGTGAGCCAGAGGGGTGTAGTGATGGCTTGGATTTATCTCCCCCAATGACAAGACAGATAACTCCGGAGTGGCGTGGCTACAGGTGTTATCATTTGGGTGTCTCCTCAAGAGTGAAGGTTAATGTCTTGCCACTACTGATCCATCACTGCATTATCTGGAGGATTTATATCTCTTCTTGTGCCTTTCCAGCAGCAGTGCTTTCTGTTTGCTGGGGCTGAGATCTATGTATCTGCTTGCCGGTGCCAGTGAGCCCTTGCTCTCTGGATTCCATGTGTTGTGTTGTATTGGGAATCATTTCTGCTTGCTGCTCCACAGCTACACCCTTACCCAGCACAGGAGTGTGGGATGGATGGAGACGAGCCCAGCAGACAGCCCCCTGCCCGAGGAGGGGTTGTGCATTTACAAAGCCCCCATGTCCATGACTGTTGCATTCAGTCGGAGACAGAAAGCTCCTGCTCATTTTTTGGGCTTCTTTTGTCTCTAAGGTTACCCAGCTCTGTTCAGGCAGAGTTTTCTGGTCTGGCTTGAGAGCTGGGACCGTTCAAACCCATCCATTACTGCTTGACTCACCAGAAGTGCACATGCATTGGGCAGAGGGAGGCAAGGTAAGACAAGCCCTGATCCCGTCTGCCAAAAAATCCACCCAAAAATGAGAGCAGCAGTGGCAGGGAGCAAGGAAATTAAACCTCTTTTTTTTTTTTTTTTTTTTTCCCCCAAAAAAAAGCAATAAATCCATCAAATTAAAATAAAAAGGCAAGTAACACAAGTGACAGTTGTACAGTATCAGATAACACCGCATCCTGAATTCCAGTGGGATAGGAAATACGGAGCAGAAATCACTCAGGTGCTCTTAGATAGCGATAAGGAAAGCAATTCCCATTTACAGGCAGAAATAAAATAAGAAGCCCAGATAAACCCTTCGCAACTCAATGGATTAGGGCTCTGCCTGTGCAAATTCATTACGGGCATGCAAAAGAATGGAGATCTCAGAGCTAAACTGACTGCAAACATTTATCCGGAGAAGAGCTGATTCACCCAGAATAGATTTCTTTCCAGGGGAAAGGGGGGATCTGCTGGCAAGCTGTGTCCCTGCTTGTCACTTGTTATGCAAAGAAGCCTCTCCCCTTTGTGAATCAGGAAGGATGGGTTAATGCTGAATCCTGCTCCAGCAGCTCCAGAGTCCTTTGCACGTGGTGTAGGGGGTGCTGATGATTTCAGAAGGGCTTCTGGTAGAACCAGTGCCAGTCCTCGTTATTGAGGAGATTGCCATTTGCTCTGATATTTTCAGAGCCCTTTTCATTTCATTTCTTTTTTTTTTTTCTTCATATTTTCATTACTTCATATTACTCATTATGTTCTGCTTTATTTGCTCTGTCTCCCTAGGAGTGACTTTGTACTTGGGTCCATGGCATGTTCTGCTGTGTCCTTATCTCCAGCTCAGGTCCTTTGGCCCATTGGGAGCCACCAGCATGGCTTGGTGATACAGCATAACCTGAGTTCCAGCCTGTAGTTGTCTGGAATGGTTGCAGGTGGCTGTAGAAGTGCTTCCAATGATGTGCAAGGATCGGAACGCCATCTAACACCTTTTGTTCTAGCAATCAAGTCAGTCTGCTTGCTAATTTTGGACATAGAGCTGGTAGGAATCTTGAAGAGTGAAGGAAAACTTGATATTCCCTTCCCTGGTGTTGAGCTAATATTAAATGAAAAAAAAAAAAACCAACAAAAACAAACACCAAGAACGCACGTGTAAAAACCTCAACTGAAATGCTATCTATTAGTTTTGTCTCTGAGAAGGAGGTTTTGGTTTTCCAGTCCTGTGTTTTGAAAAGGCTCCTTAGGAAACAAAGCTCTGGAGGTGAAAACCCGACCCTACAGCCCCCAGAACCTCCCATCACTGAGGCAGTCTTTGAGAGCTTCGGGTTGGATTCCCCCACTGGAGGATGCAGAAGGGATGTTGTACATCTCCATAAGTGGGTTGTGGGACACAGAAACTGCTCTGGGCTGTAGGAAAGCACATTCACAGCACTTTCCTTACTGCTCAATTCCAGGTTTTCTCAGCACCTTCCCCACAGCAGCCAGTGGAGGTGCTGGCACTGATTTGGTTCTGGGGTTCTTAGCATTGCCTTGCTGTCCCTTGCCTTTAGGAGTCCATCCGGGATGATAACCTCTGTATGGGACCATTCAGCTTCTGCTGCTGCCCGGAGGGAAGGAGAGCCGTGTTCCCACCGGCCATTACAATCGTCTCCCACTTTTTTCAGGGGCATTTTGTGTCTGTGTTTTTTCCCTCTGCACTTCTGCAGCGCTGGGCTCTTGCAGCGCTCCAGAGTGATTCTGCTAATGGGATCTGACCTGATGGCTTTGCATATTTTAAGTAAATTAAACACAGCTGCTCGGAAAATCCAGTAACCTTAACAGCACCACGGCTCCGTTGTCTGCATTGTAATTATGGCGGCAACTGCCTGGAAGTTCTACTTTCTGGTTTATTTTTAAATAACTTCTGAGCTACCCTTTGATCAGCTGCTCCATCCCAGAGACCTTCCTGTCCACTGCCTTGTGCTGGGGTTAACCCTTGCACCTCAGGCTCCTTCTTCAGGCAGTCTCATGTGCAATTGCAAAAAGTGATGCTCCGCAGATGTTCGCAGCTCCTGTCTCAGTGTGTGCTGCCCTTTTGAGCCGGAGGGGTTTCTGGGGGAGAATTTTAAGGCAGAGCTTATGGGCTGTGTGCATGATGCAGACATGCAAAGAGTGTGCATCTTGAAACGGGCCACTTCCTCTGTGGCTTAAACCAAGATCTTCAGCACTTCCTCACGAGGGTGGGATTTATGTCACAGCAACAGCAGGAGGAGTCGGTTTTCTGGTTTTATGTAGGAGCAAAACTGGGAGCGCCATTAGTTGTCCCTCATCCACCCAGGAGTGGAACCCATGGCTGCAGGAGCAGATGATCAGCGCGCTCCCTCCCTTCATTAAAATCTCACACCATCCTCACGACGGGTTCTGCATGGGATAGAGCAAGCCCAGACTCATGGAAACAACTCAGGCTTTTTCACCAGAGCTTGCAAAGAGCTGTATTTTAAATGTGTCCCATCGCAGAGCTCTAGGCCTCCAGCTGCACTCGAGGCCTCGTGGTGTTTGGTTCTGACTACCCCACGTTGTGCCAGAAGTGGGAGCTGGTGCACGGCAGCTCCGAGGGCACTCCTAACAAAGCTGCCTGCCGGCTTGCTGTGCAGCCTGGTTCCTTGTCCATCCAGCTGGCTGGGGCTGGCAGCAGCCTGCTCTGCTCCCCATCTGCTGTCTGCAGCGAGGCGGCGGTGGCTGAGCCGCCCATTGGATCTGAGCAAAAGCTCTGAGTGCGTGTGATTGGGGCTGTAAAGTTTATGAGATTCTGTGCGTTATGGTAAATTTTAAATGGGCTTTGCAATCCAGGGTACATTAGAGTTTTTAAGGGAAAGTCAGTGTGATGTGTTGCAGAGCACAAGGTGGTAATTTCCCCTCTTATATTGATGCTATCAACAGTAAAAATGAAGCAGCTGCTTCTCAGAGGATTGGATTTTTAATGCATTCGATTTATATTATCTGTAGACTGTTATTTATTACATGGGGCTTTTCCCCCTTCTGTTTCTCCTGCTGGCTTCTGCTCTCCCTCTGTTATTATAGCAACGCAGCGTGATCCTATCTCACACTTTCCATCTGCAGGTCCCACAGCCCTTTCCTAACATGGCCAACTCCGTTATTTCCATTTTTTTACCCAGGAAGAGGAGAAGAGCCATCATTCCATCACTGTCCAGCGCTTAGGCTGGGCTGGGAGGGCAGCATTCGTATTTGTAACAGATGATCTTCTGTTGCAGTCAGTGGACATTTGGTCAGTGCAGAGCCTGGAGGGCGTTTGACCCTGAAGGAGGTGCTGATAAGGCTCTGCAGGCATTAAGAATCGCGCTGACTCTGTGTCCCCATCAACTGCAGGAAGAGCTGAGGCAGCCAGCACTCATGTAGGTCATGATTCAGCTGCTAGACATGTGTCTAGCTCTACCCTCAGGCACACTGCGTAGCTGCCAGCTGTCAGTGAGTAGGCATGCAGGTCCAGGGCCATACCTGTCAAAACTACACACAGGTCTTGGATAGCTGAGGAAGTCTAACGTGGCGATGGGGACCTGTGTTTCATCAGCTAAATCCAGCACTTCCACGTGGGCACCCCAGCTCAGAGGTCTTAATCTGGAGTGAATCCCACCCAGCAGGTCAGGGACTGGTGCAGGTTTCATAGAACCATTAAGAGTGAAAAAGTCCACTGAGATCAAATCCAACAGCAACCCAACCCCACCATGCCTGCTCATAGAATCACTGAGGTTGGAAAAGACCACCAAGACCATCAAGTTCAACCCCAACTCATCCCCACCATGCCCGCTCATTAAGATTTGAAAAGATCAGGATCATCAAGTCCAGGAATTAAAGTCGTCCCCTAGGATGACCACGTCATGAAGACCATCTTGACTGTAGGCTGTGCCCATGGCTCATGCTGCTGGCTGTTGCCTCACAGGTGAGATAAATTCGAGTTGCTGGCCTGTCAGGGCTGAAGCATGGTTCCACTCTCTAGGGTCCAACCTCAAGAGCAGAGCTCAGGGTTGTGTTTCCTCCAGACACGTCCCCATTACCAGGCTGCTCAGAAATGGTCTTTCCCAGCTCAAGAGTTCACCCCAGGATGGAGAGATCTTTGTGCTAGGACTCCCCTACCAGCATGCATGGTGAGGAGCAGGCTCATGTCATGATTCTGGAAGACATGTGATGTCTTCCAGGAAGGTTATTAGAGACATGGTGTCGTGCCCAGGATGCTGTGTTTGGTTCCTCTAGAAACCACCCCAAGAAGCCAGAATGGAACTTGTGACTGCGAGGAAAGCTGCAGGATGCCTGTTTGCTGGGCAGCTTTTCATCTCACATGCAATTTGGCAATGAGGGAAGCCTGGGCTGTTCCCACCAGTGCTCTGTCCAATTTGGTAAATGCCACAAGGGCACCACAGTAGATGTTAGAGCTGAAGGCCAGCGTTGCCAAAGGGAAAGTGTGTCGCCAGAGCCTGCCCTGAGGTGGTGCATCCATCAGCCTTCACAGAGCTGGGCCATCCCTGATGCTCTCAGGCAGGAAGCCTGCAGGTATTTGCAGCCTTCCTTGGGAACGCTGCCCAAAATAAATACCGCGGCACTCATCCACGGTTACAGTGACCTGCACTGAGCTCTCTGCCCCCTTGCTGATCACTTTAGGCTGTTCGGCAGCAAACGAGCCATTAGTCATCAGTGGTGGTGGTTACTCATCAAGCTAATGATCTAACCTGGGGCCGGGGGGTAAGGAAGGAGGTCACGCTGAAGGTGGGAGCAGCTGGGTGCTTTCAAAGCAGATGGACTCGTTAGCTGCTGATAAGGCCTTTTCTGGGGCTGGTCACGGCCCTGCAGCCCACATTGCTGTGGTCACCGGGCCGTCTGCAGCATGTTATGAAAGTCGCTTGTGTTCTCTGCTTTGTTTGCTGCCTAAATATCCTCGTATTGACAGCCTGAGCTGCATGACAAGGAGAAGTGCCGCCTGTTGCGAAGATTATCGCTTGTGGCTTTTCCCTGCTCCTTGAATGCGTGCACCCTGCAATTATCTTCCCCGTTATTAAATTGGTCTGAGTGGTCAAAGCCCCTGGATCCCATGTCCTGGCACAAACGTCCAAATATTGAGCTGATCTGGAAAATGTTGTTCGTGCTTTCCTATGAGTGAGAAACCCATAAAGGCTCAGGGTGGATACAGCCTCAGCCTTAAAGGAAGAGGATCACAGAATCATTAACAGTGGAGAAGACCAATAAGATCCCCGGGTCTAAACCCACCGGCACCATGCCCACTGACCATGACCCCATGTGCCACATCTCCATGGTTTTTGAACGCCTCCAAGGAGGGGAATCCACCACTTCCCCAGGCAGCCCGTGCCACTGCATCACCGCTCTTTCAGGGAATCAATTTTTCCCAGTATCCAGCTTGAACCTCCCCTGGCACAACCTGAGGCTATGAGGATTCCCATTCTCTTGCCTGTGTCACGAGACCCTGCCCCAGTAAACCTGTGCTGGGGCTGCCTGGAGAAGATGAAGCGCTCGAGGGATGGAGCCTATCCTGAGCCAGCATGGAGCTGCTCGGGGACCGGGGGAAGCTGAGCCCAGCTGACCCGTGATAACACATGTCTCTGAGCATTTGTGTCACTCGTCTCATGTAAAATTTACCAAGTGGGAACGCACAGCATTTGCTCTGCCCTTGTCAAACACAGCAAATCCAAAGATTGCACAAAAGCAGCGGCTGTTTTGTCGCTTGGAGTGATTCCCGGATGACTGCGTGCTGCTAAGGCTTGATGGAGAAATCCCCTTGTCCTTGCAGCCTTCAGGGCTTGCTGGGAAGCCCTTCATCCCCGTGTCCCTAAATAGAACTGCCGAATCATGAAGGTTGGAGAAGCCCTCCAAGAGCCCCAACCCACCCCACTGTGCCCACTGACCATATCCCCACTGTGCCACATCTCCATGGTTCTGGAACACCTCTGGGGATGGGGACTCCCCACCTCCCTGAGCCAGTGCATCACCTGTCTTTGGAGAAATGTTTCCTAGTATCCAACCTGACCCTCCCCAGCCACCCCAGCCTGCTGGCTGCAGCTCAGAGCCTCTTTGCCCCCTATGAGCCACCCAGTGAGCCCATTGGTGGCCATCTGGGGTTCATTCTCCAATCCAGCACCCATTGGAAGTAGCCCAACACCCACCTGGAGCTATCAGCTCCCTGTTTGGCGACACAGACTGCTGTCTCCAGCCCTTGTGAGTGCCAGCCAATGGCAAGGTGCTGTTTTCAACTGGGCCTTGGTCATCCAAACAGTGTGTCTGTGGGAGGACACAGATGGGTGATCATCCCCCAGGGAACGAGGCCATAACACTGGTCTGTCAGTGGATGAACAGGATCCATTTCCCTCTCTGTCTCCCATCTGTCCTTGGAGATGCATTACATCAATGGGTGGGTTGGCACCCCCTGGGCATGGTGTTGCTAGGTGAGTTTGTGACTCAGCCCTGTCCTGGAACACTAGGGGAAGAGGAGGCTCAAGGGGAGACCTTATTGCTCTATACAGCTCCCTGAAAGGAGGTTGTGGTGAGGTGGGGGTCTGCTCCCAGGTAACAGTGATAGGATGGGGTATGATGGACGTAAGCTGCTCCGGGGGAGGGTTTGGTTGGATGTTAGAACCATATCTCCTCCAAAGAGTGGTGATGCAGTGGCACATGCTGCTCAGGGTCATGGTGGGGTCCCCATCCCTAGAGGTGTTCAAGACCTGTGGAGATGTTGCACTTGGGGACGTGGTCAGTGGGCATGGTGGGTTGGGGATGGGGTTGGGGATCTCGGAGGTCTTCTCCGACCTTAATGATTCTGTGAGGGAAGGGGACACAGCTGAGCTGGCCGTAGGTTGCTGGCAGTAGGACCATGGGCCAGACAGGAGCTGCTGGAGGGCAGGACTTCTTAACCAGAAGTGCAGTTAGGGATCTGATGAAAGTTTTTGCGGTTGTTTTTTTGTTTGTTTGTTTCCCCTCTGCTATTTCTCAGGGAAACGGTCAAAGGGAAGCAGGACACAAAGTGATGCTCCTGTTTCCTTTGTGACATCTGTAGGTCCGGCCTGCCCTCCCCTCACCAGGGTCCTCTGCGGGAGCTAAGGCTGTGCTGTCCGTGGCACTGATGGATCAGCACAAATCAGCTCCGGCAAGGACACGGCCCCCTCCCATTATAAGTGACAGAAGTGCTAATTGCCGCTTTGTAAATCCACGGAAGATGCAGTCATGAATATATGTGCTGCTGGAAGGAGCAGGCAGCAGGGTCACTGCAGCCACACACAAGTGGTATGAACAGTGTTTGGTAATGCTCTGAGTGCTTTTGGCTGTGGTCGTGCTTGGCCCTGCTGCAGCCTGGGCTCTGAGTGTCATCTCAAGGTTTTCTGCAGCTGTCATGCAGGAGCTGGGCTCTTGCCTACTGGTCTCCAGCAGTAAGAAAGGAACATATTTCTTTTTATGATCCGAGCTGATTCAGACATGTCAGAGCTGGATCCCGGTGCTGCTTTCCTGAGCTGTCTTGCACTGGACTGGGCGGGATGCTCTGCTCTGGGACTGCCTGCTGCGTGCTGGCTGAGCTCATGGTGGGGCTGAGCCCAGGCCTCCTGCTCCTCTGCTGTGGAGCAAACCCTTGTGTTCACCAGTACTGCCTTACACGTACTGCAGACAGCTTGGTGCTGGGATATCCATATGTCTGTGCTGCTCCTGCACGGCAAGGATGTGTGCAGTGCTGGGAGTGGTGGATGGGCCCTGGGGAGATGCACGCTTTAAGCTGAGTGTGAGCTTTGTGGAGCAGGGTGGCATAGACAGATGAGAATGGGCTTCGGGAAGGGCTCCTCTTTAGACAAGTAACAGTGCAGAGCACCCTTATGCAGGCATTCTGAGCCTCGTTACATCTGTCTTTGCTCTGGCACCCGCCCTGGAGCCCTCTGCTCCCCACACCCTCCCAGCAGAGCTGCCTCGGAGCCATGCTTCATTCCCCACAGCCTTTAATCAGGGCCTGAAGCAGACTCCCAACTCCCTTGCAGCTCCCACACCTCCCACTCCATCCTCTGTAATCAGCAGGAAAATACCTCAGCTGCTTTCCCAGGGGAAGCGACCTGCTTGGCTGTAAACAAGGAGCTGGGAAGGCTTTTGGCTGGGCACGAGCTGTGCCCCAGGGCTGCACACGGGGCTGGGGTCAACACGGGTATGGGGCATGGGTGCATGATTATGGTGTATGTGATAGTGGGGTTCTCCTCACTTGCAGAAGCTGGGGTTTGGTTCTTGTAGCTGGAACAGCTCTAACAGTGCTGGAGTGATTCAGTGTATGAAACATCCGCTTGCAGCATGCTTAGCAGTAAACAATTTGCTGCTCAGCGTGTTGGACTTTGATGGTGCCTGGTAATTCTGGTAACATTCTGCATTCTTGTGCAGGCTGCCTTGTGTTGGCTCTTCCCAGGTCTCACAAGCTGGTGATGTTTCTTCTGCAGTTCTGTTCCCTTTTTCTTTCCTCCCTCCTTCAAAGAAGCAGTTTCAGTCCCCATTTGTGCAGATGCTCCACTTGGCCATGACAGCATCTTTCTGTGACTCAGGAGCAATCGTTCCCATCCCTGTGCTGGCAGAGTCCCCACGAGGAGCAGAAACTCCAATTTGCCAGGAAGGAATCGAACCGTTGTATTGATGGAAAATAATTTCCTCCCCCAACCTGCAAGCTGATGAACGGTCAGATTGTTAGAGCTTCCTTATCTGCTGCTGGGATTTGTGGGACACAAACTAATGAGCTGCCAGCTTGCTGCCAGCAGGACAGCTGGGTGACATTGCACCATCACGCACGGGACACAACCTGATAGGATTGTGTTAGGGGTACTGAGAGGGCTCCCGAAAAGCCTCCCTGCATCCTTTCTGAACTGCCACAGATGTAGTTCTACTCCTAGGGCATGAGACCAGCAAGGTAACACAGGACAGCCTGGTGCTTTGATAGAAATGTGCCAGTGCAATTTTCTACAGGACAAGCATTTCATTTGGTACTGAAATGTATTTGCTTTGGTACAGGTGGATTGCATTTAGCGTCCTTGTCCTGGGTCCTCTGTGTTATTGGACAGGGGCAGTCACTAATCTGGGATTTTGCAGGAAAAAGGACCTTTGTGGACCTTTTTCCTGCAAAAAAGGACCACTATTGTGGACCAACAGCCATCACTTTCTGGCTCACTGTGGAGTAGACAGCTGTGGCTACCAAAGCCCATGTGCCTACCACTGCCCCGGAGACAGCGAGTGATGCTCTGAGATGCCAGCACTGCTCCTAACTGTGCCCCAAGAGGTAGTGAGTGATGCTCTGAGATGCCAGCACTGCCTTCTGCTCTGCCAGTTTCACTTCTGCTCCCTGAGACGTGCCAGCACAGTAAGTCAAAACTCACTGGTTTCAATGCCTGTGCTGTCCTGTTTTTACTTTTGCAGACGTGCACAATGGCACTTGTGGTCACACACACCAAATACTTCCCTAAGGAAAAATGCATCTGGCTACGAGTGGCTCTGCACTGCTTCCCTCCAGACCCTGAGGTGAAATGGAAGGGGAGCGAATGCAGCAGAGTCTCTCCCCACTGTTGCATTGCTCAGCCATTACAGTGCCCATTCCTGCCGCTCTCAGCACCGTGGTGGACCCCTGGGTACCGTTTCCCTGAATAGGGCTGTGAGTGTTTAAGCAGTATGGCTAGGAACGGACGTTTTATCCCACGCATCCGAGATCTCAGCCCATCAGACGTGAAGCGGGTCAGGACTCTCGTGCCATTGTGTGCATTATAGCGAGCAGAACAGAACATGCTTGATAAAAAGCGAGGACTTGAAAGAAACGCTTCTGTAGCCCTCCACCTTTCAAGTCACACAATGCATCAAAGACCCCTCATGCAGACTTTGAAAGGGACAGAAGGCATTACCTAATGTTTGGAAAAAATGAATAATACAGCATCCCAAGTGCCTGGAAACTAATTTAGGAGTGCACATTGCACTCTGCTGGATTCGCTCCCCGGAAGAGTTGTGAACAAAAAAGAGTTTTTAGAAAGATTGCGTTGGGAGACCAATTTTTCCGCCTGGAAATGCCCCCTTTTTGTACTGTTTCCCGGTAAGAGTTCCTTATGAAAAGATGAGATGGAGAGTGTACTGCAAACACTGGGTCTGAAGCAAAGTGTGAGAGCCCGGAGAGTTCCCCACCATTCCTCTCTGAGGTGCATCCTTTTCTTCTTCGGTGCTGGACCGACGTGCTGGTGGGATGCTGAGGCATGCACCCACACAGAGGGCTGAGGCCTGACGTGCTGGTGTAGTTTCGTGAGGTCTTAGTGGAAAAAAAAGACTACCTCTCTGAATGGCTTCTGCCTTTGTTCCAACAAAACTGATGTTGTTTCCTTTGCGCAGAACCCGGACTGCTCTGCTGATAACTTCATGGTGGGACAACCACAGAACGGGTTGAGTGGGAAGGGGGCCTTTGAAGGCCGCCAGGTCCCACTCCCTGCAGTGCACAGGGACACCCGCAGCTCCAGCAGTGCTCAGAGCCCATCCAGCCTGACCTCGGCTGCCTGCAGGGATGGGGCACCACCACCTCTCTGTGCAGCCCGTGCCGGGGTCTCACCTCCCTTATTGCAAAGAACTTTCTTATACCCAGTCTCCGTCTGTCCTCTTTCAGTTCAAAACCACTTCCCCTTGTCCTATCACAGCAGGCCCCCCTAAAGAGTCTGCCCCGTTCTTTCTTACAGCCCCACTTTAGGTACTCGCATCTCTTGCCTTAGGTCCACATCTCTCCTGCACTGAGGACCTCACATCTGGACACAGTACTCCAGGTGAGGTCTCACAGCAGAAATTTTTTACCAGAGGGCGGTGAGGCCCAGTGCCCAGTGCTGTGAGTGCCCCATCCCTGCAGGTGCCTGAGGCCACGGATGGGTCCTGGGCAACCTGAGCTGAGGGAACAGCCAGCCCACGGCAGGGGTGGGGATGAAGGGGGCTTCAGAGTCCCTTCCAACCCAACCATTCTATGATTCTTTGGTCTTCAAAGTCCCTTCCAACCCAATCTGTAAGGTCCCTTCCAGTCCAACCATTCTATGATTCTATGGTCTTCAAGTCTCTTCCAACTCAACCAGTCTGTGATTCTGTGACACGGGACAAGGAAGTGGGTGGCAGGGTGGTTCATCCATCCCATTGAGACTTGTTGGATTGGACTGGGACCTGGGGTGTCTCTGAGAGATCTCAGGGGCTGTGCAAGATGGAAGCTCATCTCCATAGCCTGCTCTGCCGCAGGGTTTTCCCTGAAGAACTGGGGGAATTGTCTGTGAAAGGTGTCACAGAGAGAGAAGCTGAGATGCAGGCAGGGCTCAGGAGATCATTATCTCCCCATCAGCACAGCTGCCTGAAGCCCCTGTCCATGGCCGGAGCAGGGAGGGCTGCCGTCCCCCCATGCCCACATCACCCCCACCGTCTTCCCTTGTCACATCACAGTTTATTTTTACCATCTGTGGAGACATAGTTAAATTTTAGTGCTCTCTTATCTGCTTTTCCCCCAGGCCACAATTAACGGAGGCCGGGAGGCAGGCAGAGCACTCGGGCAGTATTTACACAAAGAAAGGATGATAATGGGACAGGGGGACAGCGGGACATGCAGGTGGGCAATGACATCTTGGAGGGAGTTCAGTCCTGAGGCAGCTCAGCTCTATGTCCACATGAACCACCCCAAACTCTCCCATGCCTCCAACCCGTTAAAATCTTATGGCCAGAATGAGAGAGGGGTTTGGGGGTGGTTGTATCGGGAGCTGTGAGCCCACCAGATGCGGCTGGGGGAGAGAGAACCCTTCAGAAAATGGTGCTTGCCCTCTCCAGAGCCCGGCAGTCCTTTGATTATTTAGCATTTCTCCGCTGCATCCCTAATGAGCAGGGGATGGTCTGTGGCTGGCTCGCAGCAGGGCTGATGCTCCCAGGCACAGAGCTTAGGCAGGGGCAGGGGACTGCTTGCTGCTTCCCAGCCCTTCCACTGCAATCCTCCCAGCCCTGCAGCACTGAGGGCTCCAGGTGAGATGGGCCGAGACCACCGGGCCCCTCTTTGGCACTCTTTGGCCCCTCTTTGGCACAGCTGAACAGCAGCAGCCCAACCCCAGGGTGATTGCCTGAGGAACAGCACCGCTCGGGGAGGTCCATGCCCTGCCTTTGTATGATACTTCAGCATCCAGGGACTTCGTAGCCTCGTGCTTGGGTTTTATATTCTGTGTTACTTCTCTTTGAATTCCAATCACTTGGTTTTAAGTTTTGACGCCCTGCTGGATGCAGGTCGGTGGGCAGAGCTTGCTGTCACCTTGAGGCTTGACCTGCATTGAGGAGCAGGAGCTGGGCTGCAGGCTGGCTTGCACTGCTTCCTGCAGTGACACCTCATGGGGCAGCCAGGCTCACTGCTCCCTGTGCCCATGGATGGGATAGCTCAGTGACCCCTGGCCCACCTCTGGAGCTGATCTTGGGCAAGGAGTCACTCTGAAAGGTGTTGTGCTGGGGGAAATAACTCAGTTTGGGTTTTGTGGTGAGGCTGCACACAGCTGGAAGCTGATTCCTCCCTCCCTGTGCTGGGCACTAAGCTGAGCAGGGCAGGATATGGTCTTTGCCTTGTGCACAGTTTCCTCTGGTCCTTGCCTCAGTTTTTGGGGCATCACTAACCAGGTAAGCAGGCAGTGTTGCTACTGGATGGCTGTGGTTTCTTCTCCCAGGAAGGCTGGATGGTGTTTAATGCTTTTCTGTGCATGCCACCTTTGCTATTGTCCTGTTCCTGGCTTGCTACCCATTGTGGAGAGCATTCAAATCTTTAATGTCCCGCTGTTGTACAGTAGTAGAGTAGTATATACAGGCAGTACTATAATACATAGTATATACGGGCAGTGAAATAGGGAAAACTACAAAGTTCCTCTTGGAAACTGCAACATCTCAAATGCACTGGGGGGTGTCATCTATCCTTTACCAAGCTGCAGCCCCCACCAGTCTGCTGGTTCCTCTGATCTCAGAATAGCTCTAGACAAGATATGCTGTAGGTAGAAGCAAAGAAGCAAAGATGATTTGTTTAGGCAGCGTGCCTGGGAAACTGGCACTCCGGGAGCTTTCTGGTCTTGGGGTGACTTCTGCTAATGAGATGTTTGGACTGGGCTGCTTGGCATGTTCGTGTGAAGGTGCCTACTGGGGCACGTCTTGTGCCAGCTGATAGCCTGTGTCATTGCAGAAACAATGTCACTGCTTGCTGCCTGCTGCTTAAGGGTGGCAACAGACCCCACCAGAGTCAGGGGAGCTTTTCCACTGACTGAAGCTGGCTCCATCCCTGAGGAAGAGGATGTGACACAACCTCTTGGTAACAGTTTATTCTTGGTGACAAGTGCACCTTCCCTGGTGACCTCTCACACCATGGAATAGAGTGAATGGGATGCCATTTCCCTCTGAGGCAGGCCAGCAGCAGGGCTGTCAGAGCCAAGAAGCTTGCGTGCCATGCTCCCTACAGTTGTGTACTAGTTCAGAAGGTTTCGGAACCCTGTCAGCTCCTGTTTGGGGCTGCCACTGTGAAAGGACATCCTGCTGAGAAGGTCAGTCTCTACACTGAGTTTACTGTGGTGTGTGCTGAAATCCTTCTGATGGCAGCAGAATAGTGAGGATCCACCCATCCATCCATCCATTTATCCATCTACTCATCCACCTACTCATCCATCCATCCATCCTTCCATCCATCCATCCATCCGTCCGTCCGTCCGTCCGTCCGTCCATCCATCCATCCATCCTCTCATCTGTCTGTTTACCTATCAATAATCTATCTATCTACCTAAATATTTCTACTCAGATGGTTTCCAGACCATGGCTAAGAGGTCTTCTTCCATGAGAGTGGGCACGTCTCTCTCCTCCATTCTCAACAGATGTGACATTCGCCATGTCAGCGGTAGAGCCTCCATTGGCTTCCATAGTGCAAGGCAAAGCTTGATTTGCTTGTCTCCCGTCAGCACTTCATTTACAACATAACCAGCTCCTGACTTCTGTTGAGAATTTTTACTATGGAGAAACAAAAACAAAAACGAGCCAAACCAACTGACATCTCAGTTTATCCTGGTGAAGCAGAGATAAGACAACAGCCTCCATTTTGTTTCACTGATGTTGTTATTCACACCTGGTGCCTCTTTACTGAAAATCTGGCGTAACTGCTTCCACTTTGGTGACAGTGTTCAGGGAAGGTGGTTTGAAAGAGGCCACATCCTTTCTGGTTCTCTAAGTGTTGATGACTGCAACAAAACAGGTGGGGTAAGCAGCGGTCTGCACAATTGCTGTTGTGTTGCCTACCAGGACCCCATCCGATGGGGCAAGCTGGATAGATCTTTACTAGCGAAATTATTTCTTTTGACCTGTCATTGAGGATGTTTGTGCAGTGGGCTGAGGTGGCAGTGATGTGTGCTTTGTGAGCTGAACAGCCCATTTTGTGTTTGTCTCGGTGGTGCGGGAGCAGTAAAGAGCCCAGTGCTAGTGTCTGTTATGATAAGTGAGATTTGGAAGAGGTTTTCTGTCTGATAGTCCATCTAAAGCTGTGGGGAAATGCCATTCTAAAGGCTGTTAAAACACAATTGCTCACTGATTTACACAGTCAAGGAGTGCCTCTTTAGTATGAGATGTACGCTGAATAAAAGCAGCTCAAGTGGTGCTTTTAATAAATAGATAATGGAACAGCATTTCATCTCCTGCTTTCATCCATTATGTTGGTGGAAGGTAGCGTTATCTTCTGACAGATTCCACGATAGCAGAACCCGAAGTCAGAGCGCTCTCTTTGTATCCCTCTGGAGCGAATTGTGTGTGGCCAAAAGGGCTCTGCCAAGCTGTGGTGACCACGTGAGCTGGCATGGGGAGAGCCACCTGGGATGGCACCAAGATCCCCTCCAGCCCTGGTTGGGTTTGGTTAGGAGGGAGCACTGGTGGCTCTTGCCAGCAGCTCTCTCCATGCCCTTGGGCTCGCCAGGAAGCTCCATGTGGCCACAGCTGGCCGCCAGCATAGGAAAGAAACGGGCCATGTTGGGAGGCAGGAAACAGGCCATTTATCCTGCCATGCTCATCCTTGCTTGCTCATTGTTTCCGTCAAAAAGCCAGAACTTTGCAGCTCCATGAATGAACCCAGTGTTATGCCTCCAAAAACAACTCGGCTGGTGAAAAATAAGAGCTGCTGTCGTCTCCGGTCTGCTCTGCTCCGCTGTTTTTCCCCATATTTAGAGGAGGAGCATTTTAACTCCTCTCCTGTTGCAGTTCAGCAGCTGGGAATAAGGTGAGCTGGCACTGCATCCATAGCCAGCTCTCAAAGTGCCGGCTGTGAGGGAAGGGCGATGAGAACAATTACCGACCAGAGGGAAAAATCACTGGGAGAGGCTGGGAAAAGGTAGGCAAGGGAATGGAGCCAAGCAGGGGAGGAGAAAGGGGACAGTGACCCTATGGGCAGCCAGAAGTATCCTTGGGTGCTTCTCATCTCCCCATCTCACAGCACAGTGATGAAGGAAGCCATGCCCGTGAGAAAACGCTCTTACATCTGCTTGCTTCTGTGAAACTTGGATGCCTCCAAAGCCTGGAATAAGGGTCAGATGTTGTATGGGAGTGGCAAAGAGCTATGAATTAGCGGGCAGACGTGAGATTTGGAAGGGAAATGATGCCTCCTTTTTTGGGCTTTGTAACAGTGCTGAGCTATTGGGGCTGAGAACACCTTCCTGGAAACCCAACAGGGGCCAGGGCTGTTGGAGACTGTTATGGCCCCTGGATCTGAGCTCACACCGCGATGCCAGGCTGCCTGGGCTCTTCCCATCCCCGCTGGCTTCATCCGTGATGCTTTGCTCCAGGGAGTGCTGCCAGCGCAGAGAGGGTCTTTGAAGCTCTGCCCAGGGTAGGGCAGAAACCAAGAAAAGAGCGGAGATTTTGTAGATCCAGCTGGCTGGGCCACTTGGTGCTCCCACAAAGGGTGGGGAGATGGCATGCTGCAGAGGGCTGCAAAAGAGGGAGGAGAAGCGGTGAGGCAGTGGGTGCTGCAGGTATGAAACAGAAGAGCAGAAGAGGACCCATTGGGTCAGAGCAGCCTAGAGTTCTCGACCTGTTTGAGGCTGTATACCATCACCCCCCTGGGACTCTTCTTGTGGGGGCCAAGCATCAGAGAACCGTGGAATCACAGAATCATTAAAGTTGGTCACCAAGTCCAAACCCAGCCCAACCCCGCCATGCCCATGCATAGAATTGTTGAGGTTGGCCAAGACCTTCAAGGTCATCGAGTCCAACCCCAACCCATCCGCACTACGCTCGCTCACCATCCAGGAAGAGAACAGACAGCAATCATGTTGTTGCCCTGCTTCTGTAAGGCTCTCAGTTGCCTTTCTGTTTATCTGCTGACTTCGTCCATTCCCGTTATCTGGTGGTGGGGGAGTTTTTCAATAAGCAGGCCTGGAGAACAGCAAGGCCATGAGATAAGCACCGTCTCTGCAGGCAGATTCATTACCTGCTCCAATCTGAACCAGGAGAGCAGTGAGCCTGCTTTGCTTCACCTTTTTGTTAAGAAAAATGCAACACTGGGATTTGGAAGAATCAAATTAAGGCACTTTGTAGGGGCTACAAACCAGTGCTGGAGTAAAATGGACTCATTAAAATACAAATTATTTAAGAGAAAGAACGGGAATGCCATTATGCAAAGTGTCACTGACTCATTTTCATTTCACAGAGCGCTGGCTGCACTTTGACTGCATGTGATAAATGGGTCCTTTCTCCTCCTCCTCCTTCCCTGTTTTTTTTTTAATACAAGGGGAAAAAGACGCAATTACTGCCTCACCGCTCTTCAACCTGTTGAAAAATCAGGCCCTGCTGGAGCAATCAGAGTGAAACCTTCAGGAAGCCCTTTAGGATCACCTTTAGGGTCAACCACTGCTCCACACGGCCTTGGCCCTGGGATGCTTTTGTGGCATCACCTCCCATCCATTCATTCCAATGGGAAAGCTCCCATTTGGGGCAGAGTGCATCGGGGAGCACTGAGGGTCTGCACTGCTGCATGCAGGGGGCTCTGGCAATGCTCCCATAAGCACTTCCACCCCTGAGTGCTTACACAGCAGCACCTGACCAGAGCCCAATGCCATGGACCATTTTTCCTGAGTAAGGATTTAAGACAAGAAGCCTTTGTCTGCTGTGGCTGATGTTATTATTTCTTTTTCCCTCTTCTAAATAACTTGCTCTCGCTGCGCCGTCTGGAGTGGGGAGATGTTCTGCCTCGTCAAGCATTAATCGCAGCCGAGGGGAGCTGCTGGCGGAGCCTGGTAGTGCGGGGGCTGGGGCTTTCTGTGGAGGTGTTTGGGAAATGCTAAGGAAAACGTGCTGGGTGAGGATGAGGGCAAAGTGAGGTCGAGTCGGCACCTTTCTGGGGAGGGGGCTGCATTGTACGGCTCATCCCTGCTTTGCTGGAGGAGAGAGATGCGTGTGGGCAGCTTGCTAAAACCCGTGAGGAAAAGGTTATTCACCAGAGGTGATGGGCATGGAATAGGTTGCCCAGGGCAGTGGACATGGGCAGTGCTTGGGCAGTGCTCTCAGCTGTAGGGTTTGGGTTTGGATGGTGCTTTCTGGGGCTGGGGGTTGGACTCAGTGATTCTTAGGGGTCCTTTCCAGCTTGGGACATTCTGTGGTCCTATGATTCTACGATCTCCAGCACGTGGAGACCAGGTAACCCAAGCTGAGACCCTACATTGTCTTTCTTTTGGAGGAGATCTCCTCCAACCCAAGCCATTCTATGATTCTATGACCTGACCTAAGCAGCCAAGTAAGACAGTTGCTTAAGGAGTTTCTTTGAAGAAGTCTCCACAGCCAGCATGGCCTGATTTCACCGAAACTCTTCATGATGGGATTCTCTTCTCCAAACAGTTGCGATGCAGTGGCACAGCTGCCCAGGGAGGTGAGGAAGTCCCAGTCCCTACAGATGTTCCACAACTGTGGAGATGGGTGCAATGGAGCGTGTGTTGGGCTTGTGGATCTTGGAGGTCTTTTCCAGCCTTCATGGTTCTGTGATTCTATTTGGGGTCACAGTGAGGGTGGTTTGGGGTTGGTCCCGGGGATCTTGGAGGTCTTTTCCAACCTTTGTCATTCCGTGATTCAGGGATTTTTAGCCAAAGTGTATTTTTGCAACCAAGTTTGAAACATTTTGTAATGTCTGGCATTAGGTAAGACTTTGATTTAATGCCTTATCTCTTGAATTCACCTTCAGCAATAACAATGTATTCTAATCCCCAGCTCCCCCATGATGGATGGGGCCTGCTTGGGTTAAACATCTGCGTTTGGAATCGTTCGCCCCTTCTATTCCTAAAGCTGGAAAAGCCGGCACCCACCCACAGCTCGGGGCAGTGCTGGTGCTCACTGCCTCACAGGGCTGAGTAACATCTGCTTTTCTAAGGCAGAAGAGTGAAAAAAAATAGCAGTAAGCCTGAAGACATGGCAACACACTGCTGGCTTGAGGGGGGGCTGGTTGATGCCTGGAAAAAGGAGAAAAGAAGTGGTGATGCTCAATAGAGTGTAAGTGGAGTGCAGAGAGCCGATTCACGCAGGGCTGCTGGAGCCTTTCCATTTTCTCTTGCTTGCAAAAGGCCTTTTCTTTTGCAAGGTTTCTGGATTTGGAGCCGTGGACAAGAACTGGGTTTCAAAGGCTTTGTGCTGCCTGTGGGGATGCTGGCTGTGTCCGTCTGCTTGTCCCCTGGGCGCCGTTGAGCTTCATACCTAGCAGAAGTGTTGTTTTCTCTAGGGATGTGAAAGGCCAAATGGAAATGTCCCTGGTGCAAGATGCTGGATTGAGCTTTGATTGATTTCCTTGGGGACTCGGAGGTCAGCATCAGAATTCAGAGAATTGTAGAATCACAGAATCACCCAAGATCCCCAAGCCCAAGCCCAACCCAACCCACCGTGCCCACTGACCATGACCCCATGTGCCACATCTCTATGATTCTTGAACACCTCCAGGCACGGGGACTCCTCAGCTCCCTGGGCAGCCTGTGCCCCTGTATCACCACTCTCTGAAGAAGTTGATCCTAGTACCAAACCTGAATTCAGCTCTGCTTGAAGCCCGGGAGTGGGCTGGGTCCTACATGCTCACCTGTGCTTGCTGACATACCTCTGGGATTTATCTCCTCTCCCGAGCAGATGCCAAAATTATTTTCATTTCTCTTCAAATCTGCCTTTTAAAGTCTCACTTGGGCAGCATATGTGCAATGGAGCAGTGGGACCGGAGCAGAATGTCACTTCCACTCCTTCCACCCAGGCACACTGCAGCGAGCTCAGTGACACGTCTGACCCAAAACTCATTTTCCAGCAAGGCAATATGTCCCCAGAGGTACAAGCTCCTCATTTCTCACATTTTCATGCCCACATCTCTCCAGGTGATGACCCCGGCCAGCTGCTTTCCTGCCGTGGTCCCATTCTGCTCGGATGGCTGCTGGGCTCCTGCTGTTTGTGCAGCACGGAGCTGATTGATCAGCAACAACGCTGTATTTGCTTCCAGATAAGAAAACGCTGAATATTGGGGCTGGTATTGAACCTCCTGAAATCCCCCTGGAAACAGCCCGAGTCCGTGTGACTGCTGTTTGCAGAGATCAATCGGAACACGTGTGCTTTGTTGTGATGGCACAGCCCTCCCTTTTTAATCAGAGTGCCGTGCCACTGTGAATCAAATGCCTCACAAAACCTGTCTATTATCTCTAGGCAATTATCTTTATTAACTGAACTTGTAATCAGCTCCCAGAACAGAATCGGGATTGTTTGGCATGAAGTGCTCTCCTCAGATCCCGGCACCAACTGTGTCTCTGTCCTTTAATTCCTCTATGGGTGACTCTCAGGGGTGTTCCCATTGTTTTACCCATCGTCGGTGCCAGCCGTGACAACCTGCTCATGATGCCATCCCGTTTCGCATCCTTCCTGGTATTCCAGGATGCATTGAAATGCACAGCAGCTGGTGGAGGACTCTGGGGAGCAAACCATCCAGGCCGGCCGATTTAACGTTGTTTATCGCCGGTGGATGCTGTTTAACAAGCTCCGTGGTTACTAATGGACTGGAAAGCACTCCATCCTCCTCGTGCGATACGAGAACATCATCCTGCTCCTTTCCAAACGTGGAGCAGAATTATTGATTGGACGCTCCTGCCTTTTCTGCATCATTACTTTTCTCCCGGTCTGAGGCTGTGCTGCTGATTCACACAGTGGCGGGTAATCCTGCTAGGACTGTGTGCCATCCCAGCCCATACGCAACCAGAACCTCCTTGCTGAGGGTCTGCAGCTGTGTGTGAAGCAGAAGTCCCCTCCGTGCCATCCCAGCTCTGATACCGTCAGTTCTGGGCGTTGTCAGGTGCCCAAGGAGCAGGGATTCATCTCCCCCACCCTGTTGTGCATCTCTTTGCATTCATTAAGGAGTTAGCTGTTGTGCTGCTGCCCGTTTGCTTGGCTTGCTCCCTCCTAGAGCTCCAGACAATCACCCCCCCCCGTCCTTCTGTTTGTAGAAGCCTCATCCCTCGGGATGAGCTTTGCCCCCCAGTGCTTCTTGTCATTGCATTCCACATCTCTTTCTCATCCTCCCCCTCTCCCTTTCTTCCCTTTTACGCAGATTCCTTCTGCTGGGGGCTTCTGAAATAATAAATCAGGGGCCCTGGGCCGCTGGAGATCGCCTGTCCTTGTTAGCAGCGTGGCTGCTGCTGGCTTCAGCTCCCATGGGACTTCTGCCCTTTAAATACCAATTTATTCCAGCACCAGCTCCGCTGTCAGCCCACTCCCATCAGGGCACAAGGCAGCGTGGCTCTCGCTGCAGACCTCCCTCCCCGTCTCCAGGCAAGGAAATTGCAATTTTCCTCCACCGCGCTCTTATCCCTTAATTGCTGCTGATTCAGCGAGGTGGGAGGCAGTGAGGGGCTCCACCTGCAATTATTGTCGACACGGCTGGGGAGGTGACAGCCCAGCCATGTCACTTTGGGCTTGTTAATGGGTTTGGCTGAGAATTGCCTATAACAATGTTTGTAGCTCTCCCCTTGGGTGCAAGACCACCCATAGCTGGTGACTGAAGAGGTTATCATATAAATTGGTGCAGGCAGATAGTGATAGGAAAAGGGGGAATGCCTTTCAACAAAAAGAGGGGAAATTTAGGTCAGATGTGGGAAGGAAATTCTTTACCCAGAAGGCGGTGAGGCCCTGGTACCGCTGCCCAGATCTGTGGGTGCCCAAGGCCACAAATGAGCCTTGTGCAGCCTGAGCTAGCGTGGGGCACACCCAACCCATGTGAGGGGTGGGGCTGGGGGTCTTTGGGTTCCCTTCTAATCCAACCGTTCCATAGTTCTATGTTCCTGTGATCCTCAAGGTCCCTTCCAACCCAACCATTCTGTGGTCCTATGATCCTCAAGGTCCCTTCCAACCCAACCATTCTATGGCCCTATGATCCTCAAGGCCCCTTCCAACCCAACCATTCTGTGGTCCTATGATCCTCAAGGTCCCTTCCAACCCAACCATTCTATGGCCCTATGATCCTCAAGGTCCCTTCCAACCCAACCATTCTGTGGTCCTATGATCCTCAAGGTCCCTTCCAACCCAACCATTCTATGGTTCTATGATCCTCAAAGTCCCTTCCAACCCAACCATTCTATGGTCCTATGATTCTATGACTATGAAATTCCTTTTCTCCCCTGATGAGTCAAATGCCATGCTCTTGAAAGGCCGGTCTAGTTCCAGATGGTAGGTTGGATCTCGGGTCATGGCTTGGTTAGTTAGATTTGCACCCCATGAGAGAGTTGAAAGCAACCCTTTGTGTTTATAATATATATATAAATAGCATACCCATATGTAATAATAATATCATAAATGACACACCTCTGTGCACTGAGCTCTCAGGAAGCACCCGTGCACTACTCCCACACTTCCATCCATGTTGAGCTCTGCAGGGAGGAGCACTGGGATTCACAGCTCCCATCACTGTCTGTGAGGTGTTGCAGTGAAGAGTTGAGCAAATGGGGAGACTGTGAAACATGATTTTGTCTATGAGGAGACCAGGAGCTGACTTTCTGGCCTTCAGGTCGATTCTTTGGGCAGTGATTTCTGTGCACTAAATTATTGGTATGAAATAAACCTGGTTTGAAGCCTGGGTTTCCTATGGATCATGATGTGAAGCCCTTGCATAGATTTAGGGATCCTTAACAGAAGTGAGTGACAATTAAGAGGAGTTGGCAAAGGAGGAGAACGTTCTGTAAAGTTTGGAGGAGCAGGAAGTGGGGAGCATGGGGAGCAAGCCCTAAGGGAGGCAGCTGCCCTGTGAATGCAGAATGATCTATCTGCTCAGCCCTCAGGAGTTTCTAAGGAAAATGCCTTTTTTTTTCTGCTGAAAATTCCTTGTTTGCCTTCCTTGCTCCATCTTGGAGCACTTGGTCGGGCCAAGCAGTGAGCAGATAACGAATCTGCGGAAATGCAGTCATTGATATTGCTGAGGTCATTACAGTGAGGGCTCTGCTGAGCTCTTTCCCTTAGAAAAGGGCATTTTTCAGCAGGCTGTGGTCATGACACCAACAGTTTTGTTCTGTATGAAATCTCGGATGGCAAAGCCCTCGGCCCGGGAGCACTTTGTAAATGCGTTATCAGGAAGGCAAATCGGGTCAGCTGCATATTTTTTTCAGCCAGGAGAAGCAAAATGGCTCATTTGCCTCTCACTATTAATGCAACGTTCTGCGAGGACCTATGGCCTGATCCACTGCTTCTGCAAGCAGACGAAATTTGTTTCCACCTACACTGGGGGAGCTTCAGCTGAGGTGCTCATTCGGGGATAAGGAAAATTTGGGGGATTGTGGAGATAAAAGCAGAGGGCGAATAACACACAGTAGGAGCCCCGAGGCAATTTGTTCGGTCCCAGGGGTGGAATGGTGTGGACAGAACTGGTGAGGAGTCATGATTTCATGGGAGAGCGAAGCAAAAATAAGTGCTGGAGAAATTACAGCGTGGGGAACGCATTTCCAAAGCTGCATGTAGCAATTGCACCAGGGTGGCAAATTGTGCAAGGCACTCTGAGCTGATTGCAATGGAAATGTGTGGTGTGCGGCCGTTGATGGGATCTGGGTCTGTGCAGATGTCCTCGACCTCCTCCTTTTGTCCCCTGGCAGATTATATTTGCGTCACTTGGGTTTTTATCACCACTCACATGCTTGCTTCGGGATGCTGGGAATGTTTTGTGGCACTGGAGGTAGTGCTGCAGGTAACGGAGATGTTCACAAGCACTTTGGGCATCTGTGAAGGGCTACACCTCACCCAGCTTCAGCTGTCCCTGGGTCCCTCCACCAGGCTCTGTAAAGCACCTCCATGTTCTGTCTTTTATTATGAAGGTGGGAATATTCTGAATAATGCTAAACTAACATCTGCTCATGTTTAGGATTCATTCCATGACCATTATTTTTGTATTTTTGTAACTCTCACCCAGTCCTGTACTAAAGTGGACTAGAAATTCCTTCTTAATAAAGAGGAGGTAAGGACTGAAATATTAATAAGAATGGACCTTGCTCCTGCCTTCAGGTGTGTATCACGGAATCATAGAATGGTGGGGATGGAGGGACCTCAAATATCATAGAACTGTAGAGTGTTTGGATTGGAAGGGACCTTGAAGATCATACAACTACAGAGTGGTTGAGTTGGAAGGGCATTGAAGATCATACAACTATAGAATAGCTGGGTTGGAAGGGACCTTGAAAATCATACAACTATAGAATGGTTGGGTTGTGAGGGGCCTTGAGGATCATAACAACCATGGAATGGTTGTGCTGGAAGAGACCTTAAAGATCATCCAGTTCCAACTGGTGTCATCTAACCAAGTCCTACATATCAAGCATTTAGATGGGGCCCCCAAGTCTTCTCCATCCCAGTTAGTCTTTGGAGCTCATTTTGGAACAGTTTCTGTGAGATACAGGGGGAAATTCTCATGATGGTTTTTGTTTCTTGCCAAAAGTGATCTTTTCAAAAATTTTAAACGACATGTTTTGGCAATAAAATAAAGGTGTTCTAACAACGCTAAACTTAATTTTGCCCATGAAAACTTTAAATTTGATGACTCCTGATTTTTCCAGTGAGGCAGAGGTCCTTTAAGCTCTCTCCACAGCATCTTTCCATCCCATACCCTCCCAGTGAGAGCTTTCACTCATCACTTCAGGACTGCACTGGGCTTTGCAGACTCTTTTTAGTTCTTTTTTACTGTTTTCCACTCTGCTTGCAATCTGCCCAGCCGAGGTGGGGTCCGCCACCACCCTTCCTCCTCTCCTTCCTTCTGCTAGCTTTGTTTCACACCCATTAGAAGCAAGTTATTCCCTCTTCCCTTACAACCTTGGGAACCCACTCATACCTCCACCAGCCACCAATCTCACATGGGAAACATTATGTCCGGGATTCAGTGGGGACCCCATTTCCCACCAAACACTGCGGTGTTTTTGTGCTCAGACCCGTAGCCGAGACGTTTGGTTTCTCACCGTCCCCCTCCTCTGAGCGTTTTGCTCCGTCCAGATGTTGCTCCTGGTTTGCAGGGATTTGGGGACATTTGTCAGTGATGGGCTGAGAACATTTCCGCGCGCTCGGGACGAGAAACCACCCTGGGAAATGGCAGGGCAAACAATGCGCTCCTGTCGCGTGGCATGGAGGAGGACGTTGTTCCTCCAACAGATTGATGGTGCAAGTCGCTCCGATGGGAAGAACCCAACCACTTTTGTGGGTAGAGCCCGTTGGGTCTCATGGAGAGCATCCCTGCCCCATGTTGTCCACGCCGGCTCCTCCTCAGCATCCCTTCCTCTCAGCCAACTCTCGGCTCCACGTCTTGGCTGTGCAGGAAGGCGGTGGGTGGCCGCTGGCACTCCTCCCCGTGCCGTGTTGGCAGCCGCTGGATGCTGCCCAAGTTCTTTCGCTTCGCCCTTATCTGGGGCCAAACGTATTGTTCGCACCGACGTCTTGTGCTGATTTACCCAGACACTCCTTAGAAACCCGGCAGCCGGAGGAGCTGCAGATAGTGGTTTGGGTGTGGGGATGGAAGCTGCTTATTTTTGTTCCTGCAGACTCAGAGAGGGTGGGATAAGTTTCTGACTCTCGGTTTTGCCTCCTGCTTCAGGAAGACAGACTCCTCTTGCGGTGACAATGCTGATTCGCCTCTGGTTGCGATTTGGGGTTTTTCATTAAAGCTAGTGACGTGTAACTCGGCGTCCAGATCAGATTTATTGCATTAACAAGATTCTGTATTTCCTTGTTGTCGTGATACCTTTGCCAGAAAGGAGCTAGTGTCTTATTAACTGTGGTTTATAACTTAACACTGACTTTGGGGCTGGACCCCTAGAAGAACCCATTTTTTTGGGGTCCCCCTCAAAGATGGAGGCGCGTATCTCACACCCCATGACCCACACATGGGGGGCCTGGTGTGGCCGCCCCAGGACGCATCCCTGCCTTTGCCAGCCGTCCCCACCCAATGTCCCGCTCTGAACAAGGGGAGGGACCTGCACCAAATCCTGTTATTTGTCTTTCAACGCCGTGGCTGAGCCCATTGGATTGTACGCATGCCAGGAAACTGGGTAGGGTCAGGCTGCATCCCCAGCAGAAAGAGGCGGCACGCTCCAGTGAGCTGAGCTCCAATGGTGCCAGTGCCTGCCAGGAGGGTTATTCTGGAAGGGGACAGAGCCATAGCAAGGGCAGGATGGGTCAGCTGCTGCTTTGGGGCCAGTTCCAGTGGTCAGGAGGTGGCATCTCAACAGCTTGTGAAGTCAAACCCAAGTCTGAATGCCTTCTTGGCATCTTTGCTTGGGTCCATGGTGCAGAAAAGCAATGTAACTCTTTTAGTTTAATGACAGACAGCTCAGTCTTTAAGAGCTTTCATCTAGTTTTGCCCCATTCTGGGTCTCGAGGAACATGGTTTATGGGGATGTGGAGCAGGGTGCTGTGAGCCTGTGCCCTGCGGTCAAAGCAGAGAGGATATGACAGGATATGATATGGAAAAAAAAAGGAAAAAAAAGAAGAAAAAAAAAAGACAACCACAAAGATTTTTTTTTTCTTTAGAAAGAAAAAAAAAAAAAAGAAAAAAAAATCATTGCAAAGGACTCTGCGTGCTTGTTTAGAAAGGAAACACAAAAAGATCCTGGTAAAATTGGTCCCCGTCCCGCGTGCCGCTCAGACCTTTATAGCACAGGTGGACGGGGAGGGCTGCGTGCCAAATTCTTTTGGTTTAGAGGGAGTGGTGGGAGTGAATTCTCATAACCGCTCCTAGAAAGGCTTAGCCTTCCTCACACAAATCAATGACACTCTCCGCTCGGCTGCAGGCACCGGGGCAGCTCCGACACAGCCCGGCTCACGCTGGGGACGGCAGCGTCGGCACGCGGAGCAGAGGTGAGCGGCCGCTCTGCTTCCCCTCTTCGCTCTTCTTTCCCCAGAAGATCTCACGTAGGTCGCTTTATCCTTCCCGTGGCTTGTGGGGGTGAGGGGAAGCAGCCTGTGTTTTGTGCTCGGAGGGTAGCGGTGTTCTTTTCCCACATTATCCCGGTGCGTTTGATCCCCTGTAATAATCCAGCATCGTTTCCGTGCAGCTTTAATTGTTGTTCCAACCCGATCCTGTGGTTCTCTCTCTGATTTACTCGTTTGGTATCGGGAATCCTTACCGAGCCCGGGGATTTTGGCTCTGTACCAACCCCTACACCGCATCTCAGTTTATGGGGTTTCATCGCAGGTCCGGCTCGGTGTTATTTGTTGGTGTGTTTCAGGTGGGAAATACGGGTGTGAAACACTTCTGCGCACCCCTGGGAGGAGGCAGCGGGGCGCAGAAGGGGCAGGTGGGTCGGGTCGGAGCTGGTTCTGCTTGGTCTTGGTTTTAGGAGTTATTGTTGTTGGGGTTCTTTGCCAAAAAAACAAACAAACAAGCAAAAAAAAAAAAAATGAAAAAAAAAAAAAAAAAAAAAAAAAAAGAAGAAATATTGTCCTGTTTAATAGGGATAATTTTCAGGCTGAAATTCCAGCCTCTCCCTGGAACTTTTTGCTGCCTTTTTAGCAAAGGCAACGCCCCGGGATGGTGCTGGGCTTTAATATTTCTAACAAATCCTTCCTACAAGGCACTCCCGGCGCTGTTTCAGGGTCCATCCCCAGCTCCGGACCCTGCCGGGGTGATTCTTGGGGACAGCACCAACACAGCAAGCTGCAGCTTTGTGCAAGGTTCGTTTGAATGGAGAACTGCTGGGAGCAGTGCGCTGGGGAAGGGAGGAATGAAGGTGGGAGCTCTCGGTGCTGCTTTCCAACCGTGCAGAAGTACCGCAGGGACCTGGAGCTCGTGCTGCCCTGCAAAGGTTGGGGCACCACCGCTGTGCCTGGGTGTCCTGTCTGGGGGGGACAAGGCTGCACGTGGTGCCTCCCCCCCTTCCTGCTGATGGGTGAAGGCTGGAGGTGGGTTGGGGTGATGGAGAGGCCGTGCCAAATGGGGATACAGGGAGACAAAGTGTTCCCATATCGGGACTCTGAGTCCTGGGCTGTGCATGCTGCAACGCCCACCTGCATCTCCTGCTCTTCTGGGGGCTCCTTGGCATTCCTATGGGGATCTGCCCCAGGATGGTGGAGGAAATACCTCTTCCATGCACGGGGCAGTGGGGTGGACTGGGGGGTGCATGGGGCTGGAGCACGCTCGGGACTCAGTCCTGCACAAGTTTCCATGTCTGAGTCACCTGCAGATACGCAGTTGCTTCCAAGGAGAGGGGCTTCCTCCTATAGGGAAGCAGCCGGCCGCCAGGCTCCATTCATCTCTTCCCTCATGTTCTCTGCCCCATTTCCATGACCTCCTTACTGCACTCAGTCACTGCACCCAGCAGAGGCCCTGGGCAGCCTGGCAGTGTTAGCACCGCATCCCGCTGCTGCCGGCGCTGTTTACTCAGGTGTGGGCAATGAGCGGCTCCCCCTGGCGTACTGCAGCACCCAGCAAGTACCAACCCTGCCAGCGGGGTTTTCCAGCCAGCCTGGGGCCGAACTCCCTTTGAAATTCCTCCTCTAATTAATAAATGAGTGGCAAGTTTCACTGACATAATTCCACAGCGATTGCTCTTAATTAAAGAGCAGCTATTAAAATAGTTGCAGAGCGCTGAAGCCCCTTTCTCCACTTTGTACTCCTCATCGGTTTTCCATTCTGTGCCACCAGTGGAATGGATTTTTTGAGGGACCACAGGGAGGTGACCCCGCAGACTTTCAGAGCTTTTTGGAGGAGGTTGGGATGGAAGAGCATGGGGCTGGTGCTTCGCTGGTTGTTTTCCTTCGGGGATGAATAGAGGGAGGGGATGTGAGGCTGAGATCTTCTGCCAAGAAAGAGTTGGAGGCATCGTGGTATTAGTCAGAGCCCTTTGATTCCTTCCTGGAAGCGCGTGCCCGATGGTAATGCTGCTTACATGCCCACGTCATTTTCAAGTGTCACTCGTGAGCTTCCCCTCATTATGCAGCCATTTCTCACGGCTCTTGGGTTATGTTCTTCCTCATCCCTCCAAGAGGTGTCCCTGCCCTGAGGAGCAGGCATGTGGTAGCCATGAGGACGCAGCCTTTTGGGGAGGGACACCACATCCAGAGGTTTTGTGAGCTTCTCCCTCTCCCATTCATTGTGTCCAGCCCTTGGCGTGATCCGTGTCCATCTTTAGCTTCATCACCATTGCCAACCCCATTGGTGTCCCCACATGTCGCTGCTGCTCCCCACGGAGCAGTCCTTGGTGTGATCCATGTCCATGTGTCCAACTGCATCGCCGCTGCCAAGCCCGCTGGTGCCCCAGATGCCCTTACAGCCCTGTGATGCTGCCAGCAGCATCGGACCCCATGCCCCACGGGATGCCCTTGACCTTGCGTGTCGGCCACCGCAGCAGAGGAGGAGGGGACTTCTCACCCCACGACACGTTTCCGTGCACGGGGATGTCACGGCCATCAAATCGCATCCGCATCCCGGACTGTGGGGAGAGGCAGCGTTCCCCCACCCCGCCCTGCCCAGTGCCGAACCAGTTTGGGAAGTGGCTCCATGCTGCTGCCGGATGAGGCAGCCCGGGAGGAGGTGGGAGACCACGTTGGAGTGAGCTGCTGGCACTGCTGGGAGGAGCAGGGCGGAGGGATGGAGAGCAGCCAGCTCCCTCGCTGTGCAAACAGCCCACACCCATGTGCCGTGTTTATACCGCCGAGCCCGTCACCATGGCACTGGGGCACCTCTTGCCAAGGTGAGCTGAAGCTGATGGAGCAGATCCTCTGGGAGGTCTTTGGGATCAGCTGGATCTGGGGCAGTGATGGGGCCACGCGGGTTCCGCCGCCTCCATCTAAAATGTGAGTCCTACCACACAAATGGGGTGCCACCACTGGGGCACCTCACCCCCGGACCAACTCTGTAAGCGTATGGACTCGATGATCCTCATGGGTTCCTTCCAACCCGGGATATACCGTGGTTCTATAAAATGCCACCTCCACCAAGCCAGGAGGTTGTCCTGTGGAGGAGAAAATTGGAGAAGGAGGAGAAGGGAGGAGAGGAGATGCTGAAAACAGAAAATGGCAAAGAGAAAAACACAGGCAGGGCCCGGTTGACTGTTGCCTTTAGAGACTGGTTCCCATCACTGCCAAAACATGGAGCATCCTTGGGTTCTAATCTGGCAGCTTCTGCCCCTTTAGCCCTTTGGAGATAAATTGAGGAGATCAGCTCCTCCACTTTGGTTTTTCTATATGTAAAATAGCTCAGTAGTCATCTTGGTGGGTCTTGGTCTGGCTTCAAAAGGGGTTGGAGACCCTCTAGATGGAAGTGGGCATAGTGGACATGGGTTGGGGTTGGACTAGATGATAACAGTAGTCTTTCCCAGCCTTAACAATTCTATGGACCTATGAGTGGGCATGGTGGGGTTGGGTCAACAGTTGGACGTGGTGATCTTGGACATGTTTTCCAACCTTCATGGTTCTACAGTTTGGTGACTATGCAGGTGGTGTAGTGAAGGCCAAGTGCTCTATCAACCCAGGATCATAATTCCCTGTTTTGTTGCTCATGGATGCAGGGGAGCCGGCTGCAATATTGGAACCTTTCTGCTGTGCACACACACGCACTTTCCAAACAGTTTTGTTGCTATTAATTACAGCATAATTAAAGCAGAACGACAGCGCTAACTAAGGGCAAAATCTTGAGAAACAAATAGCATTTGGGCTGGTTTTGTAATTGCTCCAGGTTCCCCAGCTACAAATTACACTGTCAGGCTCCTGATTGATGGGAGAGCTGCACACACCAATACCTTGGGGCTGGCTGCTGCGTGGGCTGGGGCTTGGGTGGCCGTGTACCACTGCTGTCCTTGTGGGCAGCCCCATTGGGGTGCAGAGCTTCGATGATTGGACTTGATGATCTTAGTGGTCTTTTCCAACCTAAGTGGTTCTGTGATTCTCATCGCTTGATGCCATGAAGCACCCCATGATGAGCAGCGCATGGGTGTCATCACTTCCCAGATCCACATCACTCCCCCCACTCCAAGGGGGGGATAGAAAGAGGTTGTGTCCTCATCTGCTTCAAGGTAGGGGTGAACAGTTTATTTTAAAGATTTCTTCCCTCCACTCTGCTTTCTGGCCACGCTGGGAATGTCGAGCATTGTTGTCACTCTTCATGTGGGAAAACTCTTTCAAGATTAGAGGAACGGTGTGGGTGTTTTCTCTCTGTTAATTAAGAGGAGTGAAGTCGTGACTTTTGAGCAAAGCAGCCCAACCTTACAGCTGCTCAGAGGTCATCTGAGTTAATGCATCTCAACAAACGCCAACAAAACCCCAGAGTATTCCGACACCACTGCCTGGCTGGAGATTAAAAATAGGGAGGTATGCTTCTAAAAAAGCCTGGCGTTAAAAACAATGGGAGCATCACTTGTAACAGCAAAAGTGCTGCAGTAGTTTTGCTGTCACAACCAGCACCGGGGTCTGGGATGTGGGTCAGCACCTCCTGATGTACCCGTGGTGTCACAGCAAGGGATCCCCAGTGCACGTAGCCAAGTGGAGAACACAAAGCCATCCATTGCTCCTGCGCATCCTAGGCTGCTGCTGGAACTGGAAAGCCCTGGTGAAACAGGAAAGCTGTGGGGTTGGGCACTTCCCCCATTGGCTTTGGGCTCTGGGATCACCCAGCATCTGTGGCACGTGGGGGTATGGCCACTGGGCATGGTGGGGATGGGTTGGGATTGGCCGTGGTGATCCTGGAGGTCTTCTCCAAGCTGAAAGGCTCCCTGATTCTCCCTCTGGGCTGGCAGCCGGGCTCCTGCTCTGCCAAATGAGAGGCAACAAGAAGGAGACTCACGCTGATTAATTTAAGCCCGTGCTGCTCTTATCCTGGTTTCAAAGTAATTGTCTCTCGTGTCCACAATTTTCTCTCCTTACATTTTGCTGCATATTTATGAGGTTTCGGGAGGCTATCTGCAGCCACATTAAACCAATTTGCTCCTTGAAATGTCTGACCTTTGATCTGCCAGCCACTGCCTTTCAGAGCCAGAAAAGAGCCTTTAATAACGTGTCACATGAAAGGCTCTCACTGCGGAGCTGTTGCTGGCAAACCTGACTCTGGTTAATAAAGTATCGGATGAATCAATTATTGCTTAATAATTGTTACCTGTATTTTTGTACTAAACAAGGAGAGCATTTCTGTGCTCTTTCCCCACTCCCATTATCATCCCTTTAGATGAAACCAGTAAGACAAATGCACGCACGCAGCTAGAGCTGACAGTTCTCACACAGCAGCTGCAACCTCTGTAAGCAGCTCAGCTCCATGCTGAGCTCCTGCAGAGCTGCAGAGGCGTGGGGCTTTCTGGGGCCAGGAGTTAACCAGCCATGCTGGGGACCGTTCATTTTACATGCTCCTCACATATTGGAAATGACCATGCAGCAACTCCTACAGCTACAGAGTCATTTTGCTGGGAAAAATAGAGGCAGTTCTGGCTGACCTGTTGTGAATACAAACATGTGGCTGCAGTGGGTGGGATGCAGGGCAGCTCCTGGGGGGTTGCACCAGCTCATTGCAGTGCCTAGGTACAAAGCAGCACTGCCCTGAGCCCCAAACCTTTACCCATAGCCTCACCCATAGGCTCTAAGACTCCTTTTGCTGGGCTGCGGGTTCTGCACCTGGTGTGATCTGCCTGTTGGGGTGATGGGCTAACGTTCCCTCCAAACCCAGAGCATCCATGAAGAGTACCAGGTGGCATCGTACCCTGGTAGCACTGCTTTCCCAGAAGGTGCAGTGTTTTCACCTCCGAATTTGGACTGTTTTACAGACACCATAGAATCACAGAATCACGGAATGGTTGGGTTGGGCATTAAAGGTCATAGAACCATAGAATGGTTGGGTTGGAAGGGACGTCAGAGCTCGTAGAACCATAGAACCATGCAATGGTTGGGTTGGAAAGGTTGTCAAAGCTCATAGAACCATAGAACCATGTAGTGCTTAGGTTGGAAGGGACCTCAAAGCTCATAGAACCATACAACCATGCAGTGGTTGGGCTGGAAGGGACCTCAAAGCTCATAGAACCATAGAACCATGCAGTGGTTGGGTTGAAAGGGACCTCAAAGCTTGTAGAACTACAGAACCATGCAATAGCTGGGTTGGAAGGGTCGTCAAAGCTCAAAGAACCATAGAACCATGCAGTGGTTGGGTTGGAAGGGACCTCAAAGCTCATAGAACCATACAACCATGCAGTGGTTGGGCTGGAAGGGACCTCAAAACTCGTAGAACCATAGAACCATGCAGTGGTTGGGTTGGAAGGGTCTCAGCCCACTCAGCCATGCCTTTGCTGTGGGCTGGGTGCTGCTCACCAGCTCTGTCTGCCCAGGACCCCATCCATGGCCTTGGGCACTTCCAGAGATGGAGCACCCACACTTCTCTGAGCAACCTGAAGTACTCCAAATGCAGTTGTGAGTCAGCTGGTGAGATGTCTTTAGGCTGGAAAGGCTCTGCTCCTTGACTTCTGCGGAGTGTTGGGGTCACATCCCGCATCACTATGACTTAAACATGGAAAAAACAGTGATGATGATTTCTTTCCTGTACCTGTATCAAGCCCACTTCAGCCAAAATCAGCAGCAAGGCCAGTGCAAGATTTACAGGGGTGAATCACAGCAATAACAGCTTCTGACATCTGCAGGGTTCCCTGATGCATCACTCTGAACCAATGCAATGTCCAGGAGCAAAGCCTTGCTCCGAGTGGCATCACAGTGGCACTGATACCCATCCATCCTGCAGGTGGCCTTGGCAACACTCTTTGGCACTTATGTATTATTTATTTTCCATCTCTTCCCTTGCTGCTTAACAACACCAGGCTTTCAGAGAGGAGTAGTGAGGAGCTGGGAAATGTAGGAGACACCCAGGTCTCCTCAGGCTGCTCTCCTCTTCCCAGAGAGACTTGCTACTTGGAATATGAAAGGGATGTGCTCTTGACATCTGCAACCTGGAAAGTTTTGAGTTGCAGGAGAAGATTCATCTGCACCTCTCCTAGCACATCTGTGCTGCTTTGACTGGATGAGGAATTGGTTGCAAGGCTGTAGGCTTGCAGAAATGCAGGTGAAAATTATCATTGAAATGGAAACCATTAAAAGCTGGGGGAAGAAGGAAAGAAAAATGGGGAAGCTTGGAAACACCATGGGGTAATCACTGTCTGTCACTCAGATGTGCTCCAAGCACCAACACTGCTGGTTAAATTCATTACTGTAGGAGGCCATAGAATCATAGAATCGTTGAGGTTGGAGATGACCTCCATGATCTCCAAGCCCAACCTCAATCTATCCCCACCATGCACAGTGACCATGACTGTAAATACAACTATTAGGAATTGGAGAAGATCTCCAGGATCCCTAAGCCCACTGACCACGTCCCCAAGTGCCACGTATCCACAGTTCTGGAACTCCTCCAGGGACTTCACCACATCCCTGGGCAGCTGTGCCACTTCATCACCACTGTGTCCATTGTGACAGAAGTGTCGGGCCCAGTATGGTGTCATCAGCACAGCTTGGGACCCCATGGGGACACACAATGGGGGGCCAGGTCCCCTCCTCATCTCCTCTGACCTGAGCTTTTGGAGCCGGGATAGGAAGGTGAAATAAGGTCAGTGGAGAATTTCCCATCTAAACCTTGCAAGTTTTTTGAAATTCTGACTTTGATATTCAGTGATCCTGAAGACTTTCATAAACCTGAACTCCTTACGTGCATTAAGGAACAAACACAGCAAAACAGATCCCATTCTCTGCATTACCCACTGTGTTTTGGGTAGAGGCACCCAAGCAATCTCGCTGACCCACACCTCATGCCAAGGCGCTCCCCCTCATTCCCAGCCTCAAATCCCACGTGCTCAGCTCCTGCTCCCCTGACCATATCAAGAGGAGAATCTCAGGATGAATCAGTGAACAGAGCAATCTCACCTCCCTGCTCCAGTGTGGGGAATGGCTGAGCCTAATCCCGTTTACCCAGGGCTGAAAGCACTGTGTGGGGTTTGCTGCCCCTTAGGTGGGAGCACTGGGACCCTGCCCCTGGGTGTCAGTGAGCCCAGGGTTTTGCAGATGCTCTGCAGACATCTTCCTGCAGCACATCCCTGCCTCCTTGGCCAAGGGGAGCCTTGGGGAGAGCGCATAATTTCAGGGCTGGCAGTGCTGTCTGCACAAAGGTAGAGTTGGTTTCTATGATTACAGGGATAATAGCATGGGAAACCTGGCTGCAGAATGGCACGAGAGCAATTACAGTTGCAGTTCCCTGCAATTATCCCCCATACCCTATAACGCAGCCCCCGGGGTTGTTCCTACAGCAGCACCTGGGGCCAGGCTAGGGGCAGGAGGACCCCAAAGAGGTTCAAACCCAAAGAGTGTCAAGGTTTGAGTGAGGCCGCAATGTTCCCCACTGCTCCCAGTACAGAACCAGTTCAGTCGTGCCCAGTGGGAATCAGTTTGTTGGGTGTTGCACAACGGAGGGAGGAGGAATGGGGATGGGCTCGGAATGGGGATTTGGGGGAGCCGGGGGTTTTGCTTCCCCGTGCACCCGCAGAGAAGCACTTTGCTTCCTTATCCCTCGGCTGGGGACCTGCAAACATACAGCGTGACAGAGGGATGCAGTGAGAAGAAATCCATTAGAGCAAGGGAAATGCTCAAAGGCACCTACCCACAGCACTGCAAAGCTTTCCTGGAGCTGGGCTGACCCCGGGGTGAAATATCACACCCTGTTTCACAACACTGCTCGTGGGCTTCTCTCTATTTTCGTGCCTAGTGGTAGAAAAAGTGCGGTTTTTATGGGGTCTGGGGTTGAGGGGGACGCATGCGGGGTCTGGGGTTCATGAGCATTGTGCTCTTGGTCTGAGGCTCGTGGGGGATGCGTATGCAGTCTGCGGGCCATGGGGATCGTGTGTGGGGTACGAGGTTGACGGGGGGTGCTTGTGGAGCCTGGCTCCCCGTGGTGCTGGCTGTGGGCAGAGTGCATCCAGCACCGTGCCTTGGGGCATTGCTCACCTGAGCACCGGCTGCCCTCGGCTCCTCGCGACTCTCATTGTGATGGATGGGTGGTGGTGTGGAGAAGCGCCGGATGGAAAATATATGTCAAGAATAAAAAGTGATGCTTAAAGGGCAAGAATAAAGCCCTTCCTGTGCAAGGAGCCGCGCTCCAGCCTGTGCTGTTTCAAATTAAGTTTTCAGTTTCCTAAAGGCAGCAGACAGTGCTTCACTCCATTCTGTCCCTGCTGTCATTAAAACTCGAGTGTGTTGTCTGGATACAGTATTTTGCCCTGCCGTAAGAGCTCTAATCTTTTTTAGGACCATTTCTCGTCGCTATCTGCAGCCTCCCCGACCGCGGGGTGAAATACAATCGCTGTCTTCGGGAGCTGCACCTCCCCTTTGTCTTCGGCAAAGGCAGAGGAAAATAACCATAGAGCAAACCGCCTGAATTTCCCCGTCCCCCTCCGCCGACGCCGTTTGTTGGGCTGCTTCCCCCGCTGCCACCCGCCTGTTGCAGGGGATGCGAGGAGCCTTCATTGTCTGCTGAACAATTCCATGCAATTTGCTTTTCGCTCTTCCTTTCGGGCTCCTTGAATCCTTTTTACTCGGCGCTGCGTATTTTTAGCCGTCGCTCCGTCTCTCCGCTTCCCCGAACTGTTTGTGTTTGGAAAAGCCCCGGTTTTGCTGCTGGCGGTACCTTTGTGGAGCATTCCTCCTTGCCCACAAACCCTTCCCTTCCCCTCACGCTGCTGGGAGCAGCGAGCTGCTGGCTTCTCCCATTTTCCAGTTCCTGCTGGGATCCCACAAACCCTGGGATCCCACTTTCCTCGGGGCCGGAATCCTCCTGCTTTTGCTCCTGCTGCCAGCTGAGCCCTGCCAGTCCCGATCTTCTGGGGGATTTGCCGTGTCCCAGTGCAGAGGGGGGTTTCAGGTTGGATATTAGGATCAATTTATTTTCCAAAGGGCGGTGATGCAGTGGCACAGGCTGCCCTGGGAGGTGGGGAAGTTCCCGTCCCTGGAGGTGTTCGGTGGTGGAGATGTGGCACTTGGGGACGTGGTCAGTGGGCACGGTGGGGTGGGTTGGGCTTGGGGATCTCAGAGAGCTTTCTCAACCTTCACGATCCTATGATTATACAATTCCGGCTCTGGTGCTGATGCCAGCATTGCTGTGGTGCAGTCAGGGTCCAGCACGTGGTGGCCATCGTCTCTGTTCCCCAGCAGGGCTCCCAGCTCCAGCACAGAGCCGAGCCCCAGGCAGAGAGCCAGCTCCCACTTATCCTCCAGGCAAGGTGGCTTTGGGATTTGGAAGAGCTGACTCCAAATGTTGGCTCTGCCATGGGCTTCCTACATGGCCCAAGGCGAGGCACACCGTATCTCTGTTCCTCATCTGTGCAAACCAGGTAATCTTTGTTTTCTCCCACTGTTTATTTTGAGTGCGTGTTTGGAGACAGGCTGCTCCTTCTCTTCTGTCTTGTTTGTACAGTGCTTGTGAAGCAATGAGCATCCTGCTCGTAGCTGCTGGGCAAAGAGTAAATGGTCAGTGCAATTAGTGGTAGTCGTCGTCATAAAAATAATAATAAATCTTGCACCTCGCTCTGTAAAAACCCGGTCTCATCTGAAGAAGCTCCCAGCTGCCATCAGTAAATGGTGGGTATTCATTTCCTCACCTTTATAGAATCGCAGAATCACTGAAGTTGGAAAAGACCTCCAAGGTCCCCAAGCCCAACCCATTCTCACCATGCCCACTGACCACGTCCCCATGTACCACATCTGCATGGTTCTTGAGCATCTCCAGGGATGGAGCACCTCCACCACCTCCCTGGGCAGCCTGTGCCAATGGTTCTTGTTATCCTTCTCCTCGTCTGTGCTGGTGACTGGAGGTGCAGCCCTGGCACTCTGTCTTTAATTCCCATTTTCATGAACATTACTGCACTGTGGTTTAGGAGAAAAGTGGGATCTCTGTTAATCTTGCTGCCAATATCTCAGAGTTCTTTCTGCTATTTCTTAATAACACACTGCTTTTCTCTGTTGTCTTTCAACATCAGATGAGTTCTTGTTCCCATTTCCCTTTAATAAGTGTTATTTTGCTTCCATTATTACTCAATAGTAAAATCTCTTCCCGTCGACTTGGGCAGAAGTGGATTTACAGCTATGAAAATAAACTTGGGCGTGATGAGATCTTGTCATTTTATTATCTATAAAGTACTCCGCATGACTTTGTAGTTATCAGAATGTAATTATACATTTAGACTTTTCCTCCGTCTCTGTTTTGTATTCTTCTTAAAAGGGAAATGATGAAAACTCAGAAACCCTCTCTTAACTAGAATTTACAACCACCACTGGCTTTACCCTGGCTTCTTCCAGGGGCAAAAAAAAAAAACCAACACGACCCAATAAAACAATCTCCATGTGTCAGGACGGTGCAGATCTGCCCAAAGTGGTGTTCATGTTAGGACACATCATTGGGATTTTTTTTTTTTCTATTTTTTTTTTCGTGTGCGTTTCCTGGTTGGAGATGCAGGATTTACTGCCGGGTGCTAATTGTCATCGGAGGTGCTGGGTGTGGGCAAATCATTGTATAATGCCCACACCCTTCGGGCGGCTCAGGGTGCGGTGCTGTCTTGGCCTCACCGTGCAGTTTAAGATGTATTATTATTACCCAAAAGCAACACGCCCTTCCGTGCTCCTTTGTTTTTATTGGGATAGTTCTGGTCCGGCTCTCTGAGTACCCAGCATGGTTGCAGCTTGATGTTGGATGTCCAGCCAGCCCTCCTGCCCTTGAGCTTTGCATGGGGAGCACATCAATCACTGCAGGATCACAGGATCAATCATCTCTCTCTCTCTCCTATCTTTTTTGATTTATTAGTCTCAATTTCAATTAGATCTTATTGTATTGTGTTATTTTGCATTTCCAATATCATAGTTAGTAAAATAAGTTTTCCTCCATAGATTGTTGCCGCTGTTGTTTTTCTTCCCCTCCTTCCTTCCCATTTTGTGTGGGGCCGGGGGGGGGTAAGAGGGGCAGGGGCGTATTGCCCCCTGTCACGGGCATAGATTGATCTAGTTAACGCCGTGACAACAACGTAGACTGATTACAGCTGGGCTCAGCGATTTCAGAGGTCTTTTCCAACCTTCATGATTCTATTGATGATTCTCTCACTTGGGTTGGAAAGACCTTAAAGCCCACCCAGTTCCAAACCCCTGCCATAAGGACACTTCCCCATAGACTGGATTGCCCAAAGTCCCATCCATCCTGGCTTTGAGCACCTCCAAGGATGGGACATCCCATCAGTCCGGGCAGTTTCTCCATCCTGCAGTGAGAGGCAGGTGGCATGGCTGGAGACAACTGAGGCGGGTGCTGGTTTGACCCAAGAGGAGCTCAGATCTTCCCACAACAGATGTGAAGTGGAAAGATGAGGACACGTGGATGGGAACGTGCCGTTGTTGCTTCCCAAAGTCACTGCAGTTGCTTTGCACCTGGACTTGAAGGGGATGGAAGAGGATTACTTGCAGCATGAGTTCTTTTTTAGGGACTTTGGGATGGTTTGCCCTGTTTAAGTACTTTCACGGGGCTTTCTGAATTTTGCACACGGTGTCTGTGCCATTCCACCCGTCTGCCTTGGCTTCTCAATTCACCAGCCCCTTTGTCCACGTTGGAACCAATCATTTCTCCAAATGGAGACTTTTCTTGCAAACTTCTTAGGTGAGAAATGTCCCACTGCTTTCCGTAAGCACATCACATGTCACACCTTCTCTACCTGAGCAGGACCGTGGTGGCTCATCCATCACCTCCACCTGGCATGGAGCACCCACCACGTCCGTGTCCTTTGCGCACCTCTGGGTCTCCTCTCCTCTCCCACCGTTCTGTTCTCACTCCATCAAGGGTGTTACTACATTTTCTTGCCTGAAGTAGAGGCTGTGCTTAAATGACACATCCAAGGCCAACTCAGAGAGAAGTCTCACCTTCCCCATGCCACATGATTGACTGGGGGGG
>JAPSGF010000003.1:33562297-33599714 GCA_035772895.1 Perdix hodgsoniae
CAACCCAACCATTCTATGGCCCTATGATCCTCAAGGTCCCTTCCAACTCAACCGTTCTGTGGTCCTGTGATCTTCAAAGTACCTTCTGACCCAATCACTCTATGATTCTGTGACCATCAAGGTCCCTGACAATCCAACTATACTGTGACTCTGTGTTCAAGGTCCCTTCCAACCCAACCATTTTTAGTTCTGTGATGTTCAATGTCTCTTCTAACCCAACCATTCCACGGTTCTATGGTTTTCATAATTCCATGATTCTGTTATCCCATGATTCTATAATTCTATGACACATCTTCATCCCCTCACCTTCAGAGCATTTTTTTTGCCCTCCTTTTGGAGAGAGGCTTGGAAGAGTACCAGAAGAAAATACAGATGGCTCAGAGCTAAGGAAGGGTCCTGTTTGTCTGTTTGATTGATTGTTGAAGAAACTGCTAAATCAATTAGGCTGCTGTGCGTGGGCCAGAACAGTTCGACCTTCTCCATTTCCTCCTTGCCAAAGCCCCATGCATGAGGCTGAGGGCAAAGGGTGTGTGGTGTGAGCAGTAAGGATGTCCCCAAAGAGACATAGCTCAGCTCAGGCACGCTCAGCCCCACTTCCAAAAGACTCATCTTGTCCTTCGCCTGCTCTGGATGGGAAGGAGGTGAGACCAGAAAGGCACAGCCCAGCCTCCAGACCGACGCAGAATGGGACAAGGGGGAGTGAGGGAAATCTGAAACGCTCCCATTAACCCGTGGGTAACATAATCAGTGGCCTCAAAGATAGCGTTTCATCTGTTCCCACACACTGCTGCATCTCGGTGCACTCAGCAGCTGGAATGCGACAGGCTGAAGTGCAATTTATGGAGTGCTCTGTGACCTCGAGGGATGAAGGGGACTGCAAGATAACATTTATTAGTACTGTTTTACATTAAAAGGAGCATGGCTCATCGGTGGTTTACATTTCTGGGGCACCTTTCATCTCCAAAAGATAACAAAAGCATCCCACAAATAATGGGTGTGAGCCAGAGCCTCGCCACCAGCTCTCCCCTTGCTCATACCTGCTTATATCAGGGCACAGAGGAATTCAGACCTCCTGCTTTGTCTGTAGATGTCTCCCATAACAGACAGCACGCCACTCCAAAACCCCGCTGTGGCCACATGAAAACAGCCAACACTCCATAGCACGTCCCTTGCTTTGCACAGCCATGCAGGCACTGCATAAAGAAAAATCAGAGGCACCCAAAATATGGGGGTGTTGTGCAGCTGGACAAATCAGCACTACTTCAGCACCAATGCTGGGCTGCTGTGGTTGGAGAATGGAACTGAGAGACAGGATGCAGGACCTGCAGATGCACAGAGCCTCCTGGAATCCATGTACCACCCTAAAGCCACGGGGCTGTGCACATGCCCAGTCGTGCCATGATGCCCAGAGCATCCCTACTGACTCCAGAGGGACAATCCATCTCATCTGCAGAATTAGGGCCACAGCAGACAAAGCAAAAGAACAGTAGTGAAGGTTTGCCTCAGAATCATAAAATCATAGAATGGCCTGGGTTGCAAAGGACCACAACACTCATCCAGTTCCAACCCCCTGCTATGTTCAGGGTCACCAACCAGCAGACCAGGCTGCCCAGAGCCACATCCAGCCTGGCCTTGAATGCCTCCAAGGATGGGGCATCCACAGCCTCCTTGGGCAACCTGTTCTTGTTCCAGCCTTATTGTGACCTGCCTGGATCAACCAGACCCACACTGGTCAGTGCCACTGCATTGAGAATGAATTTTGCATTGGGCCCTACAGCCTTTCCTTCTCTCAGCCTCCCTGCTAAATAAGCTTTGAAAAATCTCGTGTTTGCACTGGCTTACAGCCCAAAAGCTCAAAGCCGAGCACGCTGCAAAGGGTGAAGGAAGCAAGGCAGGAGTCATGCACAGAGAGAAACCCCAACACCCCGACTTCGTGTTCAGCTTTGGGCTCACCCTTGTTGAAGACATCTCACCACAGCTGGGACCACTCAGAGGAGTGCAGGCATCGGCTTCCCAACACTCGTCCAAAGCTGTGGTGAGCAGCAGGTTGGCATCCCGTAACTCCCATGAGATGGGATGCTCAGGATCACACAGCAAACTCCTGTCTGCTCCCCTGGAGGTGACACAAAGCTGACCCTGGAGGTGCTTAAGAACCATGGAGATGTGGCACCTGGGGACACGGTGAGTGGACACAGTGGCACGGGTTGGGATTGGGCTTGGGGACCTTGGAGGTTTTCTCTGACCTGAATGATTCTGTGGTTCTGTGATCTCCATCCACCAATGCTGCTGCAGCCTCCAAGATGCCCTCTTGTATTTCTGCAAGCAGCACCTCCTCTCTGCAGTGATGGTAACAGGACAGAACACTGCCTCCTCGACACAGATTTCCAGAGAATGGCTTAGAGAGGGGAAAGAAAAGGTGCAAAGGATTTCACGCTCTGGGTTTGAAATCCAGCAGTGCTTTCCGAGTCATTTTTGCACAGCCCTGTTAGGATTTCTATTTGGATTTCAGCAGTTTCCTTCCTGCTGAGCATTACTCACTCCCCAGGGCAACAGAGTTTCCTACAGAGCCTTAAATGAAATTATCAGGGGCTCACAACTACCATGGGAAGGAACCCACATCAGACCACACAGCACAGAGGAAAAAGGCAAGCCAAGAGAAGGCAGGCACAGCCCATGGCAGAGCTGAGACGTGTAAAGGGATTCCAGAGAGCAGTGCCAGGGCACCAGCCAGGGCTGATGCTCAAAGCTCCGGCTCCCTGTCCCCCAGCACGGACATCCATCCAGGGTTACACCAACCCAGGTGCCTAATCTGGCATTTGCTCCTGCTGCATTTCGTGTGGTTGGTGATTGCCCAGTGCCCTAATGTACCAAGACTTCTCTGCAGGGCTCTCTACACTCCAGGGAATCGGTGGCTCCTCCTGTTTTAGTATGAGACAATACTTTGTTAACTTTGTTAGCGTTGCACTCAACTCCTTTGTCCACATCATTGATAAAAGGATCGAAGAGAACTGGCATGAAAATTAAGCACAGCTTCCCACAGGTCCTCCTCAGCTCACCAGGGATGAGTCAAGTAAGATCCCAGCCCGTGTCCCTGCTATGAGAACCGTGCCAGGGACGCTGCTCCTACCAGTAGGTGAGGAAACTGGCTTCAGTTTTCTTCTTTCAGCCCGCCAAGAAATCCTGTATGTAGGAGCATCAGATGCTGAAAGACTGTTCTGTATTCCCTCTCGGGTCTTCAATCAGTGGTTTTCACCATTTCCCAACTAAGCCCTTCCAGGAACTGGAAGAGGAGGAATAATGGTTTTATTTTTTAATCCGGTGACATTTCCTATTTGTGCTAAAAGTAGGGATCAAAATGGCTGAGGTCAATTGGAAACAGATTTCAGGAAAGGGAAAGGGGATCAGCTACACGAAAAAACGAGCGTGCCACCCCTCCGTTCTGTGTAAATCAAAATGAAATGTCTTCATTCACTGTCAAGTCATTTAACCGTCTTGTTTAACCTTTCTTCCTTCTAACTGAAAACCGCCGTTTCAAAACAAAGGAGCTGAAAAGCTCCATTGAGGAGATGTCAGAAAGAAACGCTCTGGCATTTCCAAGATGACACATTTCATTTTGGCATTTCAAACGAAATGCCTGGACATTAAAAGTAAATTAACTCTCCCAGGGGATTTCGAACGTATCAAGTTGCCAAATTCAGCTTCAGCTTATGAATAGTTTGGTCTTTCCTAAATCCACCTTTTGAGTGATTTTACACTGATTTTACCATTTGCTTTCGATCCGGGCTGTGATACTCAGACCCCAACACTGCCCTCATACATGATCCATCTCTGTACAATCTTCAAATTTCATCTCCAGCCAACATCCCAAGTCTAGAAACACACGCACCTCATGAAAATACTACATAAGAAGAGGTTAGCCTATGACCTGACTACAGTCTCTCAAATTACTTTAACATTTGCTCTGCTCCTAATACACCGCTGTCATTCATGGGGATTAATGGTTATAATTAATCACCAGATTTGAAGGCACGGGAGAAAACCGCCTCCCCACGCACAATGCGGAGGGAACATTATTTATTTGCTAGCACTAACATATAATTAAAACAAGTTCTCAGTGGGTTTCTCCTCACATACACGCAGACGACCATGTCAAGCCATGACTGATTTGCAAGGCTTCGGGGGCACGACAAGAACAGCCCGCAATGACAGCCAAGGGCATTGTCTCAAGCTGCTCTTCAGATGAGTGATACCCGTGCTGATGGGTGCATGTGTCAGCCAAGGGCCCTGGCGAAGGACCCGGGGACACGGCCCTAGCCGCACTCCAGCCTGCTTTCATCAGCTGGTGGGGACACACAGCGTGGGAGCTGCAGTGCTCACCGATGGGCTGGAGCTCCTGCAGAAGTGGAAGACACCCTGCTCACAGGCTTCAAGCCAATTGGGAGGGACAGAATCTCTCCCACGCAGCATCGAGCTTTAGAATCATCAAATCATGAAGGTTGGAGAACGACCTCCAAGACTCCCAAGACCAACCCACCCCACCATGCCCACTGACCATGTCCCCGTGTGCCACATCTCCATGGTTCTGGAACGCCTGCAGGGATGAGGACTCCACCACTTCCCTGGGCAGCCTTTGCCAATGCATCACTGCTCTCTGGAGAAGAAATTGTTCCTAATATCCAACCCGAACCTCTTCTAGTGCAACCAGACCATCAGCTCTTGTCCTGTCAATCTTGTTCCAACCCGGCTCCAGCCTGGTCCACAGAATCATACAATCACTGTAGTTGAAGAAGACTCCCAGGTTCACCAAGTCCAACCCCAACACATCCCTGCCATGCCCGCTAACCATGTCCCTAACTCATTATTCTGGCATGACCTCTCAGGGGTGACAGATGGAGTGGAGAGCTGCTCGGTAAGCCAGCCAAAAGCAGAAGGATCTGTCCCGGAGCATTAGCAGCAACGTACCCACTCTGTCCAATGGCGCAAACCTAACTGCATGGTCCCTTCCACTGCCAACTTCGCATCCTCACATCCTCATTATCCTACCTAGGATAGGATCCTAGATTTCCTAGATATCCTAGATTTGTTTTTCCTGTTTCACTTTTTAACACTGAGATTTCCTCATGCTGGAAAGCACTTGGCACCAGTGGCAAAGCAAAGAAAAATGCATCTAACACACCGCTATCTTCTACCCTCTCAGATTTCTAAAGGGTCTAACCCAACCCCAGAATATCCTTGCCCCCTACACCGAGACCCCAGACAGGGCTACGGGAGGTCTGAAATACCAACTCCTCTCCAGTGAGAGGTGTGCACTGAACTGAACACCAAAGAATAACTGACGTGTTTATATGCCTGCTTGCACAGCAAGGCTCTTGTAGGCTGGATGCTCCTTCTATTTATTTAATGTGAATCCACATGAGGTGCAGCACGGCTCAGAATGCAGCTCAATGCCAACAGCACTGCCATTGTCCACTACATAAAGGCAGGTATCCCAGCACAGACACTGGAGGCATAAAGCACAGAACACGACAAAAAACGCCACTGCTTTTATGAGACCGCCGCAGAAAAGAATGCTTGCAATAGAAAAACATCGATCTCTATTTTGCTTTTCTCTCTCATTGTCCTTTCTCTGGATCTCTTTACCTCTTCACTTTCTGAGGTTAGGGACAGGAGAGCAACAAGCCTCTTTGCGTTCAGCTCTTTCTTCACTCTACACGCAGCTCTGCGTTTTAACCGTGCCCTTCTGTAGGGTTTTGACTCCCAATCCCTGAAGCTCAGTCAACATCCCAGCCTCCAACAGTCCTTAGGAAGCCGCTCCTTTTCTCTTGGCACCTAAACTGAGAACCTGTTGGTACAAAACCAGATCTAGGCTTTTATTCAATAAGAATCCTCAAACCAAAGCCAAAAAAAAAAAACACCCAAAAAAAACAACCAAAAAAATAAATAAATAAAAAACCCCACCCAGAAAACAACACAATGAAGAAAACACTACTTGTGAGTACTGAAGCAATGCCCTAAGGTGACATCTGCAAGACTTGGTGCCCATGCAGTCTCTTAGGTAAGATACAAAATGGGAGTCCCACCCTCTAATTAAAGGCGCTAATTAAAGGCTCCTTGGCTTGTTCCTGCAAGAAAGAAAAGAAAAGCTCAAGGCTTTGGGAAAGTGCTGCCGGGTATGTGTGCCATGAGCCATTCTTGAAGGTATTACAGAAATGGACTTTCCTGTAAGCAGCATCTGAAGAGCTGTGTCAAGATTCCAACCAAAGAGCAGCAGTCCGCGGAGTATAATGGAGTACAAATGGTCTCTAATAGGGCATTTTGCTCTTACATCACTATTAATCCACTCAGCAGCTCAACTGTGGAGCAGATGCGAGGCTGATGAAAACTCCCCTTTCCCCACCATCTCAGGGAAAGGTCTGCAGTGATTTGCATCCAAACAAACGAGCTTCATGAATGTCGGTTCCTTGCATAGCAGGTTAATTTTATTGCCTCACCCAAGAAATGTTAGCCAAACCACACTTCCTCCTCGGAAGGCTGCCGTTGGTGATGGGACACCGTGGCACGTGCAACAAAAATACGCATTTTAACTTATGAAACCCGTGGGTTTTTTTGTCATTTATTTCCAAAACTGCTGCTGTCTGACAGCAACGCCTCGCTCAGCACATCAGGTTTATCTCACTCGAAGGAAGTTAGCCAGCTCTGGGTTCCCGGGCACCCTTGAGCACAGACACTTGGTCACGAGCAACCCTGAGTGCACAGCCATAAACCCTCTCAGTTCCCAGAAATATCTACAGGAGCTCAGAGCACACTGTATCTCACAAGAGTTCGGTGGAAAAATGAATGAAAACAAGGGCAGATATCAGTTTTCCTTCGTGGAGAGGGAGTGGATTAACCAAAAGAAAAGCGAAGCCCCAAGGTCCCTGCTGGGATGAGTGGGTGTGAATTCCAACGCAGACCCAAGGCCACGTTGCAGGAGCTCTGCAGGCAGCAGGTTGTTGCTGTGGGAAGCTCAGAGAGCACCGTGAGGTCTTCTATCTCCTTCCCACCCCAAAAGGTAGCAGCTATTCTTCCCTGCTTTGAACCAAGCCCTGTATCCCATGCTGCCTGATGCAACCCGATGCTGTTGTTACAGCAAATAGAACAGGAGAGAGAAACAGAGATGGAACCAAAGGAAGACCCTTGACCAAAGGTGCATTCTGCCCCACAGCACTGCTTCAGATGCCCTCTGCTTGCTAAATTTACCAAACGATGGAGCAAAGCTGCCATTCCCAGCAGTAAAACCCTTCTCCCAGGGCATCACCAGTGACCCCACTCCAGCACTAGCTCCAAGGCTGCCCATAACCTATTAATCAGAGGATGCTATTACGCAAATAATGAAAATTAATTAAGCACTCACTTATTCCTTTAAAATAGCCTCTTCCTTGCTGCTCCCAAATACACCCCAGGTAAGTGGCAAGCACCTTTTTTCAATCATAAAAGTGACGACCTGTGAGCTGACACTGCTTTGAAGGATTTAATATCAACATAAAATAAAATACAAGAACAGCGCTGTCTCCTGAGTGGGTCGGCAGAAGGGAGATGTTAACCTGGCATTCCCAGGGCAGCAGGGAGATGGGATTCTTCCAGAAATGGCAGAGGCACCCTGCCCGAGCTCAGCTCCCACCAGCTGAATTGGGCAGATGTCTGCAGATGTGAGCCTGGGGTAGGTTAGGGACCACTTCGGGGCACCCTCTGGAGGTGGCAGTGTCAGAGATTGTCACTTGCAGTTGCAGAATGGAAAAAAAAAGCAGCATCTCTTGAGCACGGTCACACCTGGCAATGATCTCTGCCAGCCCAAACCTGGAGGCCAGCAGCCATACCCACGCATTGCACCATCTACACCTCTCTTTGCCAGGACTGCGCTCCCAGCACCTCTCGCGTGGAGGTGATCCTCGCAGCAGTTTCCCATTTGCACGAGCTTTAAGCAACCAAAGCACCAAGGCTGAGCTGCACAGCACAGCACCCTCAGGAGCTGTCTGCCCACTCTGCACCGCACACGGGGGATGGCACAGCCTCCAGGCAACTCCCCACCACACTGCTGGGCTTGCACCTATTTTCCATCACACAGCAACTCACTCCCACCTGAGGCACATCTGTAAAAGCCGTACTCACCCCCGCTGCTGCCAGCTGGCCCTTGGCTCAGCAAGCTGCTGACACTGCTCCCGTTTCCCCTCGCATCTCTTTGCCCCACTCTGGGCACCTGGTTTCTCCCGCAGCGTGCGCACAGCTGGGCACGGATCACTGCATCACCCACTCCCTCAGCACTGCCAGAGGGAGGAAAACAGGAGGATCCCTGTTTTGCACTTCTGCACATGACTCAGGACGGGCTGGGAATTGCATTTGGAAGAAGTGATGAAAAGCACCGCCTGTTCCTTTATAGGGGACACTCCCAGCAGTGCTGAGCCCAGCTGCACCCCTGCGAATGAGGGATGCTGCCAGGAGGGGAGGACTCACACCACGCAAAATAAGGAGCACAGACAACCATCTGCAAGGGGAAGGTAGCAAATTCCCGTGTATTTTTGCTTGGTAGCTCCAAGCTGCGAAGCTCCACTCTTCCAAAGCACTGAGAAAAGCACTGCTGGCTCCTCCAGCTGGGAAGGGGAATCCAGTGAGCAGGCTGATGTCCTTCACACACTGCACTGCATGAGAGAACCTGTGGGCTCCAGCTCTGCAATAACCCAAACCTGCTCTGCATCCAAACGCCAAGCAGCTGGATCCTCTCGCTCTTTCTCATTAACAGAAATCAACATGAGCACAAACTCAGCTCAAGCCTCCTGGCAGATGGGGGTGAGCCCTACACTCCCCTCCCCATCCCTTTTCCCCTTCCAAAATCCATCAACACCGATTTCCTTCCATCCCACCCATGCAAACCCATCAACCCTTCCTACAGAGTTTGCAAAGGTCGTAACGACAGACTTCGGTGTCCCTTACATTCGAGAAGAACCTCAGCCATCTGCTGCTTTGAACTTTGCACACATTTCTGCGTGCCAGTTCTATGAGGCTGCAATCGAAGAGGTTCTGAGAGTGCAACTGCATTTCTTCTGATGTTTCTCTCCCATGTCTTAAAAATAAAAAATAAATAAATGAGAAAGTGGTCCTTCCTGCAGCAGGAAGCTCTGAGGTTTGAAGACAAACTAGACTGAAATAAATAGAATTCCTCTTTCCAGGGAAGGGAAAGGAAAGGAAAGGGAGGGGAGGGGAAGGGAAGGGTGGGAGGGGAAGGGGAGAGGAGGGGAGATGCAGGACGGAGCCAGAACCAACGCTGCAGAACAAGAGCTGCCTCCTCCTGCCTCCCAGGGGCACAGGGAGCACAACCACATCAATATCAGCCCTGGATGAACAGCAGAGGACGTGACATTTACAGCAGGACGTAACCTTTCGGACTGCTCCGTGCCGTTCAGCCATCACTGCTGAGGGATGATCAGATGAAGGCATGGCAGAGCTCAGGCAGTGTGAAAAGGGCTCGAGGAAAGCACCATCCCAACTGTGAGCAGCGCTGGGACGGAGAGAAAACCTCCCCAGGGACCATCATCCTACAGAAGACAACAGCCCTCCCTGCTCAGAGAACTTGCAGTGCTGCTCGGCAGAGCCCTTTTCAAGATTTTCCCTAAAAGCTCAGGTTCTGTGATGGGGAGAAGGGAGAAGAAAAACAAACAAACAAACAAGCAAACAAAAAAAACAACAAAATGCATCTGTGCACTGGCCAGCATCTGTGCACTGGCCAGCATCCGACATGCAAAACGCAGCCCCCAGCTCAAAGCAGAGCCCTGCCCGAAGCTTCCTTCCACCCCGCACATCACACAGGCTCCTCTCCCAGGTGCATTCAGCACAGGGTTAAACTTCAAAAATAACGCTTTAAACGGAAACAAGGGAGGTACAGCACGTAACCCCCCCCCCCCACCGCCGCCCCCATAACCCCTCCGCCCCAACACACGTTTGCATCTCACCTGAATTCTCATCAACCCCATCCAAGTCCCCGGGCGCAGCGATGGAATTACCAGCACTGCCTCCTGCCGTGGCTGCTCCTGGGGCAGGCAGCAGTTTTGCCAACAGCCCTGCAAATGTTTCAGCTATTTTCTTAGCTGTTTTTGTTGGTTTTTTTTGTTGTTGTTCTTTTTTTTTTTTTTTGCCTTTTTCTTCCTTTTTTTTTTTTTTCTTCACCCTTTTTCCGCCGCTGTTTCGCTCAGAGCTCTGGCCAGACCCACAGCTCTTCCATCCCTCTCATAAATCACCTCCTCGGCACGCCCAGAGGCAAACCGGTGTCTGCCCGGCACGGCGCTGATTGGCCTCTTGCTAATTACCCACGAGGAAGAGTGTGACTCAGGTGACACGTTTATGGAGATAAATATTGTAAGTTCGCCACTCGTGCTGCAAACTCGTTCCAGCCGGAGAGATCGTTCGGTTGATTCAAGGGGAAAATGCTTGGATAATTAATTATTATTATTTTTTTAATTTTTTTTTAAGGCCATGAAATATTAATTTGGTGATCTACGCAGCGCGTTCCAGGTGCAATTAGGAGCTGCTGGTCGGGGAAATGTGCGGCAGCGGAGCTCAGGCAGCGCTCAGCCCCATCCCCTCTTGCTATAGCAACGGGGAGACCTTGGCAACCCACGGTCCTGGCAGTTATTGAGATGGGAGCAGGAATTGTGCATCACGGTGACTATCTGCTCCACAGCTGCTCCAGCCCTGGGATACAAAACGGGGGACGGGAGAGCCCCAGGTAGCCCAGCCGCCACCAATCCTGCCCTACAAAAGGGAATGCTCAGCAGCCAAACCAACCAGCTCGTAAACAGCTTAAGCTGCTGCATGCTGCGCAGAGCCTGTGCCTCCCAGAGCAGCACCCCACATCTGCCATCACCTCCTGTTCCATCTCCTGTCCCATCATCTCCTGTCCCATCACCTCCTGTCCCACCAGGTCCCATCACCTCCTGTCCCACCAGGTCTCTTCACCTCCTGTTCCATCTCCTGTCCCATCACCTCCTGTCCCACCAGGTCTCATCACCTCCTGTCCCACCTCCCCGTTTCCCATCTCCCCATGTCCCACCACCTCCTGTCCCACCACCTCCCCATGTCCCACCTCCTCGTGTCCCACCACACCTTGCCCATCAGAACAGGCTCCTGCCTTGGGGGGGATGCGGCAAGGCTGTGTTACCGCTGCTTTTGTGATTTAGGCTGTTAATGGGGCAGCAATAACCCATTCTGAGTGTGAATCCATCCATTCAGTGGGAGACGCTAGCTTTCACTGCTGCTCTTTTTGGCACCCGAGGCCCCAAGACCATGCTTCTCACACCCATCATCCCACTGTCTCAGTTCCCACTCAAACTCAGCTGTTTCTTTCCACTCTAGCACCTAGTTTAGCCCAAATGAATTCCTCCAGCAGCTTCTATATGCCGACCTGCACAACTGCCCTATCGCGAGTGGGGTGCATGTCATCACCAAGACGCATTCCTAGCTTCAACTCCCCCAGGTTTTATCAGCACAAGCACAAGCGGACGGAGCCCAGCCAAGAGCTTCTGAATAGTCATTAAGGTTGGAAGCTCACCTAGGCCAACCCCAATCCATCAGCTTCCCCGCTGACCCCAACATCGGCCACCAGCGCAGCCCAGTAGGAACGTAGCTCCGTGCTGCAGCACCTGCAGGCAACGAAACAATAGCACTGGAAACATCAGTCCTTCAGGAAAGATGCCAAGGTTTTGAAGCATGGAAAGCAAAGGGGTGTGCTGTGCTTAAACGCCATTCTAAAGAGAGGAGCAGCAAGAATTGAGGGTGGGGTAGACAGCACAGCGGCTACACTCAAGAAGAGCAATTGTACAGAAAACCTATCTATCCAATTCCCAGCCCTGAGGCGTCATCAGATGGAGCACGTTGGCCAGGCTCCACGGAGCGATGCTGACATCCACTGCTGAGGGCTGGACCCCAGACATCTGTCAGCATTTTCACCTGGTTTTGCTTTCGACTGGGCTGGAAAGCGCCTCCAGCAGAAGGAATCGTGCCCTTCTGCGCACATGAAAGCCACAAGCTATCAGGGACAAATGTCGCCGTGCTAAGGGCTGGCAGAGAGCAGCACCCTGCCTCTCTCATCTAGCCACGTACCCGCACATCTTGTCCTGCAGACCATCCTAAGCCCATTGGCTGGCAGGGAATGCCAGCAGCCAGAAGGGAATGAGATGTGCTGCCTTCCTGCAGGGCTGTGCCCAGGAGCTCATCCCAATGGAGCAGCCCCCAGCACAAAGATACAGGTGATAGAAAGCAGCCCTTGTCCAAGGAGGGTGGATCTTTCGTTATGTTTTGTTTATCTCCTATATCAACAAAGCCATGAAGCATACGATCCCTCTAGGTTCTGTGAATCCACTTAGATGGTATCTCTGGAGCTGGAGCTTTCCAGGAATTGAATAGCTGAGAGACACAACGTGGGTGATGTGAAATCAAACGCAGAGCCTCCAACATGAAAGGCAATCAGAGAGGATGACAGCACCGCTTATACTGAGGGAGAAAGGGGGAGGCAAGGAAATTAAAAGCAATTAAAGAGAATTAATTAAAAGGTATAGCTGAAACTATGAAAGAAGAAAAACAGCTATGCAGAGTTTGCTAAATAGCCCCAACTTTTAATTGTTGCACTTAGAGCTGTAAGCCCTAGGGGTTCCACTGCCCCGTGGCTGTCTCAAAACAACAAAAGAGAATCCCATGACTTAACCAAATGACTCCTCTGCCTCTCGTCTGCGTGGCTGATGAGTTTGGAGCTCTCCTCCCAGCCAGCAACAGCAACAAAGGAGCCATGAGAAGCAAGGCTGTCCCGACAAAGACCACAGAACAAATTGGAAAGATCCAACGCCCAGCGCCCTCCGATGCACGAACAGTACAGGGTCTGAAAATTGCAAAGCACAGGCTCTCACCAGAGAGATGGATGCAGCTGCAAAGGGCTGAGTCGCAGGGCTGGGTCCTGCTGCTGGGCAGGGAGCATGAACAGGGCAGGTGGGAAGTGCACAGAGCACAGGTGGCCCGAACCCCGTTGTTCTGGGGCAGCTGAGCAATCAGCATACACCCATCACTGCACCAGGACATCGGTGACCAAACAACCCTTTCTTAGAGCACCGACAGAAGATTTATCGTCCCTCTGGGCTCCATGGGTTGGCAGTGCTCCACGTGCGCTACCCAGGTGAGACAACTGTAAGTTGAGTGTTTGCTGCTGCGGGGACTGCACCGCTCAATAATTCAGTGCCTAATGACTGTTTAACAAGAGTGCTCCACACCAGGAGCACCATTCCAGAAGCAATCCAGTGGTCAGGCTGTGAGATTCCAGCAAAGGAGCCTGAAATGAGCTCCTGGTTGGCGTAAGGAGTGCAACCAGTGCAATTCTGGGCTGCGCACAGCGTGATATGTGGCACCTGGGGACACAGTGAGCATGGGGGGATGGGATGGGGTTGCATTGCTGACCTTGGAGGTCTTCTCCAACCCTAGTGATCCCATGATTCTATGAGTGGGTACGGTGGGGGTGGGTTGGGTTTGGACCTGGGGATCTCGGAGGTCTTTTCCAACCTCAATAATTCCATTATTCTACGAACCAAAAGAGAAACTGAACTGCACACTGGCTTAAAGCCTCACTGATGCACAGCATGGTCAGCTGCCTTCTGTGCTACAAAAGCAGAGCTTACCTAAAGGACAAGCTTTCTGACTCCAGCCCTGAGACCCACCTCCACATGGAGCACCACCGGGGATCCCAGCTCCATCCCCACGGCACAGCTCCATTGCAGATCCATTCCTGCACCATCCACCCCAAGCCTTTGTGGCATTAAGGTTTGCACAGCTCCAGTAGGGTGTCAGAGCCCTTGGAAAGGAAGCACAGAGTGGTACAGAACACTGGGACACAGAGCAGCCCGTGGTGGCACTGCCGAAAGGAAGTGATACACCACTGCCCTGCTTTGCACGGGACCAAAATGGGGCAGAAACACAAAAATGAGTAATTCTGGCTCACCTCCCCACCTGCATCACCCCTCCAGCCACAGGCACCATGAACCAAGCAGAATCAGATCCTTTTAGCACCACTGCAGGACCTGTGCTGTCCAGTGAGTGCTGCGTGGGGGGAAAACACAGCCAGGGAGCCAGCTCCAAGCAGGAACACCTTATTACATTCAGCAGATCCGCAGCTGCTCTCAACTGAAAAAAAATAATTTATCACTCCCCTGATTCCAAAGAAGAGCCTGGAAACATAGCATGTCCCATTGCCCCACTGGGTTGCTGGACACCTACTGCTCTGGTATCTTGCCCACCGTGCCCTCCCCTCGACCAGAACAAGAGCACTCTCACTGCTCCCCAACCAGAGCCACCTCCACGTCTCAGCCACCTCTCCTTCTTCTCTCTTGAGCCCTTACCAAAGTACCTAACGAAAAAAGCAAGACACAAAGGTCACTTTCCAACAAACTGAGAACAGGAATCAAAATCTCCACTGCATTAAGCAAGAAGATGGGCTGGGGATTGCACCCATAGTAACAGGAGAGCAGCTCCAACCCTGTCCCTCGGCAGCAACAGAGGAGGTGGAAGAATGGTGAAGGTAATTAGAATCAATTGAGTGAGAAAATTTTGGCTGAGCAAAGAGGACTCCCTGGCCCTTTGTTCACATCGACATTCAAAATCTCCTGCTTAAATTTTCTTTCCAACCGAACTGTTGTGAGTTTGCTTCAGCTCTGCATTGCTCAGCATGGACAAAAGACAGCTCCTTTTTATTTTTCCCTCTGCTGCAGATTCATCCCAAGCCCCTCCAGCTCAGCAAAAGAGCAAAACCAGCTGCCAACCCACCCTGGGGGTTGCCAAAACCCAGAGAGCACAACAATGTCCCCATTCCCAGCACTGATGGACCCATACAGGACAGGGCAGTGGGAAGAGAGACAGCGGCTCTGCTTTCACCAATGGTTTGCAGACCGGCCCATTTCCCTGCAGAGTTACCCAAACACTCATTAATTCCTAAACATTATCAACTTTGTTAAGGAAAACACAAGACCCCCAAGCCAGACCCCCATGCCTCCCACACAGGGAATTATCTCTAGCACAGCTAAGCCTAACAAGTAGGAGAGGCTTTGCTCGGATGGTGCCTTAAAGCACAAACTGTTCCAACTTGGGTTTCTTCCACATTATTGTTCCCAGGTTCAGCAACCCTCCCAACCACAGCTGCAGGCCATACAGCACCTTCCTCATTTTCAGGTTATTTTGGAGGAAGTCAGCAGCTCCCCTTGAGTCCCATGGACACACCGCTGAGCAGCACAGATTCCCAAATGTAGGTCTGTGTGCACGTATGCAAAGCACTTACAAATAGACAGAGGACAGGGAGCAGACAGACGCAGCCAGCAATGAGGGAACCTTCTTCTGACCCACGAGGACGGCCCTAACACTGGTCAAGGTGCAGCTGGGAGATGATCCGAAGGCAAAACAGAGCCTGGAGATGTCCGTATGGGAGATGGGATGAAAAGCAGCAGCACTTGCTAGGAAACAAGAAGCCACGCAAACGGTTCCAGCTTCCCTGATCCATAAGTAAGATCCATAAGATCCAGATTTTACCCATAAAGGACTTCCAGGATGACCTTACCTCAATTAAAGAACCTGAACGAAGCACAGAGACCCTGTACTGCCCCACGCAAGGACTCCAGCAACCCAGCCAGCCGTCCACACAAAGTTTAGCACATCCCATTAAAAGATGGAACAGAAACACTTCTATGACTTGTGATAACACACGGGTAAGGGCAAGGGTGAGCGAACCCCGCTGGGTCAGAGGGAGCACATTTCTTCAAGCACCTCTTCTGACCTCCAGGTCTGAAGAGATGTAGGCACTGTAGGGCCGTGGGGGGAGCTTACAGACTTGGGGAAATGGGGAGACGGAGGGCTCAGCCCTGAGCTGGGGAAAATGGGGACATGGATAGTGCAGAGAGGGGGATGCTGATCTGGGGGTTCCTGCATCGCAGAGCCATCTGGGGAGGGGACAGGAGCCTGAGAGGACCGTTTCCCTCTCTCTGCAGACAGCCAGGGGAGGAGGGTGACACGGGGATGATGAAGTCCCCTTCACAGCATCGGGGTTGCCAAGCAACCAGGACATACTGAGAGACAATAGGGACCGAGGCCAAAATGTGGGGAGGGGTGAAGGACTGCTTTCCCCCTGTGTGGGGAAAGACACTGTGGCTAAGGAGAGCAGTTACATCCCCAAATCACTGCTCCCGACACCCTGGTCCCACCATCGCTCCCTGCGTGCCAGGCAGTGACCATGGAAAGTTCCCACAGGTTTCCAATGCCACGACAGCTCTTGTCAAAAAAAAATGCACCAGAGGAAACTCACTCAGGACCGGAAGGTTGCTTTCATTTTCTCCGCTGATTTATTTCACTTTATTTTACTGGCTGATATTTGCTTCTTTTCAAAGCCTCCCCACGCCTTTGGGTTGTGCACAGAGCAGCAGGGCTGTGAAGATGCTTTGCCTTACAGCTCGAGCCCCAATGGAGAAAACAGGTCTAGGATAACCCCAGCCACACAGAAGGGCTGCTCTGACAGCAACAGGCTGCACAGGTGAGCAAAACCACCACTGGGCACACTGTGAGTGGAGGGAAATGAATGCAGATCGGTGCACACCAGTTCCTGCACCAGATAAGCCATAGAACTTTCATGTCAGCCATACAACCACTCCTCTTGCCCACTGGCATCCATCCACACATAAAATCCCCACACCACGCTCACGGAGGCTGGATTTCCATAAAGTCATCCTGGATGGATTGCAGTGGGGTCCATCCTATTTGTCAGACTGAACAACCCCACCGCCCCAGATGGAGGCACTGATTCTGCACTCTGGCCCCGGACCATCACTTAGTTCTGTTACCAAAGAACATCCTGCTGCCCCAGAGCCCGAGCAGAGCCCCAGTGCAGCACGGTGAGCAGCACTGTGTGCACACAGAGATGCACGGAACACTGGGGCACTATTTCTGAGGAATGACTCCACCTACACTTACAGCTTCTGACCTACTGCTGTTATCCCTCTGCTTCTGATAACGGGATCTAATTGAACTGATGAGAGGAAAGGATGAGCGGGGCTGCTCCCGCTACACCTGTAAGGCACAGACAGTGATAGAAGGCAAAAACATCCCCAAATGGCACAAAGCCCATTGCTTGGGGCTCATCCATCACAACACCCCACCCCCTGGCAGCACGAAGCAATGCCAGAGCATGGGAAGAGTACAGATGCACCATCCCAACATCACCCATGCATCACTAGGGATGCCCCAAAAGCTTTGAACTATCCTCTCTCCTTTCCCCATCCACCCCTTTATTGAAATGCACCGACCTGAGGGGGTCACAGAATCCCCAAAGGTCCCCTGTCCAGCTCCTGTCCCAGCAGGACGCCGTGTCCCTACACATAATGGGGTGCAGGATGGCACGGGGCTGGCAGACAGCACAAGCTCACACTCAGCCCTTCAATGCTGCTTTGGAAAACATAGGGGAAAGGATGACAGGAAGGCAGAAAAGTGATGTGGTTCATAACAGGCTCTGCAGGGCCATCCATTCGGGAGCTTTATGATGGGGAAGGGGGGAGGTTTGGCTGAGCAATCGATAGCACAATGCAGACAGCAGGGGGAGGAGATGGAGCTGCATGACCCTAAATAAACCCCGTGCTTCTCAGGGGGGGGAAAGGGGGGGGGTCCCGGGTGCTTCTTCGTCCCATGCTGACACCTCCCTCTCCTGACAGCTGGGGACAGCAGGGACACGTTGGGACAGGGGGAGTCTGCTGAGAGATGCTGTGACATGGGGGGATGTGGTGACACGAGGGGACGTGGTGACATGGGGGTAACATGGGGTGACACAGGGGGACACGGAGACACAGGGGGAGGCACAGAGACAGGCAGCAGCATATGCAGGGCAGCACCGTGTCCTGGGGGAATACTGGGAGAACGTGGGGGTCCCTGGGGAGGGGTGTGTCCAGATAAAGGGATGGGGTGATGAAGAAATGGGATGAATAGGGGATAAACGTGGGAAAAAAGAAATGGGATGGGAATGGGCTGCAAAGACAGGATGAAGGAATGGGATGAAGGAATAAACAGGGGTAAGGAAATGGGATGAAGGAGCAGGGTGAAGAAATAGGATGAATACGGGATTAACGGGGATAAAGAAGTGGGATGGATATGGGGTAAAGAAATGGGATGAACAAATTGGGTGATCCTCGTGGCTCCACTCCAACAACAGGAAATCCTAAGATTCTACGATAAACAGGGGATTAGCAGGGATAAAGAAATGGGATGAAGGAATGGGGAGAAGGAACGGGATGAATATGGGATAATACGTGAAAAAGAAATGAGGCGGGTATGGGATAAAGCAATGAGGTGAGCGAGCGGGACGAACAGGGGATAAATACACGGGATGAAGAAACGGGATGGATATGGGATGGAAAGGGGGTGAAGGAATGGGGGAGTATGGGGTGAACGTGGGATAAATGAGGATGAAGAAGTGGGAAGGATAAGGGATAAGGAAATAGGATGAATATGGGATGAATAAGGGCGAAGAAACGAGATGGAGGGGCGGCGTTAAATGGGACAAGCGAAGAAACGGGATGAAGGAATGGGGTGAATGCGGGATAAAAGTGCGGAAAAGAGACGGGGCGGGTCCGGGCTACGGAGTTGGGAACACGGGAAAAAGAAACGGGGAGAGCACGCAACGTAAGCGGGATAAATAGGGGTAACGGAGCGGGGGAAGCGGGACGGCTCGGCGGGCGCAGAGCCGGGACAGACGGAGCCGGGACAGACAGACGAAGCCCGCTCAGCCGCAGCCCCGCGCCGATCGCAGCCCGCCCCGCTCCCCCCGTACCTCCGCGCCGCTCAACTTCGGCCGAAGTTCCGCCTCTCCGCCAACGGGACGGGACGGGACGGGACGGGACGGGACGGGACGGGACGGCACCACCTGCGCTCCGGGTCCCCCCGTCCGTCCGCGGGCGCTGCGGCGGTGCGGAGCGCGGCGGAGGCCCGGATGTGTGCCCGTTCTCTCCCTCCCTCCCTCCGCCGCTGCCCGGGGCGGTGCCGCCCCGCGCTGAGCTGTGTGTGTTGGGGGGGGGTGAGGGGGGGGCACTGCCGCCCGTGGGCGCCACGTGGGAGCCGCCCCGATTCCACCCCCCCCCCCATCCCCCCTTCCCTCGGCGGGGTGACAGCTCCACGCGCCCGGAGGGCGGGGGGACAAGCCAATGGGAGAGCGGGGAAGGATCGGGGGGCGGGGCGAAGGGGAGAGGCGGCCAATCGGGGCGCGGCGGGGCGGAGGGGCGGGAGAGGAGGTGGTGCGAGGAGAGCGGTGTGAGGAGAGCGTTGGGAGCTGTGGGCTGAATTTGTTCCTCGTATCCAACGCGAGGCCGTGGCCACTCTTGTGGTCCTGCCGACTCCCCAGAACAAGAATGGGGAGAACGAGTAAATGTCAAGGTCACAGAAGCGTGGAATGGTTGGGTTGGAAGGCGCCTTAAATCTCCCTCAGAACCCCCCCCCCCCGCATGGGCCGGTGGCTCCCCATCCCATCAGGCTGCCCACGATCCCATCCTTGGCACCTGCAGGTTGTGTCTCGCTGGCCCTCATTGCCCTGACCGCCTTCAGACCCCATGGGCAATGCATCCCGCTCACGGGACCACAGAAACACCGAGGTTGGAAAAGACCTGCAGGACCGTCCGGTCCAACCGTCCGCCTACCACCAATCGTTCTCTCTAAACCACGTCCCTCGACACAAAGGGCAAACGCCCCTCGAATTCCTCACCCATCTGTGGCCAGCCCTAGAATGGCTTCCTTGCCAGGAAGGGGTGCTGAGCTCTGTGGCATCACCCTGCCACAGCAGCATCCCGGGTCCGCTGACCGCGAGTTGCTTTTGGACCGCTTCAGCTCCCCAAGGCACCCCTCGCCTCTCTGGTGGCTGCTGGACTCCTGAAGGCTTCTTACGCCATTTGCAGGGTCAGCGAGATACATCCAGCCCTGCCTGACTGCTGTGTCCTCCTTCCGCTTATCACAGAATCAGGAATGTTGGAAAAGACCTCCAAGATCGCCCCACCGTGCCCATCCGCCCCGTGCCACATCTGAACACCTCCAGGGATGGGGACTTCCCCACCTCCCCGGGCAACCCGTGACATTGCATCACTGCTCTTTGCAGAATTATTTCTTTTTTTTCCTAATATCCACCCTCAACCTCCCCTGGTGCAACTGAAGGCCGCTGCCTCTCATCCTATCGGCTGTACTTCTGCAGCCATTTGGTCAACTCCAGCATGCTGAGGCAGAGGGTTCTGACTTGCCAAGTTTATCCCCTTCTAAGAGCAAAAACTTGGCTCTGTGAGATTGTTCCACTCTGACATTTGCTAATGAAGTGATTGAGAGTGTGGGAACTGGCAAGAGAGGCAGGGAGCTACCTCATCTTCATACACATAATCAATAGCAAATCAGTACTTAAAAAGTAAAGCGGCTGACGGTGTTTTTGTAGGGCAAGACATGCCCTGCATTTCAGTCTTTGATTCAGAGGGTTTAATGTGCCGTGAGACAGAACTCAGCAAGTGAGTCACATTGTAGAAGCTCTCCTGTAGCTCCTGGTGCTCCCTCTTGGCAAGTGTGTCATGGTTGCTTCAACATGTCTGAGTCTGGTCTCCAGCTCTGTAAGCCCCCAAGGCCCTGGTAGGAAAATCCCTGAGTGCAGACCTCGGAGGGATGGCACCGAAACCTGCGTCGGGCTCTTGCTGGGGTCTAGACGCTCGTGGGCTGGATGGAGTCCAGGGTGGATGAGGCAGAGGGTGGCACAGCTCTCTCCACCTGCAGGTATCCCGTTGGGATGTTGAAGCCCCAGGCTAATAGCCTGCAGCATGGGCACTAAGCCCACAACTCAGGAAGTTCCTGTTGCGGCTACCCACTGCGTCTTGCCCAAGAAAAGAACCCAGCTCCTTGCTTCCACCCTGTTTACAGGGCATCTCACCATTCCTAGCTGAAGAAAAGCATCTTCTGTGTATTTGCACTACCACATCCATCACGGATGGCCGTCAGCACTTCTGAAGTGTCTACCTACATTCTAAGCTCTTGTTTGCAAGAGAGATTCTGCCAAGAAATCCAAAGGTCCTTCTGCTATCTTTGTCACATTATTTGCTTTTCTCTAATATCTCAGATATTAGAGGTAATTTATTTTAGTCTGGAGCTGCCTGTTCAGCAAGTGACATGGCTGGATATGATTTTTTTTTTTTCTCCTTTATTTACACATTGAGGATACAGGGAAAGTTCCTTTACTAGTAACTCCTGCCCTCCCTTTGTGCTGGTCTGACAGCAATCCGGCCCCGAGAGGAGGAAGAAGACTTCTCCTAGATTGTCTGACAGTTTGGGGACCCAAAGTGAGTCCTTGGGAAAGGGATGGGAATGGAGAGTCCCTGGAAGCAAGTGGGGGGAGGGCAGTACAGAGGAGGGACATCAACCAGCCTGGGGCTCTTGAGAAGTCATGAAAACATAGGATCATAGAGTCACGGAATCGTTAGGATTGGAGAGGACCTCTAAGATCCCCAAGTCCAACCCCAAGCCATCTCCACCAAGTCCACTGACCATGACCCCAAGTGCCACATTCACAGAACTGGTCCATTGGAGTTTGCAGTCAACATACAATGCTCCTACAGCCTTCTCACTGCAGTGCTGGTCCTCAGCAAAGGCCACAGCAGTGACGGTGATCATAAATGTCTTTGGAGATGCAGGAAGACAGCCACGTGCTCTACCGAGCAGGTTTGACTTTTGGATCCACGTACCAACCACTCTGACGCATCACTGATACAGCCCAGGACAGAAAGAGGCCCATCCCGATGCATGCAGAGAAGGGCACTAAACGGAGAAGCCCTGAAATCCTGCTCGTGAAGCTCCCTGGAAGCAGGGACATGTGCATCCAAGTGTGTCAGCAGCTTCAGAGCCAAGCTGCTCAGCAGGAGCATGAAGGGTTACAGACACTTGTGCAGTCCTGGACACTCTGAGCACGGGGTGGAGGCCAGCCAACAGGCCGACCTGGTGTCTCTGGAAGCTGATGCTGGGTGCTTGACTTGAAATGGCCCTGGGAGCGAACAGATGGCTCCTCTTTATTTGCATGCTACTTGGATTTGTGTCTCGAGCAGAAGAATAACTTAATTTTTGACATTTGCTTCTCCTCAGAGCCCAGCACAATTTATGTTACGCTGACATTTGCGTGAAGGATGTTGCTTTAGGCACAAAAGCCATCCTGGCTTTAACCCTACAAGGAGCCAAATAGGCATGAGCCGTCTTCTTCCCGCACTCCTTCATAGGCTCTTCCAGAGGATATCACACTTACACCATAACCAAAAAATCAGGAGAAAACAGTCATTTGGGGCTTGTGGAAGGAAGGGGCAGGACTGGAGTGAGGCTGGGCTGGAAAATATCTCATCTGTAGGCCTGAAATGAGAGACTGCTTGTGGGTGAGGTTTACCTACTATTAAAAACACCCTTCGAGGCCTGTGCGGTTCATCTCGAGCAGAGGGGATAAATTTAGCAGATTCCTGTTCCCAGCAGTCCAAGTGCAGACCTCTTGCACCCACAGCTTTAAGAGAAGTGTTGCTAGTGTCACTCGCTGAATGGGATTTCCAGCAGCCAGAGCAGGGAGATCTGTGCCTCCAAGTCTGTGCCCTTGATACTTTTCCAGGTGATTTTCAGCAACTCTTGCGTTCACTACGATCCCCCTCTTGTGGCTCGTTCTGCAAATCTCCTGCCTCTAGCTGCTGAGGCTCGCTTGTGTGTTTTCAGGAGCGATGGGATACGGTGGCTTCGTGGCTTGGCTACTCCTCAGCTGAGCTGTTGTGGGTGGGTGCTGTGAGGGAACAGGGTCAGCATGCGTGGAGCCCAGAGCTGGACTTAGTGATCCTATGGGTCTCTTCCAACACATGATAGTCTCTGATCCCCCCTTGCATGGTGCCCTATCTGTCTCTCGTGCAGGAAAGAGTGCCTTGCAGCACTTATCTCATGAAGCTGGATGATCTGAAAATGAGCCTGAGCTCAGTGCCCATGCAAGTCTGGGAGCCATGGCATGGGGATCTGAGCTAGCCCTTGGCTCTCTAGTGTCTGCAGAGATGCCAATTGCAGCCTGAATTCCACACTGCTTGTTATGGCCGTTTGAGATAAGAGCCCTTTTCCTTGGACCTGGGACAGCTGTGCTCTTAGAGCTGTCCTCTTAGGATCATTTTTGTCCATAAGCTGTCCACTTAGGATCACACATCTGTGTGCTCAGATTCAGGCTCTCACAATCCATCTGTGGGACCTCTTTGAATCTGTGTGGAACTTTTCACCTACTGCTTTTGGTTTTAGAAACAAACCGATCGGTGTCGAAACAGCCTGGCGTGTGGGGAGACCATTTGCTGGGTGTGACAGCAACATACCTAATGGTATGGAGTTGGGATGGATGTTGAGCTCGCCCTGCACCCAGGTGGCGCCTAATTGGTTTTCTTCATAATTCTCCCCACGCAGAGCCTGCTCCAGAACCCTTCTGCAGATGGAGACCAGCGCATAGCCACAGGCTGCTGTGGTTGGCAGCATCAGTGGTGTGCATGAGGAGAAGGAGTACACGGACTCCCTCTGTGGCTGCGCTCTCCTCTGCTTTCCCTAGAGCAGAAGACCTAAAGCTTCATCATATTTACAAGGATGCCTTTTGCCGGTGCGAGTCCCCTGTGTACCCAGAGTTATCAAGGCAAAGGAATGCTCAGGGGCCGGGTCATTCTGCTTGTAGCTTTGCCAAGCTGTAATTGCTTGGGCTCACATTTTTCCACGCCAGATGTCTGCCTAAGGCTGAGGTTCTCTGGAAAGTTTCAGCCACACTATTTTGACCATTTCCAAGAATGAGGGGAAAGCACGGTGTTTTGTCCAGCTTTTGGAAATAAATAATTCCACAAAACTGCTGTTGAGAGAGGGAAGGCTCCGTGTTTTGGAGAAAGAGCATGAAATTTGGCCTTGCTGTCAAACGTTGCCGTTTGTCACTTCCAGGAAAGTTTGTTTAATTTTGAATTAGTTACAAGCTCCGCAAGTTATGGCCTGCATGGGCTCAGCAGACCCAGTCAGAGTCACAGTTCTGCTCTCCAAAGACTGTCCCCAGCAGATACACTGCAGACCAGGCTGCAAAGGTTTGAGGGCTGCTCTACTATAGGAGCTGGAGAAGTAGAGATGGCTGGAGAGAGCAGAGGGCTCAGGAGGTGCTGGGTTGGGGTCAACGGTGAAGAGGTGCTGGGTTTTTCTTGTGGATGGGATGCCACAAGCTGTGTTGAAAGAATAGGAAGGAGAGGTATAGAACCACATGTCCCTGCTCCTCCAGGGAAAAGCGGTTTTTCCATTGCCATTAAGGTCACCTCCTGCCCTCATTATTCCCGTGCAGGAGGGGAGATGATGGTGAGGGATCCAAGGCCCTTGGACCCATTTGCCATCCATTAGCAGAGGTGCTGTGCAAGCTGAGCTCCCTACCTCCACCACTGAAGGTTGTGCTGAATGTCTGGACAGTGCCCTACAGCGTGCCCGGTGGGCTTGGGGGCAGATAAGCATCTGACTCTCTCTTGTCCTGGCCAGAAGATCGACTTGCTTTATAATGCTGCAAATCAGATGCCAAGAACACGCTTTTGCCATCCAGGGGAGGCAAGGCTGTTAGGAGTGGAGGCGTTGACACAAAGTGCCTCTGGGGGAAATGGCACAGAGCAGCATCCCTAGTTCAAGAGGCTGTCTGAGTGTAGCAACAGCCTCTTGTTCCCAGGCTCTGGGCCAGGGTAAATTGGCTACAGTGTACTTTGGGAATGAGGAGTTTGCCTCCAGGAGAAAAAGGGTTTAGAACAGCTTTGCTGAGAGTCCGTCTTTAGTTCATCCGCGCAGAGGGACGGCTGCCAGCTCCTCGGGTGGGCCTGGTGCTGTCTTCCCTATATGCAGCGGGAGCTGCTCTTAGCAGGTGCAAATGGGAGATACAGATATGGGGACATAAGTGGGGACCCCCAGACTGAATTTGCTCATGTGAAGCTGCCAGAGATGATGGAATGAGAGGATCCCAACAGGGAGGAGGGAAGGCAGAAACTAGGACTGCTCTCTCCATGCTCCAGATGCCAACGTTGCCTGCGCTCCCCTCACCCCCCTCATGCCCCCAAGCATTCAAATGCATCACAAAGAATCCGAGCACAAAGACCCTCAACCCTACACCCTGCCCACTCTGTGCCCAGACATGTCCCTTCCCCTGGGCATGGGGACAGCAGCTGGATCCCATGGCCCATGTGGATCCCATCACCACTGAAGAGGACGTGCAGGTTGTATCTCTGAGAGCTCTGACTCGTGCAAGCCATGTCCATACCATTACACTGCTTTAAAAACAGAGCGGCCTTATAAACCTCTTGCTGGACATTGCTCTCAGTGCCATGCCAGCCCCAAGCGCAGCCAGATGCTCACTGCAGGGCTGGTTGGCTGTGCCATTTTCTGTGAGTCAGGTTGCTCTTTTCCCTGGCACTGCTTCCTAGCATACAGAAACTCGAGTCATTTTAATTAGCTCATTAATAACTCATTTTTTTTTCTACTGCATTTCGTGAAATTCTGTGACTCGGTACAAGCAGTGAGTAAATAAATGCACAACATCCGTTATTCTGTCATTCAGAACATCTAAGTTAAAACATTGGAGAATGGGTATATGAAAGAAATGGTGATCATAAATATGTGTTTCTGTCCTAGAATCATGGCGAACTAGAGTTGGGATGGATGTTGAGCTCGCCCTGCACCCAGGAAGAGGTTGGCTGTGACTTCCTGGTGTTAATACTGATCTCCAAGGACAGGTATGCCACCACCTCTACTTTGATCATACACCCACCTGCAAACAAAAGTGCAGCAAAACTAAATATTTCACTGGAAATCAGTGTATTTTAAGTTTCTGGTTGTAAAAACAAACAAACAGAACTCCTATTGCAAAATTAGATTACAAACTGTTTTCAAACATTTAAAGTCATTCAGTTTACACTGTTCTTGTTGCCAGACTCGATGCAGTGCCACATTCCATTTTCTCAGCCTCACTTCCCACCTAAGGGCTTCCAGGTCTGTTCCCACTTCCCACACTGCTCCATCTCCTCATGCTGGAACCACTGCTTGCATGCTGTGCTGTCCTGCAGATCAGTGAACAGATCCAAGATAAAAAAACTGCTCTTCTACCCCACCCCAAAACCCCCCACCGGTTATTTTTAACCTGGATGAGTTACTGCACTGGTTTAGTGCCAGGACAACTGAGGAGCATGTGGTGATGTAGTGAGCAGGCAGTGCTGGAGGAATCGGGAATTCTTTTAAGTTGGCTTTGCTGCAGAGGAGAAACTCCTTGCAGAGTATCCCTCCAGAGCATCCTGCTGCTGGTGCCATGCATGGGCTTTGCTCACAGCACAGTGGAATCTCAGAGAGTTCCCCGGCTTAAAGCAAGACAAAGTGGAGTCGAGCTGCCAGGGGCAGGCTGGGGTCTCCTGCTGTTGCTTTTTATATTCTTGCCCAGTCCAATGGGAAAAATTTGTGTTCTTGATGGGAAAAAAAGGGCTCCTGGCTATACCCATAGTTGAGTTCACTATATTTATGATCCCATCCCTAATAACACTTAATGGTTAATAAACCTGAAGGTAATACAGTCAAATGTTTTGGCTGAGCCCCTGCTCTGGCACTGGGAAGAGCTGCTGCTTTGTCTCATTAATTGCCTTTTTGACCTTTTCAGAATACAGCCTTTCCCATTAGCCATAGGACAGCTGCACAGGAGCCGTGACACCGAACCTCTGGCTATGCATCCCCTACAGATGATCATGCTCTGCAGCTGTTTGATGCTAACCTTTCTGCAGATCCTGTCGTTCATCCTAGAAAGGCTCTAAAAACCCCAAGGAAGAGGTCTGGCATTTCCAAAATGTCCACGGGGAGTCCTGGTAGCAGGCTGGAAGAAATCCTCATTTTTTGATGATTTCAGCCTGTCTCAAGGTACGACAGCAGAGCCTCATTTGTGAAGATGTGTTATGAGTAGAGCTTGGCATTGCTGCTCCACATTTGTAGGTGACCCTCAATTTTGAGCAAGGTACACAGGAAGAGTATCAGGGATCAGCCTGATGCCACTCAGTCTGAGCTTCAGCATTTGCAGCAAAGATGGTGGGCAAAGTTCATCCCGAGAGCAAGTCTGGATTGTGCTCAGCTGAGCACGCAGCATTGAGTGACTGAGTCTTCCTTCCGGGGTGTGAGGCTGGACAGTCTCCTGATAATTAACATATAGTTAATCCCTTTCTTGCAATATACTGTGCCCATGGGTCAGGTCACTCATCCGGAAGTGCTGGAGGAGACTTCGCAGACCCCTTCTGAGCTTGGAGGAGATTAGCCACTGGGCAAGTTCTTCTGTAGCGGGGCTCGTTCAGCTTCTTTCTCTGTTTTGTATAAAATAATTAACTGGTGAAGAGAGAGAGACAGAGGCCTTGTGAGTTTACAGCTCATTGCTTAGGCATTCATCCAGAAGGGGAAGATCCAGTCCCTGCTCTTCAGATTAAGTTAAACAAAACTCAGTGTAACTGCAGACTCTGCCCAGGAACCTTCTTTATACCCAAAGGAAAGCAGAAGGTTAAAGCAGGAGGAGGGATGAGGGGAAAGTTCCCAACAGTGGCCTCCTAAATGGCATTGCCCAGGGATCAGAGGAGACAACATCTCTCACTTACAGACTCAAACCCTAAGAGACTGAGCACCAGGCATGCCACCGGCCCAATTCGGTTGGAGTAGATTTTTCAGTTTCTTCCTACTTATTAACGTCTGATGACGGCAGATTTCTTTCTTAGCAATTGAGGGATAGCCTCATTTTTGCCCACTTCTTGTGTTTTCGGTGTGAGAACCCCTGGAGGAAGGCTTGCTTCATGACCACCACGACTTAGCAGAGCTGCCTCCTGGCCCTCTACCAACAGTACACCATCACCATCCAAACGCCAGCCCTCGGATCATGGTGTGCTTTGCCTTTGTTCTTCTATTTGGTGAATTGATCTTCATCTGAGCAAGTATCGCTCACTGTCAGAATTACAAACCCGCCCACGAAAAGAAAAGGAACAGCTCGACTTCAAAGGGCTGTGGTTCTTTTCTTGTGGCCTATCCTAACCTGCACACAGCTGAAAAACTTGTTTAACCCAATTCATTGCCGGCCAACTTCTTTCCCTCTGACAGACAAAGGCACAGCAACAATGAGAGCATTCAGGTGCAGAAGAGGGAGGGATACACACCCCGTTCCCACCGATAAGCACAAAGCCTGGGGAGCGACAGCTTATCTCAGGCAACATCCCTTGAAGTCAGTGGCATGTGCGTGCAGAGATTCTATCTTTTATGAGGCCGACTGGTAGAGGTAGAAAAACGGGACCAACGCTTAGGCACATAAACCCTTCTTCAGGCCACAGAAGTATTGGGGTCACCCAATGCCAGGAGATGCTCTACAAGGGACAGAGTGGGACAAAAGGTGGGCAGAGGTGAATGGTTGGTTAGGGCAGCCCTAGGTGCTCTGGCAGGTGGCTGGCAGGATGCCTCGACACAAGGGGTCTATATGATTTTTGGGGGGACTCACCAGATGACAGCTTTGCCGCCATCAGCAAGTGGCATCTGTGATTTGGGGTTTCTCCTGCACCAGGTGCCATGCCCAGGACAAAACACTGCAGAACAGGTGCCAAAGCACTCCCAGGCACTGCCTTCCAGCAGCAGCACTGCCTCATACAAACATTTCTGGATTTTTTTTTTTTCCTATTTCTATTTCTAAATGTGCTTCAAGATAAAATCCTCCAGTGTTTGTTCTTCAGTGATGCATATGCCTTCATTTCCTCCAGCTGATATTCATTCTTGCCTTCCTCCTTCTTTTTTTTTTTCAAGAGAAATGTCTTAACATTTGCAGAATGGAACTATTGTTTTTGCACTTTAGAAATGTGAACATGTCACTATAGCAATTATCTCTTAAACTTAACAAAACAGCCTGGTGCTGTTAAGATTAATAGGAACTCTTGTCACCTCGGAGCACTTTTCTTTTTATTAATGACTCATTGCAAAGCACATTAGCACTGGTGTCACATTCTCACTGCTGCTTCTCTGCAGCTGCATGTAGCATTGCCACAGCACAATCAGATCTCAGCCAGGGATGCTGTTGTACGCCTGTGACATGGATCATCGTGGGTATGGGTGGGGGTTTGACTTGATGCTCTCAGTGGTCTTTTCCAACCTTAATGATCCTGTAGAGCTCTCTAGGATAGCCCATAAAACCAGCCAGTAGACAACAGCATCCGGACAAACACTGATAGTTAAAGGAATGATTGTACCATGGCCAGGTTCTTGCTTCGCCATAGCCAGCAACAGGCTGAGAACATGCTAAGTGCTTTGGGTTTGGGGATTAATGTTGCTTTTGTTTGTGGAAAAAGTGCCAAGGGACAAAGCTGGTGGGGAAAATGAACACCCCGAACTTTGAAATGGTTCTTCTCAGGAAAAAAGTTATTCTCCAAAAAAGGGGTGATGCAGTGGCACGGGTTGCTTCGGGAGGTGGTAGAGACCCCATCCCTGGAGGTATTCAAGATCTGTGGAGATGGTCAGTGGGCACGGTGGGGTGGGTAGGGGTTGAGCTTGGGCATCTTGGAGGTATTTTCTGGCCTTAATGACTCCATGATTCTATGACTCTACAAAATGCACTTTGTCCCATTCGTCCCAGTCATCCACGGAAGAGCCCCCCAAGTCATTTTATCACCAGTGCCTACAGGTACAGGTTTTTGCAGGAATCGGTGGGGCTCTCCAAGAAGACTACACTGAGAATAATTTTGAACTTTCACGTCTCTCTGATAGTCAAGAAGGTCGGAATGTTGAGACACACAAAGTTAAGCACCGTATGTATCAGCTCTGCAGCCTTTGTGGACACTGGTTCGGATGGGGCAACACCTGGCAGCCGTTGTGGGCCCAGAGCATGTATGGGGACATGGGGTTTTTGCTGCTTATCTGGGGTAGGATAGGGCATCATTAAGTTTCTCTGCTTAGCTGTCTGAGCTCTTTCTTCCACATTTAAAATGCCCTGGGAATGCTGCCTAGGTTGTGGCTGCTCTGCCAGGCTCAGTGCAGGCTTCTGCGTATATGAAGGAAGGAGAAAGGTCTGGGATGGCTTTCAGTTGCAACCGAGGTCATGCTGGTGAGTGCTGGTGTGCTGAGGACGTTATACATGGCCTCCTTCATGCCAGATGTATCCCAGCTGCACGCAATGCTTTTGCAGCACAATGAAAATAAATGGGGAAGGAGGACAGAAGAAGAAGCCTGGAGATCTGACCTTTCGCTGTGGGTATGCTGTGTTGCAGCAACGCTTATTTTCCTACAACAAAAAGTAAAGGTTATTTATCTGCCTCAGAAGGTAGACTGAGGCATAATGTTTGACAAAGTGCTCGGAGCTTTGGGCCCTAGCAGGCAGTGTTCCCATTAGGATGCAGCCGAGTGCTCCAGGGAAGCCCGCAATGCTGGAAACAGCCACTGCAATCCGGATTTACCCACGTTTCTTGATGATGCATCCTAAGAGCAGCTCTCCTCCACCACAAGAAAGGTCTGGGAATGCTCAGGCAAGGCCAGGGACCGGAGGTGAGGCACATCCCGGGGCACGGCTGGAAATGCTCCCCTGGCACTGGGATTCTCTCCATGGGAAACGGAAAATAAATGTACTATAAACGGAGCAGAGACCGGGAATGGAGGAGCAAAAGAGAGAGGAACAGCCTCCAGAAATCCCTTTGACTCTGTCCCTAGGCAGAGGCTGAGGATCAGTGTCACGAGGCAGGGCTGGGAGGGCTCTCTGAGTTTTGGTCTAGAAATCATCAAACAGCGTCTTGCAAAACTTCCAGGATTTCACGGTCTGGACTGGAGCAGAAATGCCACAGGCAGCGCTGCCAGCCCCGAGCATTCACACACCATGAGTCAGCCCCTGTCCGGCTCCTCCAGGGCTCCTTTCCTTTCTGGGTGTGCTGGGAGCTGAAGCCAGGCTCATACTTTCCACGCTTTTCCCCTACATGTCCCCCCCGTCTCCTGATAGCACGGCTGAAACGTTGCTGTTGCTCAGTCAAGGGGGACATTTCTGAAAGGAACAGGAGAGGCAGTGCCCTATATCCCCAGCGCAGGGCTTTTGACAAATTTCACAGAGTTGTCAGCCCTCAGCTCCTCATTTTATTGCCTGCAGATCTGGCCTTGTCACCAGCACGGGAGGTCAAGGTGCTGGCAGCAGCTCTGTGATGTGTGGGCCGAGGCTTCGCCTACAAAACCGCTCTGTTTTCCCTCTTTTTTCAGGTTTAATGAAGCAGAGGAAAGGACAAGCAGCTTTCTCCAGCGCACAGAACTCCCCACACCTGCAGCTAGAGCATCTCTGGCCGACACACGATGAACTTATACGCAACGCATGCAAGCCAGTTTCACCCCAGGGACAAGTTTACTCTTTTATTTGTGGGGCTGAGGGCAGCTTGCAGGCAGCGGTCTCTGGCACCCCTTTGTGGCTGCCAGCGCCAGCACAGGCTGTCTGGGATAAAGAGAACACGCTGGGTTGGAAGAGACACAGAGATCCCCCGGTTTGGACCCCGTGTTACAAGCATGGACACCTCCTTTGTCACAACCTGGCCCTGGCCATATCCTGGGGACACAGTACCCCATCCTGTCTGTCTGCAGGCTCCACGGTGCAAGGGAAAATGCGTAATGTGCAAGAGAACGGGGCAGGGTGCGGGGTGAGGAATGCACCCCCGGCTGCAGGCAGGTGGGTGTGGGCAGGGATGCACGCAGTGGCTGCAGAGGGCAGAGAGAGGCCGTGCAAGAAGTGGTGAAACACACAGGAGCAGCAGATGTGCAGGGGGTGTGGGCCAGGCTGTGTCCCAGGCACAGAGGGGTGCTGGAAGGGTGCAGCAGGCAGAAGGGAGCAGGAAGGTGGAAGCAGAGGACGGGCATGGAGCAGCAGGGTGCAGCTGGGTAGAAGAAGAGGACGGGCACGGAGCAGCAGGGAGCATCTGGGTGAACACAGAGCAGTAGGGAGCAGCTGGGTGCAGGAGGAAGCAGCAGGGAGCAGCAGAGAGCAGAAGGATGCAGCAGGGCTCAGCAGGGAGCCAAGGCAGCAGGGTGAAGCAGACAGCAGCAGCAAGCAAAAGGCTGCAGGCGGGGTGCAGCTGGGTACGTACAAGGTGCAGCAGGGAGCAGAAGGTTGTAGGCAAGGAACAGCAGGGTGCAGCAGGGAGTGGTGGAGAAGGCTGGGATTAGCAGGGTGCAGGCAGGGAGCAGGAAGGAGCAGGCAGGCAGCATCAGGGTGCAACAGGGCAAAAGCAAGATGGAGCAGGCAGAGAGCAGGTATGGCGTAGCAGGGAGCAGCAGGGGGCAGGCAGAATGCAGGAGGTAACAGAAAGGAGCAGGAAAAGTGGATGCAGGGAGCAGCAGAGAACAGCAGGGGGCAGGCAGGGTGCAGACAGGGAGCAGTAAGGTGCCTGCAGGGAGCAGTATGGTGGAGGCAGGTAGCAGGCAGGGTACGGAGAGGGAGCTGCAGGGAACAGCAGGATGCACGCCGGTTGCAACACACAGCAGAGGTAAAAGGCAGCGTGCAGGCAGGGAGCAGCAAGGAGCAGACAAGGTGCAGAAAGGAGAAGGAGCCCCGTCACCAGCAGGGGACATCCCAGCACAGCTTCATCACGGGGATTTGGGAGGACTAGGGATGGAGAGCAGCAGGAATGGGGTGAGCCATGGGAGAGGCAAGGTGCGAGGGCACTGGGGCGCAGAAGCAGAGTGCAGGAGGGATGGGGTATTGGGTGGCTGGATGCCAGAACACGGCATGGGCTATGGGATGGCCAACCCTTCTCTGAACGATGCTGCAGTGGGATGTTGTCGTGGGACACTGCTGTGACTGTAGCAGTCAAAGCAAACACTGTGTGCTCATCTGTGCAGGTGCCCACTGATTACCAAAACTTTCCCCCAAAAAACTTCCAAGCTAAGCGCCTGAAATAGCCAGATGTGGAAGAAAACCTTGTATTTCAAATCTGAAGACTGCAGTGTGATGTCTCCCCTAGAAATACCACTCACCTCCGAGATACCTCTGCAGAAGGGAAGCTCCAGTGACCCCTTGCATAAAATTCAAGGACCTGAATAGTGACACTTTTTCTCTATTTCCCCTTTCCTGATTTTCTGTCCTCATACCTGAAGGTAGAGTCAACACTAACCCCTTGACTTTGGGCTTTCATTGCAACTTTCTGAGCCATGCAATGGTGCTGTCATTACCATCACTGAAGGTCTGGGCCCTGGACATCAAAGGATTGAGCTGACTTTGTGCATCCCAGATCCCAAAGCTTGCTGACATTGCAGGGGCAGCGCCGTGCGTCTCACAGCATCCCATGCATTTGACTGCTGGATGTGCCCACAGTAACGTGGATTAGATTTGATGTGCCAGTGTTTCCTTGGTTTCTGGTGTGCCCAGACATCTGTTCGGGGTTTGTACAGCTGCTGTATAAGATGCAGATTTGAGAAAAGGGACGGGAGGTTGCTGGTACGTCAGGATCACAGCGGTGGGACGCGGCTTTCATGGAGCTGGCTCTCCACGTGGCTGACTATTGCACAAGCCCATACAAAGCAGAGAACATCCCAGCTGCTCAGCTCATAAACCCGCCTCTGACAGCCCTCTGACAAACCACTGAGTTTCACCTTCCCTGAACCGCAGCACCAGGGCCGTGTGTGGGTACGGTGCTGCTGGGGGCAGAGAAAAGCAGAGCTGTCCCCTAAACACACCAGGATGTTGGGCAGGGAAGGGCTTTGGGTTGATTTTCTCAGGGCAGAGCAGGAACCGACCTGCCCACGTCTCATCTCATGCCCCGCAACACCAACCACAGAGCCACACCTATAGCCCCTGTAGGACGGCTTGTCCATCCACCACTAGTGCAGAAGCCACTATTAAATACTTAAGGAAAAAAAAAAAAAAAAAAAAGAAACAGCTCTGATTAAAGGCCTGGGATGATGAGGAATCCACCACAGCCCCGGGTTCCACACCCTTCATTACCTTTGTTGTTAAATCTTTGCTACTGAATGTAGCGAAGTCCGACTCCTGTGCCCTGCCATGAACCTCAGCGCTTTTTGACCATTTCTTATCAATCCCAGTTGCCATCTCCTGCAGAAATTTCAATAGAATAAGATTATTCTGGCTTTTCCTATGCCAGGAAACATCCTTTATAAGGTTATTTGGCAGCTGTATGTTTACATTTTGTGTACGTATGCCATCCTCTGCGTACACAGAGGTTATCTATAGTGTATATATGCACGTCCTGATTTCTGTGGGCTCAGTGATACAGCAATCATACCCAGGCATGGTAAATGCAAAGCTGCACCACTCTGATTCATAAAACACAACACCCACGGCATGCTTGTGACTTGATACTGTTATCTCCTTGTCCCCTATCGAAAGCAGGAACGTGTCGAGCCCTTTCCTTCCAAAAGGTTTTGCAGCAAGCAGGCAGCAAGGGCATTTCCCTTTCCTCCCCGCTCACCTTATTGGGGGGACTGTGGGGTCTGTACTGGGGCAGTGGTTTGATGCCATCACACAGGGCACTGCCCAGCTCAGCCAGCCCAGGGCTATTCCAAACTGCTCTGCAGCAGCATGGCTTCCCTTCAAAGCTTCACGGCTTTATTCTCCCTCTCCCTGTTACTGCGTTCCTGATGGTCCTTCAGGGCTTACAGCTCACTTAAAAGGCAGCAGTGTCGACACAGCTGCCTGTGTGTAATGCGACACAGAGCGACGGAAGGCCCAGCACTGCCAAGCCAAGTGTCTGCCCTTTGCACACCAGGAGGAGAGCAGTGCTGTGTCATCCACCCTGAGGGCTGTCTTCCAGCAGCCCCGCTGCAGTGCTGTGCCCTGCAGGGCTGTAACCTGCACCCTGCACGGCTGCATCGCACACCCTGCATGGCTGCATCCTGCACAGCTGCATCTCTTCTGGCTGATTTCTTCACAGCTGCACCCTGCAGGGCTGCATGCTGCACAGCTGCATCCAGCAACCTATCCCCAGTGAAACTGTAAAATGAATAAACTAACAGCAACCTGCATGGCTACATCCTGCACAGATGTGTCCTGCACCCTGCACGGCTGAAGCCCACATCCTGCATGGCTGCATCCTGCATGGTGACATTCTGCACCTCGCACAACTGCATCCTTCATGGCTGCACCATGCACAGCTGCATCCTGCACCCTACGTGGCTGTGTTCTGCGTGGAAGTATCTAGCACCATGCCTTGATGAATCCTGTACAGCTGCATCCTGCATAGATGTATCCTGCACAGTTGTATCCTGCACCCTGCAAGGCTGCATCCCAAATGACTGCATCCTGCACTTAGGTATCCTGCACCCTGCATGGTTGCATGCACCCTGCAAGGCCACATCCCGCACAGCTGCATTCTGTGTGGACATTTCTCACACCCTGCATGGCTGTACCCTGCACCCAGAGCTCCCTCTGCCCATGGATTTGCAGTCCCCTCCCCGCTGTCAGGCTTTGCGCCTCCTCCCTTTCCAGCAGCATTGCAATCCTCTGATGCAATTAACAGCCACAATAAGGGACTGTGGAAAAACATCCCCGTCTGCAAGAAGAGGAAGAGAGATGCAGCAGTGAGGCTTTGCCAGCGATTGGTGGCACGGACATGGCACAGCCACGCTGCAGGGAGACGGGCTGCTCTGATGGCTCAATCCACTCTGCATCAGGGATGTCACTGCCAAGGGTGATCGCCGTCACTCTGAAGGCAGGAGGTGGCGTGGATGGGATCTGCCATCAACCACTACTGCTCCTTGCAGCCTGACCTTTGTGGATGCTTATGGGGCTGTAATAGCGGCAGTCCTGTAAAACAGATTTGTTCTCACCCGTGTCATCAGACTTTGCATGTCTACGGCCTCTTTAATACAAAGACGTTGTCATGGATTTCATCAGGATGGGAAAGGCACGATTTATGCCCGGGTACTCCATTATGCAGCTGAGTTATGTCAAGTTTCAGGAAATCATACAATTGTGGAATTACAGAATAGCTGGGTTGGAAGGGACCTTACAGAACACCTGGTTCCAAGCCCCAGTATTAGAACTAGTCACTTGCCAGGAGGCACAGAAGGTCAACAAGAGACTCCAGATGCTTGCACTTTGGCACTGGCCTTAAGGAGCTGGTCAGACTAGGAGGGACTGAGGCAGCTGAATCCCAGCAAATTCAGCCTTGAGTTGAAAACAGCCATGGCACTGACCTACAAAAAGAAAAGGATTGCAGGGAGCCTGTCCCTGCCCTCAGCACCCTCGGATCAGCATTTCTGAACCCGCCCTGAAGCTTGACTTCGGTGCAGGGGGCCATCTGTCCCACCTGCACTTCCCACTGCCTCCCTGCCTCAGTTTCCTCCTCTCACCCCACAGGATTTGCGCTGACTTGGGGGTCAGAGAAAGAAACACTGGAGCGTTCCTGGGGGATGGACAAGTAGACAGACAGACAGACAGAGGTCTCAGCAACACAGATGCCTGGGAGCAGGAATAAAGAGGAATAAAGACCTCATCTGTCTCCTTGCTCCTACAGTGGGTCCATTATTTGCGTCCTGGAGGCGGTCTATTTGCTCGCAGCTGGCTGCACCCGGATGGAATAATGCTCTCTCTGATGGCAGCAGTGGGGCTGCGGACCCAAGTGTGGCGGGGCTTCCCTTCCTGTAGCAGTCTGAGCGCTTGGCATTCGCCGGGCAGCACCGTGGGAAGATCAAAGCGGCCCCCTCGTTCTGTCAGCAGTGCCAGTGTGTATAACGAGCATCCTGCACCGGGAGCTGTGAGTCGAGCAGAATGCAGCGTGCTGGATGCTGCCTCCAGCAATGAGCTGTGAAGCCGATGCAGGCTTGAAGCTGCTGAGGGAGGAGCAGGTGAGCAGCGCATCCCAGCTTCCACCGGGGTGCTCGGTAAACATTCTGTACCCATCACCCTCCGATCTAGAGATAGGGACGTGGTGCAGGACCACGTCAAAGGCCTTGCAGAAGTTCAAGTGGACAACACCAGCTGCCCTCCCTTTGTGCACCAATGCTGGTACTCCACGTAGAAGGACGGTGCTGGTAATGTTCGGCTGCACTGCCAGCCAGCCCACTTCAGCTCTCTCTTACAACACTTAAGAAACTCCTGACACCCAACGCCTCCCTACACACGCTTTAATCAAGAGCCAATTCCGTTTCCCAAACACTGAGTCATCCTCTGTTATTATTACCTGGCACACGGCACCCAGCACAGCAGCCACATCTTTTCCTTCAGAGGGATGTTCCTTCTCCTCCTCCAGCTTCTCCCGAGTCGCTTCTTCACAAAACCACACAACGGTTTGAGGGGGAAGGGGCCCCGAAAGGCCGCCAGGTCCCACTCCCTGCAGTGCACAGGGACACCCGCAGC
>JAPSGF010000003.1:33614558-33664932 GCA_035772895.1 Perdix hodgsoniae
TTTTGTTGCTTTTTTTTTTTTTCTTTTATATTTTTCTGTATGTACTTTCTTCTGTTCCTTCTGGCCAAGTAGATTTTTACGATGGTATTAATTATTTCTTGTGACTGGTTGCTTTTAACGATTTTTCCCTTTGTGACTTCAGTATTTCATAAAGTTGGATTATTCGACTTACATGAGATCTTTTGGTTACAATATGTAAATAAAAATAACATTTCAGGAAAAGGTTAACATTTCACAAATGGCTTTTTTGTTTTGTTTTGCTTTTCCCTGATCATATTTGGGATCAGATCTTTGAAGTTCTGGAGCATCTTTTACCAATTTCATTTGATGTAGCTGATTACAAAGGCGTTATGAAAGTCAGAAACAAAGAGTTTTTCAAATCTTGATCTGAAACCTCCAGAAGGAATGAGTCAGACTGAGTTGGAGAGAAATGTCCCAAGGGATACAATTCAACCATGATATAAGATTAATAAGAATGGAGGGAAAAAGAAGATATATATATATATATAAATGGTAAATTATCCTGAATAGGAAAAGAAAATGATGATATGACTTTACTGCTTTTACTTACAGTAGTTTGCCTTCCAGAGCATCTCTAACATAGTCTTGAAAGTCACAATCAGGAACCTAGTTGCAGTTTGCAAAAAGGCTGATCCTATAACAGTGGAAATGACATCAACAGAAAGGAATGGGAATGGGCTATGTTAGCATTCACTGATGATGTTACAGAATTATTACAGAATTATAACATATTATTATGGATATTAGCTGCAGAGAGAAAATGGAAAGAAGCGTCTGCATCAGCTGGAAGAACTGCTGGAAGTAGAGAATAAAACAATCATAACAAATCTATTTATTTATTTATTTATTTAATCTATATAACTCTCACTCTTACATTAACAGAAGATACAGTCCAGGAAACCTAAATGTGACTTAATTTCTTAGAACTTTGTAGATCAGAGTTCCAAAACTGCATGTTGGGAATTGAATTTTCATGTAAATATCCCTTTGGCAGTCTTATTTTTCCTTCTCATCAAATCCTCTTGAACCCATATAATCATTAGGCTTTGAGTCACATAGGTTCATACAAGGAAAGTTGAAAGAAACACAGAGGAGCACTCCCTCAGTAATCTTGGAGTGCATGTACACACACACACACACACACACACAAATATATAAACATGTATAAATAGTGCAGATACCAAGAATGACAGAGCAATAACAGTGACTTAGCCATATGTTCACATATGCTGTTTTGAGAGAAACTTGAAAATCAGGAACATACAGAATCAAATAGTTTGCCTGAAAGGAAGTATCACTGGGAAAACCTAAACGCTCCTTAATCACATCATTATATTCCTTAGATTTTCTAATTCTGTATTGCCTTTTTCAGCACTGTCTTGGTATTGGAAAAAGAAATGAAAATTCCCATTACAAGAAGAGCTATGGAGCTGTGATTTATTTCAAACCCAGAATACATCCATTGATTTTTCCTTTTTTTTTCCCCCTCTTTTTTGCTCTTTTCTCTCTGTATGCAGTGCCTCTTCAGTGATGCAGATATGGCCTGCCCAAGGCATCACCATAAAGGATATACAGTTTGAATGAGGGAAGCTCAGCACAATTTTAAATGAAAAATAACTTCTGTAGCTCTGCTAGCTGGGATAAAAATGACAAGATCTTTGTATTCTCATGCTTCAGGGCACTAACTGATCAGTACCTAGGGTCAGGTACACCCCAATCTGTCACAATTAGGAACATTCACAGAGTTTTAAACTTTCCCAGGAAGAAGCTGAGGCTGATAGACATGGTAGGTTGGGTGGTCCTCTGTCAGAGGCATGAGAAAGGCTGAAGTTCTGTTACAGTATGATTTACACAGAAAGAATAAACTAATGTGAAATTCCAATTTTTGTTTTATGGCAGGAATCACTTCTTTCTCTGATCCAACGGAACATTTTAACTGCAGATTCTTCGCTATATAAACCTTTGTCTTGCACCTTTAAAGGAGTTTATCAGGCACATTTTTGTTCCGTTTTGTCAAGCCTTGATATTTTGTTGCTCTCTCTCTTTTTTTTTCTTTTCTTTTCTTTTTTTTTAATAAATTTCTGTTTGCTTTTAGCCCTAAAAACAGTTTTGGAACTATTATATTCTTGTGCCCTTTCATTTAGATGTGATGTACAGCAAACGGAGGAAACATGTAATGCAAGAGTTCTGTTTTCCTGCCCTTTCGTAGATGTGAACGTAGAGCCTTTGCTAGTAGCTGTTCTCAAAAGCATTGCTGACTAAATGATGGTATGTTGAAATTTCATACAAAGCTGAATGATTTCCTGACTGGAGATCTTCTTTAGTGGCATTAGTTATGCTAATAAAGTGGTACAACTTTTCTGGCAGTGCTTGAGGCAGCTGCCAGGCTGTGACTGAAGACTCTATCTGGGGAAATAGCTCAGCAAGTAAAATTCAGATGGCCGGCAACTTGCTTGAATTCATGGTCCTCATCCAGAGCTATGTGTAAGCTCTATTGTTGAGTTTATAATAATTTCTGCTTAACAGGCACAATCCCACTGACATCTCAGACATTACTTTGCAAAATTCTCTAGGCTGCCCCAAGTGTTAGCCTAATTTATGTGCTGACAGGCATTTCTATGACATACGTCACCTGTGTGTTGGAAAGTCTGGAAAAGTTATTAGAGTTCGCAAAAGGAAAACAAAAGACAGAGTCAGTTTCTACATTGCACCAGATGATCCCACCAGCTGCTGGAGGAAGAGGCATGTGCCACTCCAACTGCAAAAGGAGATGGGGTGAATGCAAGATGAATCTGCATGTGAGGTGGCACTCTTTCTTTGTACAACACTAGGGGCCAGAACCAAGATGACTGAGAGCAGAGCAATAACATGTAGAATTTAAATTTAGCTTCTTATTCCCTTGAAAATACACAATGCTCTGAAAATGAGATGACACAGTAAAGTTCACATGAAAAATACTTTCTAGCATAAGTGTGCTTGCACTCTACAGCAGGCGACCTGGCATGGTGCAGCTGGCAATATGATCACCTCCTGGCCTGCACTACAAAGGCAAAGACTCTTCACCATGCAGTGGCCCCAGCATGCACCCATTGCTCAGATCCAACCAAACCATCAGAGCACTATTAAGGCTGTGTCAACTGAAGGCAATGTTGTACAGTGCTGACTCACATGATGGCAAATATTTCTGTATGTTGTCATATATTGGCAAAGCGTGGGGCTCTGAATAGTGAAGAATATGCAGCCGTGCTTTCCATTTTGATGAAATTTTGAAATAAGTTTCAAGATTTAAGAAAAAGGAAAAAAAATCAATTTATGTTTGTAGGATTATTTTCGATTAATATAAGTACATGACCTGCAAATTTTTAAATGGAATGCATAATGTTGCAATCAGATATTCAGAAATAAATAAATAAATAGATAAATAAAACTGATCACATCCCTTCACCAGACTTTCATAAGCTCTGTCTTAGCAGAGAAAAACATCCTTTGTTTCACAATCACACCTTATTCATGTTGTTGCTTTTTGTCAAATACACACATTTATAGCAATTATTGTCAAGAATGAAATACAGTAAAAGTAAAATGTCATAAAAAAATCTGATGAACATCCTGAGACCTTGCTAAGAATTGCAGTCACTTCTATTGAATCAGTCTGATGTGTTAGTTTCACAAAAGCAAGGTCAAATATCCTACTGATTTTACACATTTATTTTTGTTCTCTTTCTTAATGTTTTAAGAAAATACTAAAAATTGAAATGTTTTGATACTTATATAGTAGCAATATTGTATATTTTATGAGGGCTGTTCCAAAAGTGATGCTTCCTGTTTTATTGTGTTGGCCTATATTATCAGAGGTAGATGCTGGTAGTATGGCAGTAGAGATTGAAACTTCCCACCTGTATTTCACTGTGGTTTGTTGCTGTGTGACAGATGGCAGCAGAGGGGCAGTCTGACAAAATGGTGTAAGATTTGAAAGTGTGTATGAAAAAAAGTTGTGTCACCGAATCCTCCAAACAGAAAAAAGAAAAAAAAAAAAAAAAAGCACCCATTCACATCTGTTGATTCTTTCTGAGTTTATAGAATTTGCTCTATCAAATAGTATCATTGTGCTCTTTGTATCTGTTGTAGTTTCGATGGAGATAAATATGAGACATTACTTTTGGAGCGACTGAAGTATATGCAGCCCAAGGCAATTCCTATGATCTAAATGCAGCCCTAGCAAGCCAGATGTTGGACATTCATGCTCTACAGACATAATCTACATCTGAAGTCTCACTGAAATGGATGCAATGTGTCACAAGTTGAATTCACCCTACTATATTTTTCACTTTTTCATTTGTGTAGGTCCGGTGTTTGAAATTAAACTAAAGCCTAAGGAAGAAACTACCTCCTACCATCTTTATTGTTTTCTTCTAGAGGTTTTATTCCACACTAGAGATTGTTGCTTGTGAATATTCTTTCCTGTAAGAAATGGTCTTGGGAAGGCCACCTGAAATATTTGTAAATATTTATTAGGTACTACTCTTTTATTCACATGGTTGCAAGTATCATTATTCTGTTCAGGTTGGTTTGCAGATGAGCGATGTTTTCATGTAGTCTAAGATGAGTTTTCTTTCTTCTGTGACAACAGAGTAGCATGAGCAAGATAATCTTGTGTTTGTCCTACTGAATGCCTTCTCCTTTGGGACAAGGCATTCTTTCCTTTTGGTTTATCTGGCTTCATGATTTTGTAGTCAAGTAAAGGAGAATATAATCTGTTATACTGTCTTCTAACATTTCTCTTTTAAGAAGAAAGCTGTTATCTAATCTCCTTAACCCTGCAGACAAATAGCATGAGTGAAGCATCTTTACAGATCTCTTAGGTGGAACAGGCTGAGACTCACCTCTGATTTCCAGATATCAAAGGCACAGAAGTGTGAGCTAAGGACGCAGTCTGTCAGTACAATATGTCTTGGGACCAGCCATCAAGGCTCAAGCTTGTCACGTCAGATCTGATTTTTTTCTTGACCTGTCTACAGCTTTGTTTTTCTTGGTTTAGCTTTAAATGCAATTTTTCTAATGACCAGGAATGGTCAGAGGTAATTCGTATTATTCTATTTGTCTTTGTACTCTACTACCATCGTTTTATGATACTAACACAGTTAAGTAGTACAGAAAAATACAGTTCTTATGAGACAGTAGAGACCTGGGGAAATCAGTATATGCAATGAGACACAGAGGAATAGAAGACTGTGGTGATGTCATGGGGGATCAGCTGATAGTGGAGATTTCACATATAAACAACTCATTCATGGAAAGTTAAAAAAGCACAGAACTGGAACTAGATGAAATCAACTTCAGGGGTAAAAAAAGAGAAAAAAAAAATAATGTACTACTATTTAAAAGGCAGCATATATAGTGTATTTAGATGTGGAGCTGTGGATCAATGAAGACAAAGCAGTAAAAGACAGTGTATAAGAAAGACAGTAAGAATAATTTCAACTGGATCCTAAAGTCAAAGATAATCCATAAACATCCAGGTCATTCTCCTGGCAAAGAAATCCAGTTGGGTGAGCATAACACTAGGCAGAGGGTAGTAAAACTGCAACTGCATGTTTAGTGATAGTCACAAGTTCTTTATTATTATAACTTTTTTGGCATACAAGTATTCTTTGTCTTTCCACTCTAATAAGATCCAAACTAGTAATGATTAGAGAGTTAAAATTTCATTACACTAACAATGAACACTTGGCTTTCTATTTGAGGTAAGTTTCTTGTGTGCCAGTAAACTGGATTTTGAGAGCAACATATTTTCACATTCCACAGTGGCTACTGTTTAACACTGCCTGAATGATGAGCTTCACAACCAGTTTAAGATGAAAGACAATAATAGCAATGGCCCCATTACCCTTCAACCAATGCTCCCAAATGGGTATCTCCTCAGCTTCAATGGTGCCACTTCTCACTTCCATGTAGATCCACAGTACTTGATATTCCTTAGTCGTGAAATGCACTCTCAGTTGCATTATGCTCAAAATCCTTTTATGGGCAAACTGGAAAACTTTACTCTTATATATATATATAAGTGTATATACATGCGCATACATATGTACATTGGCTCCAAAAATAATGCCTCCTATTTATTTCCATGGAAATTCCAACAGCTGTAAAGAACACAATAGTACTGTCAATACAGAAAATTCTTAGCTATAAAATGTTGTTTTTTAACATAACCACTGCCTTTAGCTATGCATTTATGCCAATGATGAACAAGAGTTTTCATGTCACACTTGTAAAAGTCTCCACCAGTGGTAGGAACCTACTGTTGTGGTCAACACTGGTGAAACATCCACTGTTAGACCTCCATAAATGTTCAGAAAGCATCAGTGAATCTCAGTCAGTGCCAGTGATGTTCAGTTGCAAATTTAGTTCCATACCTTTGCTTCATACACACTTCCATGTCAGATGCCATTTTGTTAGGCTACCCTTCTGCTGCCATCTGTCACATAAAATATAATGGAATGTTGGTAAGAAGGTTCAACCTCTGCTGCCGTACCAACTCTGAAGTCATGGTCCAGCATAACGAAATAGGAGGCATTCTTTCAGAGCATCTCTCATATGTGTGTTAATTCAATAATTTATTGTTAGTACAATAGAAATAGTATTATCTAAGAATAATTATTAGTCTACCTTTAATTGCACAAAAACAATAAAAACAATGTAGCTATGACTATGCTGCATCGTACAGCTACACATTTACAGCTGCTTCCTTCAGTGCTACATGAGGTTGGAATTGCAAGTATTAGTCTCAAAATGTGCTAATGCTGGACTCTTTCAGAAGTAAGTGTGCTTAAAATGCACACATTCACATTTATGTTGCTCCCAAATGAATAGTAAATATGACAGATTTTGATGGCTGCAGATGGACAAAGACAGGAGACAGGAGGAGAGGAGGGAAGGCATTAGTAAGTCAGCTTTGTCACCCAAACATTAATGTGCTGCTACACCACCAGCTTGCTGCTTGCTGCTCATTATATGCTACACCCTTCTTCCAAAGATTTCAGTTATCCAATCAGAGAGCAGAAGGATGCAATTTTTTAGTCATCCAATCAGGGAACATATGATTTCAGGGACACAACGCAGTTTATCGAATAACAGAGAATGAATAGCTGAAGTAAATAATTCACGAACTATCCATAGGCTGCAATTTGTTTGTGTAAACTATTTGGTAAATACTTAAGTGTAACTATCACATTCATTTTAATCAGGACCAGCTTGGGAACAAAGGCTAAAACTCCTGAATAATTTATTCCCTAGAAATAATTCAGATCAGTCTTATGTACTCCCTTGAGTCTCCCTTGGTGACATGTTACTAAAGGGTGAAAGCTGGCTGACTCCCAGGTAGAACAGAGTGTGAGCGTCTGGAGTACAACCTGCAATATATAGAGAAACCCTTTTCTCCTGGTAAGCCAAGCTGCAAAGACCACAGCACAGCTGTTCTACGCCAGGCTCCAGCATATCAAGCTGTTCCCTGCAACCAAGAACTGATGAAATTAGTGCTGAAGCATCTGTGACAGAGAGATAAATATAAAAGTAATAATAGTAATATAATAGCAGCCAAGAAAATGAAGAGATTTGAAGAAAAGGCAATTTGAAAAATGCACTACTATTAATTAATTAATTAATTATGACAAATTTTGACATCTTATCTGGACTGTGAAAGAAAAAACAGCTCTTGCTCTTTATTGCTTCATATATGAAATATAGGTGAAAAGCATTTTATTCTTTTCCTTTATATTATTTTAAGTTTGGCTATTTTATGCAGATTGTTCATCTATTCTTTCTGTTCATATTAGCATTCAAGGTGTTATCTTCCCCAATCTCCATGTGGACCTTAAAGATAATGAGAGAAAAATAGCAATCAAAGTTTGAAATTTAAGGCATTGAAAGAGAAATATATTACTTCTGAGAGCATTTTAGTCCAATGTTTTGCCTTTTTTGTCAAAATAAAAAGGTTCTGCCTATATCATTTATTTACCTGTCTGTAGTCATATATGTGCATAAAAACATAGACAGACAATGTCCTTTTCTTTATACTTTAATATTATTGTTATAAACATCTTTCAAAGTCTACTGAACAAGAAAATTTAGGTGTCTTCTTGGTTGCAGATGCTAGCAGAAGAGTTGTTCCCTCTTCAGTGGAGCTGAAGTGGTTTTATCCTTGATTTAAAGTAATTGACTTTTATTTCATATAATTTAATTTCAGTAGGATTTTTCAGATTTTGAGTACAGAAATGAAGATGATAATAAAGTACCCCACCACTGACAGTTATTTTAGGAAACATTTTCTCCATATCTTTTACATTAAAGATGTTTGTTTTCCTTTAGTACTGAAATTTTTCTGAATAAAAAAACGTCCTTTGCTATGGACACATACAAAACAAACAAACAAACAAACAAACAAATACAGCTAAGAAACATGAAATGTGTCTTCCACCCTCACAGCAATGGAACTCTTGAGTATGATTAATTGTTCCTTACTTTTCAGGGCTTCTGAGCCCCAGTCATTCCCAGCTTGCTTTTTTCTCAGTGAGATAATAGCTAGACATATTCCCACAGAAGAGGAACAGGTCAGCCAAATAAAAAATAAAATGCAATCACATATAAAGACTTGGAAATAATCAAATTTTAGAGATAACACAATTTAAAAACAAACAAGCGAACAACAAACAAACAAATATAGCAAAAAACAGAATTTTCAAGTCAAAATGTCATGTATGATAGCAGAAGTATTTACATTTGCCTTCATCCTCAATGACTTTGAGGGTTGTTTGGTTTAGTCTTTCATTTTTGCTGTTTGCCTTCTTGTTCTATACAGAAAGCAATACTATAGCCATATTCCATTATGACATGTCAAGCCCAATTCACAAATTAATTTGTCTGAAAGTGTCTTTTTGACTTTTTTAAACCACGCTGCCTTGCAGATCCCTCTAGTTTAAGACATAGTTCAAGATGTAAAAAAATAAAGAAATCCTTGAACTGCAAAGTAGAATTTCCTTAAGAAGCAGTTTTTGAAGATGTGCTATCTAACTTCAGTGAACTGTGCTATTTTTAAATTAGTGAAATATTTCTATTTACTCCTTAACAGCCACTTGCTAGGATATATATTTCCTTCTTAACCAAAATGAATGAATAAATTTTGGCACAGCAAGACTAAGATCTCTGTTTCAATTGAGGGCTAAATAAGACCATTGATGGAAACAACTCAAAAATATGGAGGGTCTGCTGGTTAAGGTTATAAGTGAAGAAAATTATAGATGGTTTCTGATAAGATGTTAAATAGGACCTAAGTCAGGGAGAAGTATCCTGACAACACTGTTTTGGAAGTACTTCCTGTATCATTCACCAACCACTTTTCTGAGCAGGCACAAATTCAAATTCAGACTTGTTCGGGAGGCCAAGCTCTACACTTCATCTTGCTGACCACAGCCATATGGAGCTTTTTCTAAATTAAATGCTCTGAAAACAGCAGAAGCCTGATTTACCCATCATAAAGTGTTTAAACTCTTGGCAGAAGCAAAATTACAAGTTAAAAAGGCCTATTTTATACTGCTTTCCACAGTACTGCTGTACCTTTAATTTTCATAATGCATACAGCTTTAAATTCAACATTTATTTTTAACACATATATTTTAATGAAACATGAAATATAAAATGAAACTCCAGTCTGCCTCCTATGAGCATGGAAAGAAATCCTAATTACCTGTTTCAAAAGTGTGAAGCTCTTTCTAATTTTCCAGCAGCCAGGTTCCTTAGACAGCACTCAGTATTATAACTATTTATGCCAATTGTGCTATTTCATGCATAAAATTACCGCATTATTGTTGGAATAGATGCTGGAGAGATATCTAAGCAGGGTGTAATCACTTCACTTTCTATCAAATTGAGCTTCTGAAAGGTATCATAAATTTTATTAGAAGGCAAGAGGCTAATGGAAGCCAATCAGTGTTAATGCTGATAAAATTGCTGTATTTTACATTATAAAATGGGGAGATATTTTTATTGGAAGGTTCCCTTTTGTTTTATTAAGAGTGTATCATGGAAACTAAGACACATTAGAACAACAGAGGGTAGAAAGCAAACCTCTCCTCTTTCTGTTGTTGGCTTTACTTTTAAAAATTTGTACCACAAGGATATTTCTGATCTTTGATATTGAAAAGTAAGTGCAAAACTGTTACTAAGAGCACTCAGGTTCATGGGCTTGCACAAAGCTGTGCAATGGAATGGTGCATCTCTTTGAGAAAAAATATTAATGTCCCAAATGTTATTAGATCTTTTCATTGTTAAAGATAATTGTTTTCTATTAGGCTGCCTATTTAATCTGTGGAGAGGGATAATTTTTATGACTCCCCAGCTTATTTTTAAAACTCCACAGTAAGAAAATGAGAGAGCATTCTGATATGAGAAGGATGAGGAACCAAAGACGGGGACAGAGAAAAGGAGCTTTACCCATCAAGAAGTAATTGAATGCAATTTAATGAGATTGGTCTACTTTGATGGTAAATTAAAAGTTGATTTTTTTCCCTGTTAATAAAATTTTGTACTAATCAGACCACACTCATGCAGTCATTTGTGAAACACTCGATAGCAACTAGTTTTCTTTTATCTGCATGTGGAGAGCATGGTCTATCATTTATAGGCAGGGGAACCAACATACCAAAAGGTGATGGCCTCAGGCCTCAACCCTAAGGAGAATTAGTAGTAAATCTCAGATTTGGAAAGAATGTATACATCTACAGAAAGTACCATTCAGGGAACTCAGAGGATTTTACCAACTATGTTTGGTTTGCCATGAACAAGATCTGGGGGGGGGGGGGGGGGACGACATGACTTTCCTTGCTTCTAAAACCGCCACTCAGTTATCTGATCTGCCTTTCCCAAATGCTCAACTCCATCTGTAACATACTGTCACTACTCCTAAAGCAAATATTTACACCACTGCTTTTCAGTCTGTTATTGGCAATATTATTAATATTATTAGCATAGTCTGAGAGAGGATATTTTGTGTCATGCATTGTACAAACACAATGAGGACACTTCAAGTGCTGCCAGCACAGTGAACTGAATAGCTAAGGTAAACAGAATAGGAAAAATCATCATAGGAAAAATAAATAAATAAATAGAGTATCTTAAGTTCAAAGGGTCCTATAATGATCATTGAGTTCAGCTGCTGGATCCACACAGGACCAGCCAAATATCAAGTCCTATGCCCAAGGGCTGTGTCCAAGCATTTCTTGAATTCCAGCAAGCTTGATGCTGTGATCACTTTCTAAGGAGCTTGTTTCAGTGGCCAGTCACCCTTCAGTGAAGAATCTTTTCCTGATATCCAACCTGAACCACTCCTGTCAAAGCATCTGCCATTCCCTTTGGTTCTATCACTGATCACCAGAGAGAAGAAATCAGTGCCTTCTCCTTCATTCCCCTCGTGAAGAAGCTGTAAGCTGCAATTCAAGTCTTCCCTTGGTTTCCTCTTTTCTAAACTGAACAAATCAAGGGGTTTGATTTTTTCATACTTGATTCTTTATAATCTTCCCCTCTAGACTCTTCACCAATCTTGTAGCGCTGATTGGGACACTCTTTAAGAATTTTGTGTCCTTTTTTCTAGTGGGATGCCCAAGACCGCATATTATTCAAGATGAGGCTGCTCCAGAGCAAGGTTGAGGAGAACAATCACTTCCCTCAACTGTCTGACTTAATGCACCCCAAGATACTGTTGGCCTTGGGTATTCTGTCAACTCATATTCAGTTTACTGTTGACCAAGACCTCCCATGTCCCTCCCAGTGGCATTGCTCTCCAACATATCTCCCAGCCTGTGTATAAAACCAGGGCTGCCCCTTCCCTAGAGCAGAATCAGCCATTTGCTTTTGTTAAACTTCGTACAGATACTGATTGTCCAGCTCTCAAATTTGTCTAGAGTTCTCTGCAAGATATTCTTGACAGAGTCAACAGCTCCTCTCAATTTATTATTGTCAGCAAACTTGCTCAAAAAGCCTTCTAGTCCTACATCAAAGTCATTTACGAAAATATTAAAGAGAACAGGCCCTGAAATGGAGACCTGGAGAACTTCACTAGTGATCAGCCACCAAACTAGTTTAACACCATTTACCATAACCCTTTGAGTGCAATTCATCAGCCAAGTACTCATCCATCATATTATGTCATTTTATAGCTGCATGCTAGACATTTTTTCCAGAAGAATACTAAGAGAAAGAACATGGGAACCTTTAATGAAATATAAAAAGATAGTTCAACTGACTTCCCTTGGTCAACTAGACAGTTGGTTGACCATATCATTAGAGAAGTTGGGAAGCTGAGCATCAACCAGCAATTTACTCTCACAGCCCAGAAACACAACTGTATCCTGGGCTGCATCAAAAGATGTGTGGGAGGTGATCTGGTCCCTATACTGTGCTCTGGTGAGGCCTCACCTGGAATTCTGCATCCAGATGTGGAGTCCTCAGTACAAGAGAGACATAAACCTGTTGGAGTACATCCATAGAAGGGCCACAAAAATAATTCATGGAATGGAACATCTCTCCTACAAGGAGACACTGCAAGACCTGGGGCTGTTCAGCCTGAAGAAGAGAAGGCTGCAAGGTAACCTAATAACGATCTTTCAATATCTAAAGGGGAGCTACAGGAAAGAAGGACAGAGACAGTGCAGCAGGGTCTGTGGTGATAGAACAAGGAAAAATGGTTTCAAGCTCAAAGAGGGTAGATTTAGGTTAGATTAAAGGAAAAAAAATCTTATACAGTGAGGATGGGGAGGGACTGGAACAGGTTGCACAGTGATGTGGTGTGCACCCCATTCCTGGAAACTTTCAAGGCCAGGCTGGATAAGCTGGTCTAGCTGTAGTGTCCCTGTTCATTTCAGGAGAGCTGGACTAGATGGCCTTCAGATGTCCCTCCCAACTCTAAGGATTCTATAATTCTATGGTTCTAAATGGAAATTAGGTTACTTAAGAATCTTCTCTTCGTGAACTACTGTTGACCAGTGACTGCATTGTCCTTCAGGTGTTTTTCAATAACTTGTAGCAAAGTTTTCTCCACAATTTTATCAGGCACTGAACTGAGAGTGACAGGTCTATAATAAGCAGGGTCTTCTTTCTTGTCATTCTTGGAAAATGGAACAAGGTTTGCTAGCTTCCAGAGCCCATCACTGATTTTGAAGACAGACACAAGAAGGCACTGTTTTTTGACATACCTATGACATGGATTGAGATGATTGGTGAGATGACATGGATTGATAAGATGACCACATTCATCAAGCAACAATGTTCTCTTTGCTCCATCTTTTTTTTAGTAACATTTTAACAAACCTTTTTTACTATATTGGCCAGCTTCAATCCAAGTGAGCTTTAGCAGCACAAATCTTTTTCTCTACAGGAAAAAGCATCCCTGTAGTATTCCCAAGTAACCTGACTTTGCTTCTTCTGGCTATTCTTCTGGTTGTTCTTTTTCTGACAAAGCTCTAAAAGAAGAACCCTGTTCAGCCAAGCCTTCTGTTCCTCTTGCTTGACTTGACATTTTGGAATTGATTGATTCTCTGCTCTTCAGAGGACACTTAAAGAGCATCCAGAACTGATGGAACCCTAATGCCTTCAAGAACAGGGGACTTTACTAAGTAATTCACTGAGTAGCCTGATATCTTCTCTACCTATATCCAGGGTTGATGTTTTAGTGCAGTTTTTCTGTCACCAGAAATTTTAAATTCAGCTACTTCATTGTCACAGTGACCAAGACAGCCACAAGTTGCCACTTCACCCATGATACCATCCTCGGTATCAAGAAAGCAAATCAGTTGCCTTGTGTTTCATAAGGCATATGAAAGGTAGCAAGAGTAAGGATCAGTTCACAGCTTTGCCACCATTTTTCTATGTAATGTACTACTTAATCATTCTACATTTTCTGACTTCCACAAGAGCAAAGCAACTGATTTATTCCAGGTTTCTCTGAGGTCTAAAATTTTTCATGCTTAGACCTAGCACCAGCTAATGAAAAAGAGCTGTTGACTCGATTTGGCCCATTACAGAATTTATATTCCTGCCTCTGGTAGATATGAGTATTCCTGTCAAAGCCTATACAACGTAACACTAAATGTTAATGGAGTCACAATAAGAATGGATTTGGTCTCATGCAACTAGGTGTTTTAATTCAAAGACCATTCAATAGATAGCATTCAATAGATAGAATAGATACCAGCATAAGCTGTTTTTTTTGTTGTTTTTTTTTCTTTTTTCTTTTTTTTTTTTTTTTTTATTTCCAAATTCCATTTTAATTTTCTGCTTCTGGTTAGCTTTTATTTAGTCAGTTTATTCTTTTTATTATTTTATTATTACATTAATTCTAATTTTTTAATTTTCTTATTTTAATCCTCCTAATTTTTAAACACAGTTTTCATCTTCACCTACCAATAAGTGCATGACTGATTTTACTGAATGAAATCTATAACAATGACAGAACAAAAAAGGAATTTATTCTGAATCTAAAACAAAGTCATGTTAACAACATATCCTATTTTACATCCTCAGTTTCTTTGGAGCACCCAAGTATTTCTGAAGACAACAGTCTATTTTGATATCACAGCCTCAATTATGTTTTTGTATGCCAGGAGTTTCTCTAACATTGTTTAGATTATCTGATTCTGCCATCTGAAATAAGCACCTTTTAAATGTTTTTCTCACACAGACCTTTGTGAAGAACAGAATTATTATTATTATTATTTTAATTTCCAGACAAAGGAATTTGTAAAATGATGTCCAGGCTGTGAGCATTTTTCCTAACTAGATAGAAAACATGGTAAGAATATAGTGATAATTCAAAAATGTTTTGCGCATCAAGATACATGTCCCTCGTGCTAAGATGTAGATCTGTAGGGCTGACATTAGTTAAAAACAAACAAACAAACAAAAACAGGACAAGCACAAATCTTTGTTCAGCTTTTCCATGTCTTGATTACACTGCCACTACAGTTGTTCAGTCCCAGCATTTCAGCTCTGTTATGCTGTACATACATGGTGAATGTCTCTATATGTGTTTGACCCTGCTCAGCCTTTAGTATCTTCAATCATGAGCATCCGTACCTCCCTTTCTGTCTGCACCTTTCCAACTTGCACAACTTGGAGCAGAGAACACACATGATGCTAAAATACAAAAATATGCTTTGACCTAGTGTATAAAAAAACTTCATTGGAATGACAGGGAAAAAAAAAAAAAAGAAAAAAAAAAAGCAGGGATTTACACCCAGCCAGGTGTCTATTTCTAATGCTGAAATAGTCCACTTTGTAAGACAAAAAAAAAAAAGGACATAATTTCCACTTGCTTTTCCTATCAGTCAAGGAGGTCACACTGTTCTTTGTTTTTCAGATATTATTATTTTCAATATTTTTTAAAACATTTTTACATTGATAAGCTGAATGTTTTTAACAGCATTATTTTTGTTGCTGCAATCCAAACTGTCAAAACACAGACGCAGATGAATGAAAAATGTATACATATCTTAATCATGTCTTTCTGTTTGTTACTGGAGTCAGCTCCGGATGAAGTGAGAATATGCAATGATGTTCATTCACCGTTGATCGTTATAGTACACCTTCTGAATAAAGTAAATTCTGTATTTCCTTCTGTGAGGAGGAGCTACAGAAGTAGCTGAAGAGATTCATAATGAGAGAAGTATAGATCGCAATCTATATACCTCTAACAATAGGCAATACAGTTTGGGTTTCACTTACAATCTAGGAATATTTCATTTCTACTTTATCTGGGAGGCCAACTCCACTATAAGACTTTCTTCTTTCAAGTAGAAAAGCAAAATAAACCTGTTTTGATTTTGTGTTTTTTTAAAACACTGGGAGTACTGAAATCACATTCAATCCTTACATAAACAGCAGCACATTTGTGCTAATAAATAAGAAATAAAAACATCAAATAATTATGCTGACATAGCACCACACTCTAAATATTTCTCAAGCTGATGATGGAAAATGTGAATTGTCAGTGACAAATATTCTGTGCTTTCATCCACATTCTATTAACACTGCTGTTCTGCAGTGTCCCTGAGATGGACAGCAGCAGAAGTACTCTGTTGATTTACAACCTTTTCTCACCATTTACGTTGTATAAAATAAGCCATTACCGCACAAACAGTAGAATTCTGAAGTACAAGATTAAGAGAAATATTGTTGTCAACGCCCTTTTAGAGGGGAAAAACAAAGGTAATACAAAAATATTCTGGGTAAATCTATGAAGCACTTTATAAAAAAAAACTACTTGTTTCTTACCAAAGACTTCACCATTGGTGCCTGCTCCTTTGCATTTTAGACCTTGAAAAAGAAGAGAACTTGCAAATGTAACCACAAATGGGAAGCAGAGGATAAATTTCTAAATATATCTTGGACTATGCAAACAAAAATTCAAGAAAAAAAGGTGTTTTTTTTTTTGTTGTTGTTTTGTTTTTTTTTTTTCTTTTCTGCTTTCAGGCAGATCTATGTATACATAGGTCTTCTATGATGCTCTAGTAATAAATACACATAGAATCATGGAATCAAAGAATCTTTAGAGTTATAAGGGATCTTTAAAGGTCATCTAGCCTAACTTCCCTGCAATGAATAGGAATTTCCTGCAATTTCCCTGAAATGCATATTCATTCAATAAATGAGTAGGGACAACCGTCACTAGAAAAATGTTGCTCAGGGTCTTCTCCAGCCTCACCCTGAAAGTCTCCAGGAATGGGAAATCCACAATGTCTCTGGACAACCTGTTCCTATGCCTCATCATTGTCACTGTGAAAGACATTTTCCTTCTATCTATCCTAGAGTTTTAAACCATTTTTCCTTGTCCTATCAAAACAGACCTAGTTGAAGAGTCTGTTCCCTTCTTTCCTGTAGCTCCCCTTTATCTTTGTATTAAGTTAGCACTATAGCATGTGAAATACAAAACTTTCTCAAATTTTAGGAAATTGGTCAGGTTAATGAAAGTTATCACAGATCAAATACATATTTTCTCTAATTTCTGTATAAAATTATAGTCATTTAGTGAAGTAGCTAAATAACAAAATTGTTCAAGTTGAATTAGTGATAATGTGATATATCCAGAATGTAAAGTCAAATTACAGAAAGGATAAAATTCACTTTCAGTGAGTCTGTTGATAATACAGAGCTGGAAGGAGTGGCTGACACACAGGAAAGTTGTACAGTCATTAAACAACACCTGCACTAATCACTAAACAGAGATTTGGGCAGGGAGGAACCTGATGTAATCTAACAAGAGCAAATATAGAGTCTTGCTCCTGGGGAGAAATGACTGCATGCATCACTACAGATTAGGAGATCACCTGCTGGAGAGGAGCACTGTGAAGGAGGACCTAGGTATTCTCATGCACAGCAACAAGTTGGCCATGAACTACCAGTGTGCCCTCGTGTCCAAGAAGGCCAATGATATCCTGTAGTGCATTAATAAGAGTGTGGACAGCCAGTTGAGGGAGGTGATCTTCCCCATCTGCTCTGTGCTGGCGAGGCCACATCTGGGAGTCTGTGTCCAGTTCTGCACTCCCCTGTTCAAAAAAAACAGGGATTTCCTAGAAAGAGTCCAGCAGAAAGTCACAAAGATGGCAGCAGGCCTGGAGCATCTTCCATATGAGGAAAGACTGAATAACCTGGGTCTGTACAACTTGGGGAAAAGAAAATAGAGGGGCGATCTGATTAATGTGCATAACATTTACCTAAATATAATATCTGAATATCTAAAGGGAGGTGGGAGGCAAATGGATGAGGCCAGACACTTCTTCGGTGATGTGTAGGGACAGGACAATGTAGTGGCCTAAAACCTGAACAAAGAAAGTTCCATGATGGCATGCAGAAGAACTTCTTTACAGTAAGGCTGATGAAATACTGGAACAGGTTGCCCAGAGAGGCTGTGGGGTCTCCATCTATGGAGATATTCAGACCTGTCTGAATGCCTACCTTTGCAACTTGTTCCAGGGTAACTGCTTTAGAAAGGATTGAACTTAGTGATCAGTGAGACTCCTACCAAACCCTGCAACTCTGTGACTCTGTGATTTATACTTATGATGGCATAGACTGAGTAGAATAGATTGTTTCTTTTTTCTTTACGAAAATTAAACTTGAACTTTCCACCAAAACTCGGGTTGTAGACTTTGCACACGAGATGATATTTTTGAGCTGGAGATGTTGAATCAGGATTCTGGTTAAAAGATTCAAGTTCAGAACTGAGATAAATTTCCTTAGGTAAGGTGCCTTTTCCTCAATCTCAATCCTCTGAAATATTATTTATCTCCAGTAATAGATGAGACAAACCATTCCAAAATGGCACTATATATCTGAATAAATTCATATGAAGAGCTGAGTAAGAAACAACTTTCTGCCTTGAAGATATTTTCAACATTTTTAACAAGGAAATAGAAGCTGTCTTCAAGATCTTTTTGTGAAGAAAGGGAAAAAAATATGAGAACTTTCAGTGTTTTAAATTTACTGTAACACTGGAATGTAGGAAATGAAAATACAGGGCAAAGCAGGTTCTTGAAACAGAACTGTCAACATTAGAATTGTATGTGCATTTTTATAACTGTTACACATGGTTGGATCTGATATACCTCTGAGAACAGGATTCAGCATCCAACTTTGGATAAAAACAAAAAGAACCAACAAAAACCTTAACAAAACAAACAAAAAAAAAAGTAACAACAACAAGAAAAATACCAACAATACAAACAAAGAAAACTAAAAACACCAAAACTCTCAGAGGCTTATTGAAATACTGCATAGCTTCTTTTAAAAAAGGTCGACAAAAATTTTTGATCAAGAATCCATGTTTGGTGTGAAAATATTAGAAAGCTTGAAAATGTTCCTTTTTTACTCCATTGCTTTTAAATGTCCAGCTTTTAAAAACATTTTTAATGCATTTTTTTCCAGTTTTTTAAAAATATTTTTTTGTAGATATTCCCCACAGTATTTGTTGATGCATTTATCAAATCTAAAACCCAAACTCAGGCTATTTTCTATTCTTTATGTTGGGATGTAGCAATAACTGTCTACAATTGAGAAAAGAATGGGTATTTTGCCTTACTCATAGGTTTTGTAAAGCTATCTGGAAGTATTTATTTCAAAATCATCACAGCAGATCAACATCCTGAAAATGCTACATCTCAAAAAGAGACTTCTGATCCGATGACAGCAAGTGAATATAAGTAGGAAATAACATCGCACTGCTTTAACAATCAGTCAGTGTGGTTAACAAATATCATATTTAGAGTGTGTGTAGTTCTTTTTTGGTGAATGTATATGTATATAAAATTGTTTTCTCAGTAATAGATTTTATTACATCATTTTCCCATATAAATGGCGGAATATTGTATTCCATTTTTGGTTTAACATATGCATAAATAAACACTATCCATTTTGATACTAAAAGAAATAAAAAAGATGAAAGAAAGGAATTCTGAGTGAAATTAATCTCACAAGGTACATTTAGGCATCTTATCTAAGCATAATTTTCAATTCAGCATTGCTTCCAGATACACCATTCTATTACCAATTTTTCCTGCTCCAACAAAACAATACAGAAATGGGAGCATATACTTAAGACAACTGTAGGGAAAACTTTAAAAAAACAGTAATTTAATCATAGTTTAACTTAATCACTTTAGATGTCTCTGAAGGCAACAGACCAAAACTGTCATTTTCAGAAGGTATTCATCTCATCCTGCTACTCATATTAGAAAACATCCTCATTTTTCAACTTCTTCTATGGCATCCTCATTTGGGATATGGAGGTGATTACTTCAAACTAAAATTACAGATACAGTCTCACATTCTCTGTTCTTATAAGAGCCTCACATCAAGTGGCTAGATACACAATCACATCAGTTCAATAATATTTTCAGTTTAATATATATTTTACCATGATTGTAATGATAAAATCTCAGTCAAATCAAAATTATGGTTACATTCCTTTTCTTACATACTCGTTATGATTTTCCTTTTAACTGTAACCAACACCATCACCACACATTCTCTTTACAAAACTGAACTATGATTTTAAAGGGATTTGATTAAATATTGAAAAACTTGCTGAATTTTCAAAATCATAAATGCCCTGAGCAAGGGTAACACGCATCAAGGTTCAACACAGTGCTCACACTAAGGCTGAGAATTTAGTGAGACATCCTTAATTTTCTACATGGCAAAAATATAGTTCTGTTTTGTTTTCTCTTGAGTCCGAAAGCTGAAAGCTTCTTCTTAATTCAGATTTAGCACTTGTAATAAAGAACTTTGCTGAATGATGCACTCTTATGTTTCGTCAAAACAGTGTAGTCCAGAATGCAGATGTGCAGAGAAAGCTCCATTCAGTATAACCCTAAGGAAGAGCCAATCAGTAGTGCAAATCTTTCTGCAGAAAGGAAAGTGTCATCACCCAGGGAGCTAGACAAAAATGATTTTGAACATCATTATCAGTGTAGAAACACATAAGCTTTATCAAGATATTTTCAACAGAAGATATTTATTTGAAAGTATTTGATATGGTGGCAGATTCGACATTACTATAAGGACATCTGTACATTCAAGGGATTTCCTGGAAAACAAGACTAAATCCTGAAGGATATGAGATCTTTAACATTAAAGAAAATACAAGTTATTGCTTAAATAAATACCCTCAGGATTAGCAAAATGGCAGCAAAGTGAGAAACATGCCAAATAAAATTTGGCTTTGGCTCTAACTTGTTAGTCTGTCCAGAACTTCTCTTGCCAATTGGTGGAAAATGAATTACTGTCATTTTTCAAGGGACTGCACATCATTTTCCATTGATTGGCATGCCAAATTCTTCACAAAGTAATGAGTCAGGCATGATGCAAATCATCATTGAACTGTCACTTTGATTGCATAGCCCTCTATCAATGTGATTAAACTGGTGTGGCATCTGAAAGGTAATGAATGACTCTTCTTGGCTTCAAAGGTTGAAAGGAAAATTTTAATTCTAGGCAGAGAATGCAAGGGGCAAACAATACATCTGCGAGTGACACCAGTCAGTTACAAGGTACCATGCTTGCAAGTCATTTTTGAACTAAAATGTTAAAATGCTGATCATGGCTTATGATGAAATGAGATTAACCTGGAAAATTTACCATCACCATCACACATGCCTGCCTGACTGTTAGAGTCATTTTAATGCACTTACCAAAACTGAGTCTGAAGATAAGAGGTAGACATGGTTTAATTAACCAGTAATAATTAAAACTATCTGTCATACACCAGAGAATAGATGAGTTATATGGCATTTTTAAATGTCTTGTTCTTCAATTTTACAACAAAATCTAAATTGTGGACCCAAGCAACATGAATGCTGAAAACATGAAATGACAGGAAACCAGCAAAATCAAACTATCCAAACCTCAGCTTTTGATACCAAGGTGTGTCTGACACTTTCTGGTAGGGTTTGTTGCTTTTTGGATTAGAGAGTTAATACATATGGTTTTAAATGTAAAAAAGACTGAACTAGCTTTTATTCTGTGGATTCATTTATTTTTTGAAAGCCTGAAGGGGTTCTTTATTTTTTCATTTACTAAGTAAATTAATACATTTTCATCCCTTTTTAGACCAACAGTTTTCATTAAAATTTTCAAATTAATCTCCGTTAGCAGAGTTGGAGAATATTGTCTGGTGAGATTCAAAGTTAGGAAATTGGGGTCTGACAGCTACTAGTGGACATCTATCCAAAAACAGAAAATATATTGACATATATGTAGAATTTTTTTCTTAAATGACCCTAGAAGGGTAAATAAAGTCATGAATATCTGCTTTTTATTTTTTTACAATAGTTTTTACAGTCAAGAAAAGTATTTCCTACCTATCACCATCTAAGATCTAAAATAGTAGATTTAGGTGTCAGTCTGTGAATTGAACTGGTCAAAACTTCCTGCTAGATTTGAAAAATGTGTCAACAGCCAAATCTCCCATATCCACTATCTTTGAGGCCTCCATGGCCTTCTACATTCTACAATTCTTCTACAGTAAAAAGTAAGTAAAATAAAATCTTTATCAACTTGCTCTTAAGTATTTATTTTCAAATAAATAATGGATTAGTTTTGTTACTGAGATAATGTTTGTCTTAATTTTGGCTAAATGGTATGGAGATTCATCTTTGCATTGAAAAAAGCAAACGTCATGCAATAGAATGGGATCTTAGATATTATTTAGTTCTAATCCCTTCACCATGGGATGCTACCCACCAGATCAGGCTGTCCAGGGCCTCATCCACTGTGGCCTTGAACACCTGCAGGAATGGGGCATTCTCAACTTTTCTGGGAAACCTGTGCCAGGGCCTGACCACCCTCTAAGTAAGAAATTCACTCCCAATATCTATTCTAAATCTGTCTTGTTTTAGTTCAAAGTAATTCCGCCTTATCAGTATCTACCCATTAAAAAAACTATTAAAAAAAATTAGTCTTCATCTTCCTTCAAACACTGGAAGGCTACAGTGAGGTCTCCCTTGATTACAGAATCATAGAATGGGCTGGGTTGAAAAGGAACACAATGATCATCGAGTTGTATGTGCAGAGTCGCCAACTGCCAAACCAGGCTGCCCAGAGCTACATCCAGCCAGGCCTTGAATGCCTCCAGGGATGGGGCATCCACAACCTTTTTAGGCAACTTGTTCCAGTGTGTCACCATCCTCTGGGTGAAAAACTTCCTCCTAATATCTAACCTAAACCTCTCCAGTCTCAGTTTAAAACGATTCCCCCTTGTCCGATCACTATCCACCCTTCTGTTTATATGCTTGCTTCAAGTACTGGAAGACCAAAATGAGGTTTCCCCAGAGTCTTCTCCAAGCTAAATAAGCCCAGCTCCCTCAACTTTTCTTCATAGGAGAGGTGCTTCAGCTCTCTGATCATCTTAGTGGTCCTCCTCTGGACCTGCTCTAAGTGCTCTATATCCTTCCTGTAGTAGGGGCCCCAGGCCTGGATGCAGTACTTCAGATGGGGCCTTATAAGAGCTGAGTAGAAGAGGGCAATCACCTCCCTCTCTCTGCTGGCCACCCCTTTTTTAATGCAGCCCAGAACGCAGTTGGCCTTCCAGGCTGCAAGCGCACACTGCTGGCTTATGTCCAGCTTCTTGTCTGCCAGGACCCCCAAGTCCTTCTCTGCAGGGCTGCTCTCAAGGAGATCTTCCCCCAGTTTCTATAAATACCTGGGATTGCCCCAGAGCAAATGCAGCACCCTGATGATAAACAAGCCCAGCACCCTGAAGATAAACAAGCCCAGATTCCTTCGCCTTTCTTCACAGGAGAGGAAGTCCAGCCCTTTGACCATCTCCATGGTTTACTCCGAATTCACTCCACCAGCTCCATGTCTTTCTTGTGCTGGGTGTCTCAGACCTGGAGACTGTACTCCAAATGAGGTCTTACTAGAAAGGAAAAGAGGAAGACAATCACCTCTCTCTCCCTGCTGGCCACTTGCCCTTTGATGCAGCCCAGAATGCTATTGGCCTTCCAGCCTGCAATCACACTCTGCTGGGTCATGTCAAGCCATTTATCCACCAGAATACCAAAATCCTGATCTTTAGGAATGCTCTTATTCTGTGCTCATGTTTGGGTATTTTCTTGACTGAGATGCGGTATTTTTAAAATTTCATTTGGCTCACATAAATCTATTTTCAGTGAAGGGGTGTCATGTCTTCCATCGCTCTGCTCAGCATCATCTGCAAACCTGGTGAGGATGCACTCAAAAACACTGTTTATGTCATTCATAAAGCCATTCAAGAGAACCAGTCCCAAGATGGAACCCTGAGGGACACAACTTTCTACCAGCCTCCAAATTTATGTAGAATCACTGACCACACACAGTTATTTATCTACTAAATAGTACACTCTTCAAATCCATATATTTCTAATTTAGAGATAAAATTTTGTCTCAGAAGAATTCCTTGCAGATGACAAAACCTGCTCTCTACCTTATAGTGTAAAACTCAGACTCCTTATTCTCTTTTTTAACTGTAAATTCTGTTCATAGCCAGGGTCTACGATAAAGACTGCTCCAAGCAAGAAGTCTGAGAACAAATGTCATGCAGTGCATTTTTTTTATGCCTGAGCTTTGGTCTTCATCAAGATCTGACAAATATTGGCATTATATGTCACTAAGAAGTAAAAGAGCATGCTCTGACCTTCAAGAATCCTCACAATATGTACATTATGTTGATGTGCCCTTTGTTTTGTCTCAGTTTGCTTTGGCGGCTGTAGTGATTTGGTCTAATACAAGGTTGTTTTACCAAGTTTTATCTGCCTCCTTTAACTGTGAGATGGACAACTGACTAAGTCAGTCATTTTCATAACTCAGTGTTGTGGTTTTTTTTACCTGTAATTCCATCGTACTCAAGCTAATGACAAAAAATTTTGTTCATGTACATAGCTGACAATGATAAGCATTGTGAAGAGTTATGTAGATTCCTGATCGTAACATCTGTCCATATTTCTGAAGTTTTTTCTGTCTTTCTGTGAATTGTTCTGAACAGGAAATCAGGCTGAACACTTCATGAGATGTCTCCTTCTCAAAAAAAAAAGATCTTTCTTCAAATGCAGCGAAATAGGGCTGGAGCTGATTTTGTACAAGATGTGAAAATTTGCAAGTTGCAGAGATATTCTGACAATTTAAATGTATTCATTTTCCAGGTGTAAATGTCCATGTTGCTATTATTTCACAGTTCAGTAGTCTTAATTAGATATAAGATTTTGTACCAAGGAGGCCCAAAATACTGTGACGATGGCATTCAGAAAAGGAAAAAAGATGGTATGCTGTGGAGTGGAAGAATACATATTATCATTTGATCATGTTGTGAGAACTTTATGCAGCTTACAACCAGAAGCAAAGTAAGCAATCACATTGCTAATAGTTTTTGTTTTTCTTTTTAATACAGACTACAAATGACTTGTTTGTAGGATCTTTATAATCTTTTTGGAGTCTTGAAATATTAAATGAACTTAATGGTTATAAAACTAAGTTGATTTGATTTTAAGTTTCTGCAAGGTGCACCTGTTTATGTCACTTGAATTTATTTGAAAATGCATAGAAATCTTATATGTATATATATGTCTGCATACAAATCATAAACAAACATCATCATAATTATATATGAATCAAGAAGTAGCAAAATATACCTTACTAATACTAACATGCTATTGAGATATGCTCATTTGCAGTGAAATTTTACATTTATTTAATCATATGACCATGTTTTATTTAAATAATATTTGTTCAGTGTCTCATTTCATAGTCTGGAGTGTCACCTATGTAAAAAAATATGTTGCAACTCAGTAACTCTATCTGATTTTATCATCTCAAAATTTCTAAGAGAGTCTGAAGAATAATAGGAGGAAATATGTGTAAGAATGTGTTTTATGTATTTGAAGAACCTTAGTCATTACCACAAGTACACACTCCTTAGTAAATTGATCTTTTCAATTTCTTGTCCTGGTATAAAACTTCCCTTATCTCAAATGACTTCAGAAACACAATTGATCAAGGACATTATTTTTAAAAGTTCTCATCACCAGTCTTTCTTTGACCACATTGAACTCAGTGGTAAAACTACCAAAGTCTCAGAAAAGTATTAGAAGGCAAGTACCAATGCACTTGAAAGAAGTAGGAGAAAATAATACAGTGACTCCCAATCCATCTTGAGAAATCGCTTTACAAAGAAAGTACAAAGCTGAAAAAACATTTGCAACAGAAATGGGATGATCAGTGATATCAGTTATGTAATATTTCCCACTATTATTGATTAATTTTTCATAGATATATGTATTCAGAGATTAATGTCAGAGAAGTATTACAACAGTGAGTTAGACTCCTGTATATTATAGGCTGTAACATTTTATCCTATTATGCCTGTATTGAATCTAACCTTTGTTTGTAAGTTTTATTTTAGACAAGCATTTATTTTTATTTTAGACAAGCATTCAAAAGCAATCTGAAGATTTACAGATGCTGTATCCACACATTCCCATAGATTCACCCATGAGTTCTTTACTATTGATTTTGGGGGTCCTCAGTTTTTGTAAAATTCAGTTTGTTTTGATGATGTTGACCTCAAATCAATATTCATGCTATTTTAGCCATTTTAATCATCAACTCTGGTACCAGTTTCTACTGAAATCTACTAACTGTTGAGTGGACTCAAACAGTAGGGAAGGAGGCTTACTTAGAAACATATCCACACCTGTTTCCATTTGTGGATAAAAATTATTTCCTTCTTGATTCACTCTGTGGAGGTTTTTATTCTTCATGAGCCTTTTCCATTATGTTAGGAGAGATATAATATTAGAACACGTGAATCTAGTCAGTTCTGACATACTGGTTGCTTTCATCCACAATATCAAGATGTGCCAATGGCATTTGAGGGAAAAAATAAAATAAAATAAAATAAAATAAAATAAAATAAAATAAAATAAAATAAAATAAAATAAAAAAATCATCTTTTATACTTATTGGATATTTTCAATACCTCCATTAAGCAATATGACTAAGTAATCTGATCCAAGTTTGTTCTCCAAGCATATCTACAGGAAAACTCAAAATATTTTTATATATTCATTTGTATCTAGTTATAGCTATATTTACATCTCTCCATACTGGTCTCCCTACATTGGATTAAATGGACAGACAGATGTGCCAATGATTCAAGAACTGAAGACTGCTTCAGACTTTTCTTCTGGATTCTTAATACAACAGACTCTTTGATCTCAGGTCCTAAATACACTCCAGTTAATTTCCTACCTGCAGGAGTTTTAAGCCTCCATAGTATACCTAGAGTAGCCATGAAAAACCACCTCCTGAGATTAGTTTTAAATGTATTAGGCATAGTTATACATATCATTGGACTTCTGTGTTAGAGATGAAAGGGTTTTTCTTTTTATTTCAAATTAGATAGAGCTCCACTTGTCTATAGTATTTATTCCTTGTTTGATGATATACATGATTGATATACATTTATGAAAGTGTGTACATTTATATGTGTGAATTTTCCTTACTTTGTTTATTATTTATTTGCATATATACAACAGCTCATATCCAACAGTGAGAAGAGGGAGAAATGCATACACAATCACTCAGCCTCTGCTGTTCGAACTCTTCTTTGTGAACTAAGTAATTTATATGAAGAAAATATGGAGTTGTACACGTGAAGGAGGTCTTAGTACCTTGCTTTCTAGTTCTGGCTATCTACTGTTACACTTATTTTTATGACATATTTTAGATTGTTTCTATTTTTATTTTCATTTTCATTTTTATCTTCATTTTCATTTTCATTTTAAAATTATTTTATTTTTATTTATTAAAACTAGCTGGGAATTGCCTTCCTTATACTGAATTCAAAGCCTTCCTGTTAGACAGTGTATGATATGATTAAGTTTATCAGCTAAGAAAATTCAGGATCCATATGAGTTTAGGCTTACCCAAGATATATATTGTCACGTGCAGCAGAACATCCTCAGGTATCACTGACTCCTTTCAAGCTCTGTATCACTGGAAACCTTCTCCATATAGATTTTCAGGAAGGTTAAAGAGAGTATTTTATTGTTTGAATGTAAATTAAATGTAAGTTCTTAAATGCCATTCTTCAATGATAAAGAGGAATCTTTCTGTGGTGAGAAGCAATAGAACAAGGGACAACAGGTGGAACCTGTAACACAGCAAGTTCCATACTAACATGGGGATGAATTTTTTTACTGTGAGAGTGATGGAACACTGGAAAAGGCTGCCAGTGAAGTTGTGGAGTCTCCTTCTCTTGAGATATTCAAGACTCTATATCTGGACACCAACTTGAACAACCTACAGTAAGACACCTGGTGAGCAGGGAGGTTAGTCTTAAGGTTGGGCTCTAAAAGCTCTTTCAACACCTATAATACTGTGATTCTGTCACTCTGTTGCATTTTAGTTGTGAAATCTAGGGATTATAATATAAAGTTTCATGAAAATTTCAACTCAGGGTTCAATTGTGGTCAAAAAGTAAATAGAAAATAGAATCACAGAATCATTAAGGTTGAAAAAGAGCACAGAAATCACATAGTCACACTATCAACATCACCACCATAACATTCTCTAAGAGCCACATCTACATCTCCAGGGGTGGTGACTTCATCACTTCCATGAATAGCCTGTTCCAATACCAGAACACCCTTCTGGAACAGTTTTTCCAAATATCCATTCTGAACATCCTCTGGAATCTAATACTAGAACTCATTAGAAAATAATAGAGAATGAAACAGGAAATTTACTTATTAGACACCCGGAAACAAATGTGGCTCAATAAGATTGTGAATACTGTCTATATCTCCACTTCTGACAAAACAAAAAGGATGAAAACAGGTTAACAGATTCACAGAAGGGTAACTTAATTACAACTACAGAGATAATATTTTAACTTTCATAAAGAATAATATAGAGGGAATATGACAGAGACCTTTAAAATCATGCAAGTTTTGATGGTGATAAATAAGGATTAATTGTTCATTACCTTTTCAAAAATGAACAAATAAACAAAAACAACAACAAAACTTACAAGCTTTTCAGATCTTTGGGGAGATCTTGGGGAGGAACAATTGCATGCACAGGTACAGGTTGGGGGATGACCTGCTGGAGAAGAGCTTTGCGGAGAGGGACCTGGGTGTCCTGATGGATGACAGGCTGGCCATGAGCCAGCAGTGTGCCCTTGTAGCCAAAAAGTCCAAAAAGCCAAAAAGTGTTCTGGGGTGCATTAAAAAGAACATGGCCAGCAGGTCGAGAGGGGTGGTCCTCCCCCTCTACTCTGCCCTGGTAAGGCCTCATCTAGAGTACTGTGTCCAGTTCTGGGCTCCCCAGTAGAAAAAAGACAGGGATCTCTTGGAAAGAGTCCAGCGGTGGGCCATAAAGATGGTGAAGGGCCTGGAGAATCTCCCCTATGAAGAAAGGCTAAGTGAACTAGGTCTGTTTAGCTTTGAGAAAAGAAGACTGAGGGGACCTGATCCAGGTCTATAAATATCTATATATTTATAGGTCTATTATAGGTCTATATATTAGGTCTATAAATGTCTATAAATACCAGGTCTATAAAGCTTTGCAGGGCACAGTGGCGAGGCCAGACTGTTTTCAGCAAGGAAAACAGGAGAAGGGGAAACGGACAGAAACTGGAGCGTAGGAAGTTCCTCACAAATATGCACAAGAACTTCTTTACGGTGTGGGCGACGGAGCATTGGAACAGGCTGCCCAGGGAGGCTGTGGAGTCTCCTTCTCTGAAGATATTCAAGACCCGTCTGAATACCTGCTTGTGCGACCTGGTGTAGGGAACCTGCTTTGGCAGGGGGGTTGGACTCAATGATCTCTAGAGGTTCATTCTAACCCCTATGATTCTGTGATTCTGTTATTCTGTGATTCTGTGATCTATAGAAATCCTATTCCAAAGAAGGTTATGCATAATAAAAGTTTCTACAATATCAAGAAGAGAGTATTCCAATCTATGGAAGAAAAATCTATTGATTACTCCTAAATATACAAAAACTACATCTGAGCTATAGAATCATAGAATCATAGAAACACCGAAGGTGGAAAAGACTTCCAAGATCATCTAGTACAGTTGTCCACCCACCCCTAACATTTCCCACCGAACAATGTCCCTCACTATAACATCTAAATATTTCTTAAATGCCCCCAGGGATAAGTACTCCACGAGCTTCCCGGGCAGCCTGTTCTAGCACCTAGTGATTCTTTCATAGAAGTATTCCCTAATGTCCAATCTGAATCTCCCCTGGCACAACCTGATGCTTCTCTTCTTCAAACTGAACAATCCCAACTCCCTCAGCCAGTTCTCGTAAGATCTGTGTTTCAGTCACCTCACCACCTTTGTTTTTTCTGGACAAGCTCCAGGGCATCAATGTATTGTAGTGAGGGGCACAAAACTAGGCACCATCCTCAACGTGCAGCCTCACCAGTGCTGAGCAGAATGATCACTTACCTGCTCCTGCTGGCAACACTATTTCCAATACAAGCCAGGATGCCACTGGCCTTCTTGACCACCTGGGCACACTGCTGGCTCATGTTCACCTGAGTGTTGACCAGCATCCTCCAGTTCATTTCTTCTACACAGTTTTTCAACCACTCTACCCCAAGCCACAGTACAGGACTCGACAGTTGGTCTTGTTGAACTTCATCCTGTTGGCCTCAGCCCAATTACTCAGTCCATCCAGATTCCTCTTCAAGGCCTTCCTACCCTCTGGGAGACTGATACTTCTTCCCAGCTTGATGTCATCTGCGAACTTGCTGAGGGTGCACTCAATCCTCTCACCCAGGTCATCAGTAAAGATACTGAACAGGACAGGCCCCATTACTGACCCCTGGGGAGCACCACTCATGACTGGTTGCCAGCTGGATTTAACTCCACTCACCACCACTCTGAGCCCAGACATCCAGCCAGTTCTTTACCCAGCAAAGAGTGTATCTGTTCAAGCCATAGTCTGCCATCTTCTCCTGAAGAATACTGTGAGAGGCAGTGTCAAACACTTTACTGAAGTTTAGGTAGACTACGTCAACAGTCTTTCCCTCATCTAGCGGATGAGTCACACAATCATAGAAGGAGGTCAGACTGATCAAGCAGGATCTGCCTTTCATGAACGCATGCTGGCTGGGCATCCTCCAATTGTTCTGCCCATGCCATGAGATCTCATTCAAGATAATCTGCTCCAAAACCTTTCCTGGCAGTGAGGTCGGGCTGATGGGCCCTATAAAGTCCCTGTGTTCAGAGAAGCTGAACTTTGAAGAATATTAGGTCAAAACCTTATTATTGTTCTTGAAAAACCTGTTTGATAATGAGATGAAAAATCAGTGTGGCTTCTGCATTCTTAAAAGAAGCCTTAGGAATATGAAATTTCAAATATATTCCTAGAGTTAAAGGATTTAATTACCTTTCCTCAGGAATTCTTCTCTAAGATGAAATTGCCTCTTACACTGATGCAATAAAATAATCTAGTGAAGTCTACTAACCACACTGACTCTGTGGTGTCCATGATTATGTAAGTATCACTGAGAAATTCTATAAACTGGATTTGAAAGAAATAAATAAAACTTCTCATTGGACACACATTCCTGGCAGGCATTATTTTGACAAAGTATTACAATAATACACCACTGAAGCAGTAGCAATTCTGGTCGTTACAAAACAAACAAACAAACAAACAGACAGACAGACAGACAAAAAACCATGTGAGGAGAGTAAGCTGTTCTTTCAGTTTGTTGAAATGCATCACTAGAGCAAAAGTTACCCAAGGAAAAAGGATTGTTATAGGCCAGAGTGCTAAAGAGGTTCAGAGAACACCGTGACTGATGTTTACTATTATTTATTTGTTTCTGTGTTTTATTTATTTATTGTATGGTCAAGACATAGTGGACTCTGTGCAAATCTATATAAAAAGAGAATTTTATGAGTTATTTTAAAAGAGAACTTTACAGTATCTGATTCCCAATCTATCTGCAAGATCACTCATGAATCATAACACATAGTTGAAGCAATTCACCTTAAAAATTGAAATTTCAAACAAACAACAAAGACTTCAGAATTATAACTGAAATATTTAAATTTCACTTCTTTATCTTTTGATCATTTGGTGATATCATTTGTCTAAACCAGGCATGTCCAACTTGTGGACTGTGGGACACATGCAGGCCAATACAGCTCACCTCTGCCCTCTGCTGCCATGATGGAGGCCCAGCCTGATCTGGAGCACACAACTGCTACTCATAAATGACCAAACACTGATGAGTTATTAACCCTATCTGGGCTGAAACCAAGGCATGGGGAGGGTGCATTGCAGTGTTAACTCAAGTGATGGCAAGTAAGTTTATGCATTTTGATACACTGGCTAAACACAGTTCTGTGAAGAGTGAAAAGTAGGCAGTCATTTTCCATTCTGATAAAAGAATTTGAGAGGCTTCAAAATTGTAGAAAAGATCAACGATGTTTTGGTCTATTTGCAACTCCATTTTTCAGTCAGTATAAATACATGTCCTACAAATTCTCAAATGTAATGTAAAGAGTTTCTATCAGATATGCAACTCAAAATACTTCTCTCCATGTCTTCTCTCCAGACTTCTGTAAACACTATCTTAGCAGAGAAAGATAACTTTCACTTCACAGTCACATCTTATTTGTCTTTTTTTTTTTTTCTTTTTTTTCTTGGCAGTAGGTACGTTTATGCACAACTGTTTTGAAGGATGAAGCACTGAAACAGTAGAATTTCATCAACATCTCTGGTGAACAGTGTGAGAGCTCAATGAGAACTGCAGCCACTGCCATCAAAACAGATTAAGATATAAGTTTCAGAAAAAAAAGTAGGATAAACATCCCACTGTTTTTATGGTTTTGTTCCTCTTCTTTTGTCAGTTTTAATTAAAAAATAATATATAAAGATTATATGTTACTTATACATATTAACTACATTATATATTTTATGGGGAGTTGTCCAAAAGTAATGCCTCCTATTTTGTTTTGTAGGCCGATCATGTCAGAGGCAGATGCTGGTGGTATGGCAGTGAAAGCTGAAACTTTTGGCTAATAACGCATTAGATTTTGTTGCTGTGTGACAGATGGCAATAGAGGGGTATTCTGAAAAAATTACATTTGACATAGAAGTGTGAAGCAAAGGTGGAACTGAATTCCTCCCTTGGGAAAATAAAATAAAATAAAATAAAATAAAATAAAATAAAATAAAATAAAATAAAATAAAATTATATATCTATATATATAGTATATGTATATGCATATGCATATTCATATGTATATGTATATGCATATATAAATGGCCCCACTGACATTCATTGGTGCTTGCTGAACATTTAATGGACATCAAAGTGTGGATGTAAACACAGCGTGATAGTGTGTGGTGTGTTTCATCACTGATGAGTTACAATGCATTACTAAGAGGCTCTTGTTTACCACTGGTGAAAATGGACAAATAATGGTAATGAATATTTTGAAAAATACATAGCTGTGAATTTGCACTAGTAAATACTGTAATGTTGCTCTTTGTATCTGCTGTACTTTCCCTGGAATAAGGAGAAGATGCTACTTTCAGAGCAACCTGCTTATATGTGGCACAGGACAATTAGTCTTCACTCAACACAGCCCAAGCAGGACAAAACATCTACAGTCATGACCTAAACTCCTTGAAAGTGGGCAAGCACAGATAGATCAGATATTTCATTGTCTATTCTAACTCAGTTTTCTGGGCAGATTTTAGTTCTTGGTATCATGTGAGTTACTAAAAATTCATATTTCACTTTTCAATATCACTTTTTTATCCCTTGATACTGAGAGCAATCACCTGACATTATAACTGAAGTACACTTTTAAGATATAGAAATCAAAATTTGGAAGATTTTCATCCAGCAGGAAGATGAGCACAGATTCCCATACCGCTCCTAAGAGCAGCAGAACTGTAGAGATCCTCGTCCACAGCAGAAAGAAATGGAGTCAAATTTAATTTTTTTTGTTGTTCCTTGCATATTTGATTGCGGAGATTATCTGAAGGGTAGAAGGGCATCTTCAGTCATTTTTTCTATTACATTTCCATGTGTGAATGATCATTTGTAGGAGCTGGTTTTCTTTCTTCTGTGACAGTGTTAAAACTATAATTATCACTCTGCATAAACAATAAAATATTTCAAAGTTATTCCTGAACCTCAATATCTAAAATACGCAAATTCCTTCCCTTCACCTCCTCTTTCTCCATAGATGAAGATGGGGGAATGGACACAGCTTCATTCAAGTCTCCATCTAAGCAAAGCAGCTGAATGGAAAATATAGTGGTAGCTAAAATGATTTCCTTCTTTTTCTTACTACATTTTATGGCATTAAAAAGTCATTCTTGTCGCACAGCACATAGGGGTTTCACTACACACAAAAAAGCACCTCATTGTTTCTAAATATTCCTAAGACAGGGAGGAAAAAAAAAAAAAAAAGAGAGAAGAAAATCTTTTGCATTCCTTTATTTCATACACAGCCAAGAATCTGGCAGGGAGGATGTAGGCACTTTTTCCAGTTGCCTTGTCAAGAAATGTAATATATAATAATACTCTGCTTCCTTCCTGCAGAAAAAACCTTTTTGTTAAAATTGGCATCTCTGTCTTGTGGCCTTGAGAGCCTGAAATAGAGGGTGCAACTTAATCAGCTAGAACAGTGCTGTGCTTGCTGTACTGAATACACTCCAAAGGTTTCCATGGTGTAACGAATGGTCAGATGGTGGGTGGACTGATTCACTTCTCACCAGGAACACAGTATTTTGCCAACATCTGCATTATGTTGTGTCAACAATTACAATATTTCAGAGTTGCTGCTTTCTTTTTATCTATGAAATACATCCATTTAACCATTCTTGTGTCAGAGTATGCTACAGTGCACCATTTCTAGTAGCTTCACATTATCCTTTTTTCTTTTCCATTGCAGGCCCATTTGCAAGATGAAAAAATACTTAGTACTTTCTGGAGATTTTAAAATGCACATCTCTGAAACAAAAGGGCTTCTCTCAAGGAGCATAGCAATACAACTTGCCATGCAACCTGCACACAACAAGCACTTGCACTATCTCAAAGCAAGCTGTAGACAGACTATGTATTCCTGTGCATTGGAAAGGGCTTCTGAGACAATATTTTATGTTCTGCCCTAAAGATGCTCATTATTACATCTTGGAGTAATGTGGGTGAATTAAGTGAATAAGGAACGTAATCGAAAGTATATACAATTATATTTTGTAAATAGAGGTTGATGCACTTGAGACAGACTAGAGCGTTTTCTTGAGACATTTTTTAAAATTCTTCTCTCTGTGTTCAGAAAATAATCTCTTGTGCAAACTGGACAGAATTTTGAACAAATACTGTAATGTGGTACAAGAGGTTCTATAGTGTGGGTTCTGATTCCAACTCAGAAAATCTCTGCTGTAATACACTGACAAATATCTTCAGCATAAATTTAACTGCACTGCCTTATGATGTGCAAGGGTGACTGATTCCATTAAAACAAACACAAGAGAAACACTGCTCTTTGTGTAGCTAGGACTTGAGACAGAGCAAAATGTTTTGCAAGCAGAAAAAACATGATAAACATGGAACAATGAAAAAAGAAAAATGAAATACCCTATTTCTTGTGTTGTAAAATTAAAGGAAAAATAATTTAGACCACTCAGTCAATTAGAGTCTACAGTAATATAGGTAATAAACATGATATGAGGAATCTGTGGCGGAGTTAACAATTTAAACTTGTACACCCAGGGTGAGAGTGGTAACCTGCAGATCACCTATCTTTTCACCTTCTGTCTGACACTACACAAAGGGTGAAAATACTCCGTTTCCATAATTAAGTGCAGATTTTATTCATAATAAGGGAATGATGATTTTATTTTTTATTTTTTATTTTTTTATTTTTTTAGTAAGAAGTAAAATATTTTTCCAAAGTCACAACCAGGCATTATTTCTCAACAATCTTATTTGCTTCTTTGTGGTTATCCCATTTTATCTGTATACCTGTGGTCAACATTTGGTAGGGCAATCTTACCCTCAGTCATTTGAACAACTGTTTGTTTATACAAGTTTCTAGTGTCATGTGATCTCCACTAGGATATCTCACTTGGCAATCAAAAGCCAGTTCATAAAGTAATGGGCTTCTGATAGCGTAGTCAACATACAAGTCAACTTACATACACTTTATTTCTCCAAGGTACAGTCAAGATAAAGGGTTTGGAAAAGCATCCAGTCTATCTCATAGAAGTCGTGTACATTTTGAAACTTAAATATCTTTCTAGATTTCCTTATCTCCAGTTTATATTTATTCCACCTGTAAATATTGGCATGTAATACCTGAGATAGATTTCAGTCATCCAGTAACCTAAACATATAAACATTAATAATGTTAGCTTAGAGTATGCAAAATATTTAAATATCACCATTATATATGTCAAAGCATTTGTGAAATATCTGTAGTTATAGAATGCCTGGTGGAGATCAGGCAGAATAATGTGGGATGGACCAGCTGCACCAGATATCTACATTTGGACAACTGAATTGAAGTCATCTATACATGGTGGACTTGTCTGTGTGTCATATCAAATAATAAGACACTTCTCATGTTTGAACATGGGTACATCTTTTAAGGTCTTTTCCAACCTGAGCAATTCTATGATTCTATGATTCTATACATAGTCATATAGTTGATTTCTAATGCATTACTTTTAGATGTTCAACTAAGTATTTCAAGTTTTGATTTGTGAGAGTCAATTTTAGTCTGCTGGCAATCAGTTTTCACATATCTTCTCCAGTTGTTTAATGTTTATCATACCTCTGAATCACTAGAAATGTAATGCAAGACAGGAATAAGGCAAGGAAAAACATTTCTCATGGTATAGCCATTTATTTGCATGTGTTTGGTGTCATGTTCATGTTTCTCCAAGCTGACATTTTTTTTAGGCTAAAAATGGCTAAATAATGAGCCTTGTACTACGATTAAGTTTCCCTATTGCTGGCAGCAAACATACTCAGTGGTAATTTCATTATTAAGGGCATTTCTTCACCTTTCTGTCTTATTAAGGTTATTCTTGCTTCATGTCTACTTCATGGGTAAGAAGATAATCAAATGCTTTTTGTATTCTTTTAAAGACCATTTTTCTTTCAATTTACATTTTTATGTATTCTGCATATAGACACTATAGAATATAGACACTGTAAGCAGTGCCTGGCCTTACTGTATCATCTACCTCCAGACCAACAGCCTACTTCCAAGACTCCATAAATACGTTTGCATGAACTGACCCTGTTCTACCTTTCTCTTTTAAGAGAGTCAACTTGCAGTGCTGTAATTTCCTTTCCACAGGTCCCTTCTTTTCCCTAGGTCTGTGACCCCTTTGCCTCCCTATACACCTAAAGGCTTCTTTTCGTCTTTCTCTTCATTTCAGAAAAGCTCAAGCCTGTCTTGAGATACTGGTGCATTCTCAATGGCATGCAGCCTAGGAAAGTAGGAGCAGCCTGAATAACAAGACACTCAAAAGCAACAGCAAGGCCAATTAAAAATCAACTCAAGAAACTGTGATATGTGGAAGCAGGTGAGTTCTTCCAGAAATTCAGAATGAGTTCAAACTACAGAGAAACTGTATTTACCCTAGCATTTTAATTTTAATCTATGGGGAACTAGCTTCTTTAGATTAGATGCAAAACGAGTCTGTGCTTTTTTGTTTTGTTTTGTTTTGTTTTGTTTTGTTTTCTGGGAAACACACACATGTACAAAGCCCTGAAGAACTGAGCTGAGATCAAAACATTTGTTACTTTGAGATTCCTCTGGTGAACTTGAATCCTAGTCTTGAAGGTGAAATCCATCGTCTGAGTCCACAGAGCTTTCTGTTCCCCTGGAACTTCTTACAATGTCTATAAAGATTTCTGCTCTTAACCTTTCTTGCGTTGTAAAAAGCACAGCCACATTCCTCACAACTATTTGATGTCCTATATAAAATCCTTTTTTTAAAAAAAATAATCCCAAGATAGCATCAAAAGAAAAAAGTTACCTACAGTTGTCTTTAAATGCCATGCTTATTTAATATTGACATGAATATAGAGCCACTGCTCTTTGAATCCTTGACTCCCAGACTAGCAGTGGAGATGCACAACCTAAAATCTGCTAGTTGTTTAAAAATAATAAATAAATAAATAAATAAATAAATACAGTATTTGATTCCATAGGGAAAATGTGTCAAGAGTAAAAGGCAGTGAATTCTGGACAGAGTCCAAGAAAAATTGTAGGAGAGAAGCTGCCTTTTTTTTTTTTTTTTCCCTCCTTCTCCGACAGCCTCCTGACATGCTTTCTTCAGTTTTGCCACAAAGCTGAAGTCTTTCCTCAGGAGAAATACGTAGTGTGCATGTGTGTGTACGTGTGAGTAATGGTAGACCCAGATATTTCAGACACAGGCAAGCCTGACATACAGAGAGGGAGGAAGATATAGGACTGCTGAGCTGCCTTGTCAAAAAATAAGCTATTTCAAATAGTTTATCTCTGAAATATGTCAACTACCACTTCCTCACAAATCTAATTTAATTTTATTATATAATTCCCAACACTCACATGCCCGCACATGCTCATGTGCACTTAAAGTATCATGCAAGCGTATACTGTAAGGAATAATTTATTTTGATTTGTTATAGTCACTGTACAATTATACGACAGGTCTGATCTTCAAGATGAATCACTTTTTTCCTTTGTTACTTGGTAACTCTGTCATAACACATTAACATCCTACCGACAGCTGCAAAATATGAAGACAATCAAAAGACCAGACCAGAAGGGCAAGATAAAATAACATGAAAAACTCCAATAGCCATCAGGCACAAGGTTCTTTCAATTCCCATAGACTACAGTTGTACCTAGGATTGTGCAGAAAGCAACAATTTTTTCACAGTTATCTTTCTTCCAAAGAAACAAAGAAAACTTTATTTTGACACTCCATTGAAATGAAAATATATGTTCTGTCTCGTGAGTACACACTGTTTTGATAACAGTGCTAAGCAATCTATTTGCCTGGTATTATATGTATCTTAAGAAATAGCTTAAGATGCTGAGTATAAAGAGATTTTTGCTAGCTCCTTCTTTTTCCAAGTATATAATTCCTTGCTGCTAGCAGAAATAGCTGTTTGTCATCTACAGACTTATGACAGGATATGTGCCTAGGAATTACTGTTTACAGTTAGGCCTGGGGGGCTAAATACAGTCTGGAGTTAAATAATGTACTCCTCAAATATACAAGAACTCAAAGGACTTACCATTCAATTACAAATTATATTTGCATAACAAAAGATCATAGTATTTGAAAATAATCTTGGTTGGGTTTGTTTTTGTTTTATTTTTTCCCCTTCTTTTTATTAAGCAGTGGGGAAAGCAATGAAATGAATATTTTTAGCAATTGAATATTGATAAAAAGTATGACAAAAAATGAACTGAGAAAGTGATGGGAAATGAAACAGAGAAGAAAAGAAAAAAAGAAAAAAAAAAAAAAAAGAAAAATACGGATATAAACCTCCAACAACAGGAATATGACAGAGAAGGAATAAAATAATACAGTGTCAAAGCTTGCAAAAATATTGTTGAGTTATTGGAAATATCTTCGCAATGGAAAGGTTATTTTTTCTCACTTATTTTCTTTTCATGGAAGTTTTAGAAAAAACAAAGCAAACAACATTGGCTTTAAGCGGCTTCTGTCTGAGCCGCTAATGTTCTTCATTTGGTGTTAAGCAATTTATATATATATAAATATACTGATGTGCTCGCATTGCTGTCAGATCAGATTCATAATGACAAAGGCTAAATGAGGTGAAAATTAATTTCTGAGACCACATTTCTATCAATGTGGAGAGGTAGGCTCCTTATGGGGGATGATTCAGAGCAGCTACTACTTCTTTAGATAGACTGAAACACAACCTGAAATACTCTTTATTTTCTACTGGCTACAGGGGAAGATTAGTCTTTGTGTAAGACCCATAAGACTCCCATCATACTTGACAATGTCATTTCTGGATGAGCTGTTGTGGATAATCCAGCATGTTGATAAAACTCATCCTTGAGGGCAGATTATTTGAATGCATTTCAGTTAAGAGAATGCCACTGCAATTCATCATTCAGTGTATGTGAAGTGATGTTGCCATTTCAAGTGGTTTTGTCACCAGTTTTCTCTACAGCTCTCACCTGAAGAAATGAGACACTTAAAGCTCCAAAAATCTTTATATATTTTCCTTTCTGTATCACTATTCAGTGATTTGCCATGATTATGCCTAGTCCTGTGCGTGTTGTTTTGATGCACTGTAATCACTGATAGGATATCATGTTGATCTTATTTAATGTTAGTGGGCAGTTTGCATATATGTCTGCATACAAACTTTCACAAGCCTTCTTTTATTAACTAGCATCTACCTAACCATGAGTTCTGTGCTCAAATATGTCAAATATTCATAGTGTTAATGAGAAAATCTTTCTTTCTTGCAGTCAGTGAACTTCTGTCCATTCTTAAGAAACAAAAGTCATTTAAAAAGCAAAAAAAAAAAAAAAAAAAAAAATTAAATAAGCTGAGTTTTTCTTGCTAAAATCTTGTTTTCCTTTTTCCTGAGGTGAATTTAAAGAGCAACAGCATATTTGTCAAAAGAGAAATGGAGTATGAAATAGAGTAACTTCATCTTTTAAAGGAGTGTTTTCAGGATAAAGAAATAAGCCTTGAATTGAATAAATTTTATTTTCATGTTTTTTATACAATAGTAAGGTCATTGTAATGTCTTACTGAATTAAATAGTGTTGACTCCATCTTAACAAGGTACAGTCTCTACTGAATTAATTTTTTGTGTGTTTTGTGTTGTTTTTGTTTGTTTGTTTGTTTTTATAAGACATGAAGGAACTTCTCCATGGATTTTAATTTCTGTTATCATCTTCAGTGATGAAAAAGTTATGGAAAAATACCATACAAACCTCTTAGGAAGTTTTAGTTTGGTTTTTAATTTGGGGATTTTGAGTTTTTCCTTTCTTTTTTTGTTCTTCACTTACATTGCGCAATTAAATTTGGTACTTCATAAATGACAAGAAGTGATGGCACTTCAGGTTTTCCTTCTTGATTCCCACAAGAGATGGCTATCAAAGTTTCTGGACAGATGAGTCAAGCTACTTTTATACAAGTCTGTGAAGAGGATTATAAACTGGAGACAGTAATATCACTCCTGACTGTAAGAAAAGATCTGTTGATGGCAGTGCACAAAGGTCAGGGCTAGAATATGGTCAGAGAGTCCTCTTTGATTCTGGGCATTTATTAACCACTTTATTGCCATGTGAAATATCCTTTTTTTTTCTTTCCCTGCTTTCTTTTTCTCTGCCTCTTTATCTTTTCTTTTTCTTATTATAGCATTTATTTTTTCTCCTAGCAATTCATTGATTTCAACAATTTCCATTTCCTACCACCACATTACATTTTATCAGCAAAAGAGATGAGCAAAGAAACAACTAATACTGACATTAACAAGTCTTTCAATGCATCAGAAAAACCATCTTCACCTCAGATTATGTATGAGTAACTCAGATTTTTCCATAGTTGATATCTTTCATGGTTCAGAATGGAAACAAAGAGGAAAGTGGGCACATTAGTACACTGTCTGAACAAATTAACCATACTAAGAGTCAGACAATATTAATCGAGGTAATGTGTTTCAGCAGAACAATGCCATTGAAATTTTTTTACTCATTTAGCTTATTCATCCCCAGATTTTGCTTAAAGCATACTTAGCACACATTTAGGATAACAAGTTGGTGGTCTACATTCAATGTCAAATGTCATGCCAGGTCTTGTACCAAAGTTTTAATTTATTTTCATTTTTTTTTCTTTTCATTTAAAAGGCATAGAATGAGTGGCTTAATGTTTCTTTTACATAGAATGTTATAGTTTTGTTACAAATTATTTAACAACATTCCTTCCTCCAACAGGAGAATGCATGAATTCTCTCAATCAAAACAAAGCAAAAAAACTTACGAAAATCTTTTTTTTTTTTAATTGGGAAAACAAAACAAAATTTTTTAAATTTTTAATTAGCATGGTGATTCACAATATGTCCTCCTTATGGTGTATATATTCAGAACTACACATCGAGTTCAAATGCAGTCTATCCCGTGCTTTGGTATGGAAGTTTGGATTTAAACCCAGGATTTTCAACTAACATTTAAAATTTCACAACAGAAAATTCTGTATTTTACACGAGGACTAACATTTGTCATGAAAAAAAAAAAAAGTGAATCAAAACTACAAATATTTAGGTGCATTATAAAAATATTTGCATTTATCTATCTATCTATCTATTTATTTATTTATTTATTTATTTATTTATGTAAGCATCATACATACAATTTTGATCTATTAATTTTTTAAGACACATAGGAAGCAATATTTGGTTAGTCAGGCTAAGAGCCAAGAACTATTAAAATTAGTAGGAAAACAGAAATATTCTGGAAAACAGATCAGAAACTGAGACTAATGACTAGAAAAACATCTGTGTTCCTTTTGTAAAATTATTAAAATATATTTTCATTTTCTTGCCTACAGTAGTGACTGCCCAGGGAAGGTCAGCCTATCCTTCCAAGAATCCAGCTGCTGATTCTGGTTTTCACTGGAATTAATCCTTACTGGTCAGCCAGAAGAAAGGACTCAACATCTAAGGAATCGGAGAAGGAGATCTCAATAGTGCTTGCATTCTCTGAGTTAAAATAAATAAATAAATAAATAAATAAATAAATAGATAAATAAACAAACAAACAAAAAGAAAACAACTGTTGAACATTATAATTATCAGAAGTTATAATCCAGTGGGAAACAATATCCCAAAGTGTTCATGAACCCTATACATAAGTAACTGAAATTAGAAATTTTCATGGAAATTATTCTTTGTTCACCATATGTCCTATGTCTTCTGATTCATTTATTTATTTATTTAAATTTACTTTGTTTTGTTTATTTGTTTGTTTGCTTGGTTTTGTATAAGGACAAATTTCTCATCATTGCATATAATATTTAAGATGTGATTCTTTCTATAAGGGACAAAATGTCGAAGTGAATTCATTTTACTGGAAACTGGAATCAAAGTATAGCTTTAGTGGTACAATCAGATTTAGAGACTAAAGCTTCACGTGCTGGTGATTTCAGCTGGCTTGTATTGTCCTTGATCTCACCTTAATCCTTACAGAACTGATATACTAGTATTGCAAACATGGTCACACAAAGTTGATGCACACTTAACTTACACGTGTTATTGGGCTGTTTTTTGAACTGTTACTGGGTGAAGTACTTCATTTAAACACCCCTGATGCTTTCCATTTTCCAGGTCTAAAGTTATGCAGTTCTTTGCTTACACGATTACTCCTCTATCACTGATAAAGACCAATTCAGAAGATCAATAAGGGCTTTGAGGGACAGGTGCTATTGTACCAACAATAATTTTTATCTTCTAATACACAGGAAGACCCAATACAGCAAAGTAATTGAGCGTGTGTCAAAATTTAAGTCATGATGACTTCCATTGACTTTACCCTCCCCATTGAAATACTTAAAGCTGGGGACATATTTAAGTATCTTGTTGAGTCAAGATTGATCTACATTATTAAAAAAAAGGCAGTGAACATAAAGAAAGCTGTCAGAGCTGATGAGCACTCAAGTTGTTAGTAGAGGTAGGAAGCAAGGCTTAGATTTGTGAAATGAAAGAAAAGTAGAAATGAGAATGACAAAGAAAAAAACAACAACAACAACAAAAAAACAGCCCTGAAAAGGTGTGACAGCTGTGACATTCATCCTTAAAAATGTAAAGAAATCCAAAATGCTTAGGTCACTGATCTATTTTTTCTTCACCAGTTGTCCTGAAGTAATACAGCTCATGGCCTATTGAATGTAAAGATCTCCTGCTGTTCTCAAGCTCTGGGTAGAGAAATACAATATGTGATCGACAACTTTTGATATCAGTAGGGTGAATTAAGGACAAAGTATTCACAAGTACTGAATTTTTCTGTTTTTTTGGAGGAAAATAAAGACCAAAACAGACAGATCACATGGTAGAGAGCCATTTCTAAAACCAAAAATGCATCAGAGGTTTAATGCAAACTTCATCACAGATTCAGTTTTTATCCCATTTACAATGAGCCTGTAATACTGCAATAACTTAACTGAAGGCAGAGTTATCAGGCTGTATGGAGAAGTGTCTCGCACCAATTTATAGGAGGGAGAGGAGGTTCTTTATTTCTGGTATTTGTATATACTCAACATAAAATTAAGAAACAGTGGTTCAAATGCTGGTTGGACCTGTTTATTACAAATCCTAGTCACCAAGGGAGATGGGTAAGGGAAAGCGACTACGGTTATAAATCAGGGTGATGGGGAAAGGAAAGTGGGCAACAGGAAAAATAGGAGAGCAGCAAGAATTATGTAAAGCAGGGGTAGTCACCACCAAGATCCAGCAACGTCCCACTGCACACCACTCCAATGGTCTGAGTTCAATACAGGAATAAAAGTACAGGGGAGAGCAGCAGCAGAGTGGCCAGCCTTAGGCAGCAAGTAGCTACGACGACAGAGCTGGCTCAGGAGAGTCCATCACCTGGCCATTAAGCTGCTACTTATCTCCCTCTCTCTCTCTCTGTTTCCCCTGGTCTGCACATCTTCAGACAAAAGATTTCTTGAACTTTGACCAGGACTTGCCTGGACTTGGCCATCTGTGTTCATAAGCAAGCTCTGAGACAAAGGTACAAAAGGAATAATCTCTTACAAGAAGACAGCAGTAGAAAAAACACAGGTGAAGAATGACTAGAGAGCAGCCCGAAGGTCTAGGGGTGTTGGTTGATGAAAAACTCGACATGAGCCATTAGTGTGAGCCTGCAGCCCAGAAAGCCAACCGTATGTTGGGTTGCATCAAGAGAAGTGTGACCAGCAGGTCAAGGGAGGTGATTCTGCTCTGCTCTTTTGAGACCCCAGGTGAGTACTACATTGAGTTCTGGAGCCCCCAACAAAAGAAGGACAGTGAGCTGTTGGAGCAGTTTTAGAGGAGGGCCGTGAAGATGACTGGAAGGCTAGAGCATCTCCCCTATGAGGAGAGGCTTAGAGGATTGGGGATCTTCAGCCTGGAGAGGAGAAGGCTCTAGGGAGCCCTTGTAACAACCTTCCAGTACCTGAAGGGGGCCTGCAGAAAAGCTGGGGAGGGGCTTTTATAACGTGACAGGACAGGGGGAAATGATTTTAAACTGGAAGAGAGTGGATTTAAACTAGATACCACTTCTCTGTGGATGATGAGACTGCACGTTGCCCAGTGAAGTTGTCTTCCTCCCTGGAAGCATTCAAGGCCAGGCTGCATGGAACTTTCAGAAACCCAGTCTTGAGGGAGGGGTCTTAGCCGGGGGGTGGGAGCTAGGTGATCTTAAATGTCCTTTCAAACCATGTCTATGATTCTACGATTCTACAGTCTTTGTCTGTTTTCAGTGTGAATGCCTTAAGACAAGCAGAAAAATAAATATCACAAGGCATGAGATGCCAACCTTACCAAAATATGTATGAAAACCCCAAAGAAGTGATATTTTCTTTCCTATTTAAGTAACCACTTCAATAGTGTATGCTCCATCTGAATTGCTACAGAAATTATTGCATCCAAGCTGAGTACATGTTCTAAGCAGTAGGCCAGGTTATGCCTGCTGATCTTTTCAGTGGGAAAATTCTTCCTAAAGGGCAGAATACAACATTATGGATCAGAGTCTGCCAAAGGGGAAGGATTAAAAAAAAAAAAAAAGAGAGAGAGAGAAAGAGAAAGGAAAAAAAAAAAAAAAGAAGACGAAGAAGAAGAAAATTGCCCTGCAAGCTGATAAAAGCCCATCTGCCTGCTTTTGACAAGGCACTGTCATTCTTCACAGCTTCGCATCCTGTAGGCATTTAAGGGTCATAATTTCCAGTTCAGTTTTCTTTTTTTCACCCCTCTCTCTTCTTAGTGGAGCAATGTGCTGTGGAGTAAGCTAAGACGGCCTGAACTAATTCATCTTGTGACCTTTTAGTGCCTTCAGTGCAAAGTGATTTAATAGCACTTAATCTGTCAAAAAACTGAAGCTTTGTAATAACTGTATATTAAGCCAGTTTTTATGGAGCATTAGCTAGAGTCCTTTCAGTTTACAAAATGGGGTTGTACCTTGTCTCCTTTTTGTTGTGTTGTTGTTTTTTTTTCTTCTCCTCCCTCTTCCACAAATCCCTGTTACTCAGAAGCATCATTTTGCATTAAAAGGTAACTCTATGTATTATAGGGGCCACAGGAAAGATCCCTGCATGCCTCTGTGTGATTTATACCATAGGACTGCAAGCTGACAAAGGATTGAGCTGGCAGTGCATGCAGGCTCCAATGGGAACGGAAAGATTGGCTTAGGCTGGAACACATGTCAGAAATGCTAATCTAGATTAATAAATAAATTAATGAGGAGTATTTGAGCACAGACGATGAAATGTTTTAACTTAATCCCATCTCTACCGCAGTTTTGCTTATGGGTTACTTTATCTAAATTAAACTGCTTAATCCAATTTCCTTATCTAGTAATCCAAGTGATAATAATAGTTTTTTGTTTGTTTGCTTGGTTGGTTGGTTTGGTTTGTTTTAATTAGTTTAGGTAAAGGAATTCTGGATAGGGACAGTCTTGTGTATTCGCACAATATGATCACTAAAGAAATTCATCTTTCTATAACACAATTCAGAAATAAATTCAGAAAGAAATAAACACACAAAAAGTAGGATCTAGTAAAAAATCAGAATTTTTAGATCAGTATTTACACATTCTGCTTTATCCCAGAACTGGAAACCAAAAGTTTATACACCAGAATTTCTTTGTCAGATCAAACTTTCATTAAAGCAAATGTATATGAATTTTAAATGTTTCACTGTATTATTGAGACTAAACTGACAACTTTGAAAACTTCGGAAGATTAGTAAACTAGATAAATAATGTGGAAGTTCATATGTGTGATGCATCTTCTGGGATGGTCTATGGTGAGAGGACTGACTGCAGTTGACTGTAGAGTCTTAGTTAAAGGGGGCCATTTCATATGTACTCTGCATATATTACATTTTCCAGTCTCAGTGGTCCTTCCTCAGGGATAGAAGACAGTGATAATTTTGCAAATCCTGTTTGTATGGAATTTTTAGCTTTTCAGATTTAAACATCTGATCTTGTGATACCTGGGTTAATATTGCATTTCCTTCAAATATCACTAATTAGTAATAACTATTGCTTGTTTCCATAGACAAACATAGATCTAATTTTTAATAAGTTGGCATTTTTTCAGGACTTCACTGTTCCTATCACATTCCTGTTCTCCATTTGGATCCCATCTTGTTATTTGTTAACACATTTCCTTATGAGGCAGAATGTATAAAGATTTTTTTGTGGCAGTGGGTTTTTTGGTTGGTTGGTTAGCGGGTGCTCTTTGTTTCCAGAAATAAAAATAAAAATATATAAACATACTTGTTCTTTCTGCCTGTCTTCTGGATCTGAGGTTAATCCTCTCTCACATGTATAGCTGTATTTTCTCCCAAGATATCTAATCAACTGTGTGATGTCCCATGCTTATCCCTATTCTATCTATTGTACACACTGTATTGGTATAATAGAGGTAATCTGGAATTGTAAGCTGTTCTGGCTAACAGTAAATCCACAGGCAAACGTTTAGTGCTCTAAGGCAAGAGTGTAAGAGATGACTGAATCTTGGGTTTGTGTAGGAGTTCAAGGTCTTTGGATGCTGGGTGAAATATTTAGGTATTAGAATGTACAAAATGAGGTTACCTCATTGCTCTCACAAATCCTAGGAACCTTAACTACTGTTCGCAGAATCACAGAATCACAGAATGGCCAGGGTTAGAAGGGACCTCAAGGATCATGAATCTTCAACCCCCCTGCCACAAGCAGGGCCACCAACCTCCCCATTTAATATTAGACCGGGCTGCCCAGGGCCCCATCCAATCTGGCCTTGAACACCTCCAGGGACAGGGCATCCACAGCCTCTCTGTGCAGCCTGTTCCAGCACCTCACCACTCTCACTGTAAAGAACTTCCTCCTGACATCCAACCTAAATCTTCCCTCTCTCAACTTAAAACCACTTTCCCTTGTCCTGCTATTATCTACCCTTTCAAAAAGTTGGTTCCCCTCCTGTCTGTAGGCTCCAGTTAGGTATTGAAAGGCTGCAATGAGGTCACCTTTTCTCCAGGCTGAACAAGCCCAGCTCCCTCAGCCTGTCTTCATAGGGGAGGTGCTCCAGTCCCCTGATCACATTCATGGCTCTCCTCTGGACCCTCTCCAACAGCTCTCTGTCTTTCTTGTACTAGGGGCTCCAGAGCTGGACACAGTGCTCCAGATGAGAGTTCCTCAGCTTTATCCAAGAAAATAAACCAAGAAACAACAACAACAACAAAAATCCTTTTATCAGATGTAAGTTAGTAAGATACTTTGGTGAACTTGATTTTGTTGGCTGTGGCAGGTGGAGAATCATTATTAAAGCTGTAATAAAAGGCTAGTTTCAACCATAACAATATAAAGCAGCATTCCTTCATAACAGACAGAGCAACAAACCACCAAATAATTACTTTTCTAGATATGAAAATGTCAGTTTTCATTAAAAACCAAGCAAGCAAGCATGAAAACAAAAACCCAGCATCTTTGTAGCTAGTGTTTTGTAACCCTTTCTTCCTGCAGCAGCTTCCTTTTTCTATCTCAGATTATTTGCATTATTATTTCTATTATCTTAATGTAGCGTTTAAATTAGTCCTTTGTAAATTTTTTATAAATACACAGAATTAAAAACTTTCACTGCCCTCAGAGAATGCTACCTGGGGAAGATGAAGCAAAGATAAATAGAGGGTATGATTTAAGACAAACAGCTCCCACTCTGTAAATTTTCCCAGTCAGCATTAGAGTCTCTTAATATTTTATGTCGTATTCCTTTCTTATATGTGACATTTTGAGTTTCTCATTATGTTACAAGCTTAAACTTTTTTTTTTTTTTTTTTTTCCTCACACTCTCTTCCCATTCTTTTTGTAGGTGTGTAAATATCAAGTACCTGATATGGATTTATTTTTTTTTCTTCATTTATAATATGTATACATATATATTTTCACACAAACACATACATATATCCTAGCGTTACCTGCATTGTATCATCACTTGTCAGTAGATCTAGAGATTTCTGAATTTAATTCTGCAATTACCAGTCTGGGTACAATAGTTTTTTCTTGAAAATTGAGTGGAAAATTGCTGTGCAATTTTCTAGGATGTTTTCGCATTCTTTACTTCTCTGTACTATTTTTTATTTTTATTGCAAAAAGTCATGACTAGTAAATTGCTGGATTGGGCTACTCCTAATATTTTGTCTTCTTTCAATATAAGCAGCTTGCCAATTAAACACTCATTCAAGGCAGCAATTCCAAACAATAATCCTACCCACCTCCACACTACAGTATCCTTAGTTTCTAAATTCTCTATCCTTTCCCATCCACCAGACTAAAGCTCCAGCTCCTCCCACTGCTCATTCCAATTCAGGTCTTTTTGTTGCCATATCTCCAGCTGATTTGTCATACCAACAATTAATGCAGTCCATGGTTTCCTATCCTCAGAGCACTCACAGAATTTTTGGGGTCACAAGCATCTCCTTCCCGACTGTCCTAAGGCACATACATTTTCTTAGATGGTTGAATGACCCCAGTCATTTCTCCTTGCATATGCACAGTGCACAGAAAGAGGAATTTTGATTATGGTTAGAAATACTCAGTAGTAATTTTATTGGTTAGAATTAGTAGTAAAATTTCATTAATAGTGAGGGCTATTAATAACAAAGACTTCTCACAACAACACAGTGTTAGTGTTGTGTAGGTCTTCCCATGCATTCAGTGATTTTTGTCCAGAATGGCAGTGCATTTCTATAGGTAGGGTACTGAACAAAGACTTCAGCTTCCTCCAAGGTTCTACCACTACTCTGGAGCAGGGCACATTATCTCCATCTATCTTGGTTTGCTTTCTTTGTAAGGTGACAGCTTTTCCTGACACAGATATTCAATTATTCTCAGGGAATACTCACACAATTTGGAAATGTGATATCAATTTGGTACTGTGATAACGGTAAAATCAAGAAGGTAGATTGAGATTCATCTAAGTAAAAGGCAGATGTTCAGAGGGCCAAAATCTACATCTAATCTGGTCTCTTTATTTCTCTTCATAGGAAATAGGTGGAAAACACACTTGTATAGATAGGTCCATATCATTTTAAGGTATATATCTATGATGTCTCAACTAATAGCATCTTGAGAGTGCCCACTTTTCATCATAAAGAGAGAGAAAGAGAGAACTACAGATTAAGATTGCTACTGAGAAATGGAGATGTATGTCATGGAGCTCTGAAGTTACGTTAGATGGCACCACTCTTTCAGCCTTGTCAAGCTTATTTTTCTTTCATCATAGAATAGAATAACCCTCATACTCATAGAGTAGAATAACTCTTGTTATAGTCATGATGATGAAAAGCTGCTGCTGATGATGATAAAAGGAACATTATTCCAGATGACAGCAAGATTCAAGGTGACAGCAAGTCTGGATTCAACTTTGGAAGTCCAAGAACACATATATATGAAAAAAAGAAAAAAAAAAAAAAGAAAAAAAGGAAAAAAAAAAAAAGCAAAGTTCTTGCCTGAAGTTTATTTCAAGTTTTTCAAAGAAAGAAACAAAATACATTATTA
>JAPSGF010000003.1:33665032-33708452 GCA_035772895.1 Perdix hodgsoniae
TATTATTATTATTATTATTATTATTATTACTTTTTAATTAAAATTGAATGACAGTGTTTAGAACCGAGGTACAGACCAGAGTATTCAGGTATTTTTTTTTCCCCTCCAAGAAGGATCCAAAACAAATAAAGTTTCATAACATAAGCAGAACTGACAATATCTTTTTTAAAAACAGCTCTGTATGAAAGTTGATGAAGTTATTGGGCCAAATATATGCATGTGTAATTTCAATTGCACTGCATGATTATGTTTAGTATGAAACCATTATCTTTTTATTCAGCCAGGGAACTAACCCTACTGTCTTCAGTGGACTCACTGTGGGCTTGAATGAGATGGGTAGTACACTTAATAATATTCCCGTACAGATAGAACATCTTTGTCCTTTCTTTATAATCGCCAAGATTTAATTAAACTTAAGTTTAATTATATTAAGAGAATATTTTTCAGGTATAAAATAATGTTTGAACATTCTCTTCATGTTTGCACTGAAAATAGTGAATTAGAGAAAGATTATTTTTAGCCAAATAAATTTACTTGATGATTGTTAAATATTAACCCCCTTCTCTCCCCCCCCCCCCCCCCAAAAAATAAATAAATAAAAACAAAATCTTTACCTTTTGTGGATTAATATTTGTAAGGAATTTATGTACATAGTGTTTATGTGAATGAAACCTTTTGAAAACCTCACTATTTTTCTTTGTGAGCATTTGACTTTTTTTTTTTTTAACAACACATTGATATTGCATACTTTTTTATTTCTTTAATTTATTGAACAAGATGACTTCCTTTTCAAACAGAGCTACCAAAATTAGGTAAGTACACTTTTGTGTTGCATCTAGCATGAAACTAGATAGGAATTCTCCAATCCAACCACAAGACTTCTGGTGTTCATTACAAAATAAATAAATGAACCAATCAAAAAGTTCTGAAATTATTGGACTTCCTTTAAACTCACTTCTTGAGCAATACCCAGCATAACAGGATCAGTGGACAAACACTGTTCAGGTCACAAAACAAGAAAGCTACATGCACTGACTTCAACCATTCATGCAAAGGAAAAACTCTAGCTTCCTTTCTTAATGTATCCCACACTTGAAATACATTTTATTTTTGATAGGTGACATTCATTTCCCAGTATCCTCCCTGATCATACTCATTCTGTGATTCTATGATTCAATTTTATAGGGACCTCATCTCTCACCATGTAAAATGGGTTTCTCAGGCTTAGCTCTATGGGTTGTCATTGAATTGTTTTGAACTTAGTATTGGTTCCTAAGGTGTTAGAGCAAAAGTAATTCTCTAATTTACAGCTTTGGCTGTACCACCTTTCTGGTTGTATCACTTTCCCTATTACATCAAGCTTATAGCTTATTTCAAGTTTTTCTTTCTTTGGCATCATAGAGAGAACATCCAAAGTACTAAAGCCAAATGTTCTTTGTACTAACTGTAATAGCAATTGGATAACAATACAGGAACACTAGCAATTTATTAGAAAGAATTAAATTCTGCCTGTAATGCATACAAATTTGTTAAGACAGGTATATTCCTTGGAATTTCCAGATTCAACTTGAAAATGCTACAGTGCTGGCTTTACATTAATCTGATGCTAACTTTTCCAGAACAAAAATAATAATTTATTTATATTTTGTGTCTATTTGTTGTTATTTTTTTTTTTCTTGATTTAACCTTTATTTTACAAGTAAGCCTCCTAAAATATTAATCACTTTTTCTTCTACAGACTTAACAATAGTAGGCAGCAAGGTAGTACTCGCTCACAGCAGGAACATAAAGAACAGGATGAGATGCTTTCTGGGGAATAAAAAAGATACATAAATAAATGCAAGAGAAAATCTTAAATAGTATAACTATATATTATGAATGAGATTTTATTCTCACAATCTTAAAAAAAATAATCCTGTTTTCATAATTTTATAGCACCTCAGTTTGCACTTAAAGATCAAAATGAACATCAAAATAAATTAAACTTCACTACTTGCATCTACAGAAAGTAAATGTTATGCCCCCTTTTTAGCTTTGAGAAAGACCTTGCACTGAGTCAAATCATAACATTTATGCCACTGAAAGTAAGACAGTCTTCTCCACAATGAAAAAATGAGAGTAAACAAATAGTATCTTTTTATAACATTTGTGAAGATCTGCGTGAATCAGCTACAGCGTCAACTCCATTGCTCACTAGCAGTTATTTAACATTTCATTTCTTCCTGGATTTCAGAAAAAGAACCAGGTTTGTAAGGAAATTAATTTTACTAAATGTGGCAATGACAAAGTGAGATGTTGCAGAGAAAAGTTTGCTTCTTCACGGTAAACCAGCAGCACTTTCCATCTGGCTTCCCACAGGGGAGGTGCCTGGCCCTTCTGAACTGCTGCATGGCTCCAGATGGGCTAAGGAAAGGGGACAGTCTGCAGGTTCAGCATCACAGAACTGCAGAGTAATTTTGATGGGGTGGGACCACTGAAGGACATCTGGTCTAGTCCCATACTTGAACAACATCCCCTCATTTTCTATGCATTAGGTTGTCAGAATGACTTCTGAGTATTTCCAGGCTAAAGCTCCATCTTAAAAAGGTCTCTAATTGTTACTTTCTCAAAGTCACAGACTAACTCCTCAACAACATAACAGTCTCTCTTAATATTTATGTCCTGATGTTAACGCCCACAATTTAATTTCTCCTCATAACTATCAGTTATATCCAGCCTACCTTATTTAGAAAATAATCACTCAAATTTCAATGGATGTAACATCAATGCATTAGCACAGCTTAGGAGAAAAATTAAGAACATCACACCATTTTGTAATTAAACAGATTATTAGAAGCAGGGTAAATAATGTCATTTAAATAATCCAATAAATCTTCAACGTCCATACTACTTCTTAAGTACTGCTTAAGTATCGTCATGATCACATTTGGTCAGCACTTCAATTTTATATCACTCTTGTATGATGGCATATTCAGGAGGATAACTGTCCTTTGCAGTGTGTTTGGGCATTTATATGTAATCAGAACTTCATTAAGATCATGGTCTATTATATCATTAATAACATTCCCTCTACAATTAACTTTCCATGTTTCGCTTCTCTCCAGAATTTTAACACTCTTGACTGCACTTAAGATATGACACTACCTATTATATTCACAATTTCATATATACTTTTTAAATGTAGGTAACCTTTCAATTAAAATTATCACTTTTTTCCCTTATTTTCAGAGAAAAGAAAATTTCAGTGTGAACTGTAATGAAAGCAGTAACACTCTCTAAAGCGTATGAATTGTACGTTTAGTAAAGGGAACAGAAATGAGCATCAGTCAGATAAACTATTTTCTGTTTGATAGAACATCCTGGGATTGCATTTATTTCCTACAGTGGAATATTATTTTGGTTTCAGAACACAAGATAACTAGTTCAGATGCATATTTATTAACCTTTTATAGAACAATCAACATTTCCAAGACAAGTTAACACTGCTTTTCATTCAGCTTGTCCTTCTCACTGATGTCTTTTGAAGTTAGACAAATTCTTACATTTCGCATCATTAATCATGTTATACTAAATGATGCCAACTTGACTTCAGCTAGAGACTTATTCACTTGCAATATGAGGAATGCCATTCAGAAAGAGATATTAGGAAGTTCAAAAGTTGATGTTCTGACTTTTGGTAGATTTTTACATTGATAGGATTATCTAGCAATCCTTGGGAATTGATAGGATTATCCATCAATCCATTCCCTTCCATTTTTTGTATGTTACTTTCTTTCCTCTTCCCTTAGCCTTTCAGTTAAGACAAAACACATCCCATCCAGTGGAACATGTTAAAAGAGTGTAAAAGCAGCTTGTGCAATTTTTTCCACTGGCGTATTGCCTACAATATTACCAGTAACAAGCTCCATAAGCTTTCACTTCCCTCTCTGACAGATGCCCAAAAGCAATACACACCCCTTCTTCATCAAACTTGTTCTTTAATGGAAAACTTGAACAGCAGTCTCCCACACTTTTATATCAGTACCTTTGCATCCGACACACTCCACAGTATTTATCTGGGAGCTTTATCTGCCTTAATGTGGTAGAGATTCTGACACACAAACCAGCCACTGCAGAGCAATAACACTAAGAATAAGAGTTTTTCTGCTGGCTGCATGGACAGCCTTATCCCAAAACACCCTTCAGCAGACATGAGTTGGGTAAACCACTGTCTCTTGGAGGGTGCAAATTAACAATTATGGTGAAGGCAGTGTCTAACTCTTTTCCCCCACAGTGACAATGTCTGACTATATCACTTAATTTCTCCTTTAAGAACTGCTTGAATATGTATGCCATCTCTTGTGCTGCTTTCTATCTCCTATGCAGGCAGTTAAGTAGAAATTATGATAAATCATAAGGAAGCATTCCTTTCCTTCAAAGCAGAATTCTGTGGCCATCATCATTTAACAAAATCTATTAACTGCAGAAAAGCAACAAATACTCACATCAAGCAGAAATTATCTGGAAAGGTATGAACACAGTGTATAGACTGGTGTTGTGTGAAATGGTATCCTATGGAGAAGGTTAGCACAAGGTCCTGGTTGCAGGGTAAATGTTACTCATACAGAGCACTGTCAGCTGCAGCCGCCCTAACTGCCTTGGTGGATAAGCATAGCTTTTCTTTCTCAGCTGGAAAGCAACCAAATAAATAAATAAATAAATCAAAATCAAAACTGACTCTTGAAAACTACATATTCAGGCTAACATCTGCTGGTCTCCTCCACCAACTTTTACTAAGGATGTTTACCCAGCATACTGTCTTATGGGTGCTTTATATTCATCAGGATGGTTCTTCATCATCAGTTTCATGATCGTTTTTTGCCATTATTCTGCTTCTGAAATGTTTCTTGCTCCCAAAGTGGCTATGAGTCAATTCAGTAGCATCCTTTGGGTCTTATGGGACAGAATAAGCAAGGGGATTGACAAACTGTGTGTTTTTTGCTGAACTGAAGTGGAATACATATGAGATCTTTGGAACAGAATATCTGATAGTAGCTTTAACTAGAATCATTTAATAATAATAATAATAATAATAATAATAATAATAATAATAATAATAGAAGTTTCAAAAGCTTCTCTTTAAAGAATTTACTTTAAATTCCATATCTACAAACCTGCATGGAGGAGATAAGATATTCCTCCTGCATGTTCCTGCTCTTCCTCAGTGAGCACAAAATGTTGCACGCAGCCCGCCACAATGTCAGCTTGCTCTGGATGAACAAGGTCAGTACTTCTGTAAATGAGTGGCTCTACATTTATTCAGTGTGCCTTCCCAGTTCTCTTCTATTAAAAGGAGTAAGCTCAGTTTCATCTGAATTCTCAACAGAGGAAGTTATTGTAAAAGGTGAAGCACCTGTCTGCAAACAAGAAATCCAATTGGCACAATGCGTCTGTCAGGGAAACATTCACCACTCCATCATAATGTGCAGTATCTGACCAGATCATCCAAGGCAGATAGAAAAGATATGTGCATTTGGTTACAGGCAGGTTAGCAACTTTCCAGTGCAAACATTCCCACTGTAACGTATACAGACCTCCCAGAAACGCAGCCATTCAATACACACCAATTAGAACAAATACTTCATTCTTTCCTTTTTCCACAGAAGTTTTGACAGAGTCTCATTTGAGACCTCTACCCATTACATTCTGTTGTGTTTTAGCTATTAATAAGAGATGTCTTGCAATTCCTGACTTCATTCTGCTTCTCCAATCCAATTTTTTTCATAACCACGCTGTCTTATACTTGTCCAATATATTTTTTTTTTAATTTAGTTTTCTGTTGGTGTGATGAGGATTCAATAGGAGACATTCTTGTGATTGAGAGTCATCCATAAGAAAGGAAAATGATCTCCCATGAAGTTTTGGAATTGGCATAGACTGAATGCACTGTTCTTGGAGATCACCATTTCTCCGCTCTGGGCTATTGCACAGGAGGAAAGGTTCAGGTTTCTCTTAGCATCAAATTCCATATAAAATCTTAAAACTTTCCACTAATGTTCATGTGTTTCAGTGGTGAAGTACTTACAATTTTTGTGGCTGGTGTCATGCTTGTGGCTGCGTGCATTACAAAATAGATTAAAGCAGGAGCCTCCAGGAGAGTGGAAGCCTGAGTAGCTTTTTCCACCCATCACAGTGTGGTGTCAGATAGGCTTAAGCATAGGTCTGAAAAGAAAGACTTCCTGATTTGAGATCAGCTCCAGATGGCACATGGACCAAAGGATATGCCTGTATTGATAAATTAAATGTTTCTGAGTCTAAATGGAATGCAACAATGTGTCTTCATGCTGGTAGACTTCATCTTTTACTGAAACAGCTGAGAGACTGAAAGATGAAAGAACCCTCAACATGTCAGAAAACACTGCAGTCGTTTAGTAGTTTCATCATGTTTCAGTGTCCAGGTACACATGTACTACTACAAACTCAGCCAATGTGTATCATGTGGAGTAGTTCAAGTATCCTTATCCTCTATTTTGGTGCCACTGATTATTCCAGTGTAAGGGAAGGAAAGCCAACTCTGAGTTTCCTCTTCCGATGATATTACATACACTTTTTTTTTCTTTTTCTTTTTTTTTCCTTTTTTTTTTTTTTTCTTTCTCCTATGAGAGAGAACAGTTGGGCTCACTGGAAAAGCTGTAGGAAGAGTCATCAGTCCTTGACTGTGGTGTAAGACAATAGTTGGTGCATCGGCCCCAGAGCAGAGATCTAATTTGGTTATACAATCAGACATACGAAGAGTAGAAACTTGCTGATCATTATTGCATTATTTCCATTGCAATTTTAAATTCCTCCTGCTTTACCGTAATTCTTCACAGTCATGCTCAAGCTGAAATGTTATCATATTATGAATGTTCCACAAAGAAGCACATTTGGAAATATCTGCAGATTAATTAGACTAATTAGACTCCAAGGGATCCACCAAAAAAAAAAAAAAAAAAGTAAACAACTCCATCTCCAGAAGTGGAAGAGCTGCCTGTTCAGACATGCTCTTGTGGGAAGATGTGTCCCTGCTGTACTGACAAACCATAGATTGGGATGCTTTAGTGCAAGCGATAATCCTATGATGCTGGGACAAATATTGTTTACTTACGTATCTATGAAATGATAAGTATTGTTACTATTCCAGTCAGCTGTAAAAGTCAACCACTACAGGAATGGAGCAGGAAATATTTAAAAAGCAAAGATAAAATTGAAGACAGAAATCAGATTTTTCCAGCTAAAGACAAGAGCTAAGGTAATTTTTGTCTGGTTGCTTCCATTTCAAAATTGATTTCTACTGCACTTACTTCAGACATACTTTCAGCTTTCCTCAGTCAGCAGTTCAAGACACAACGTGGTCACATTATAGTTGCTTAACAAACTTAGTGGATCTTCCAGAAACATTTCGAAGTTCTGAATTTCAGAAATGTATCTGGTTTCCATGTGTATCTTTGTGTTTCAGCTTATTAAGGTAAAACCCATTCCCACAACCCTTCTTAAACACTCAAAAACACAAGACTGAAGAAAACATTTCAAAATGTCTTAATAGTAAATATTTGTTCTTGTTTTATCCGTTCAAGTATGGGTGCTATGATTACTAGATCACTGTTATAAGATTGTGTCAAAAATACTATAAATTTAAAATCTTAATCCTTTTACAAGGCAGGTTGGCCTTTTGTCAATACTAACGGAAATAATCTGTAGTTCAGACACCTGCCAGTGTATCTCACTTTTTCTTTCTTTTTTTTTTTTTCTCCCCACTGTTTCTCCAGAGATTTTACCATGACAATTTAAAACTGATTTTCAAAAATAGCTGAAAATTATCATAGAAAAAAATGCACAAGAAGTACACTAAGAATAAAATAAATGAGACTGAGAGAGAAGGCTGCATATGGAATTCCAGAGGAATTGGACTGTTATTCCTCCTAGTTTGATCATTTTCAGGGTGAATTGTTTGTTTGCTTGTTTTTTATTCTCCACGGGGTATCGAATGACATGAACATTGCTACACACTACTTCCTATATACTTTTCCTACTACTGAAAACAAACATCTAGTCCAGAGAAACTGTATATCATCACATTAATACAGAAAGTCAGTAAAAGTTCAGGAAGTCCACAAGGGACTTTATTCTTTCCATGGACGTTATTTACTCTAAGCATACTCTAAAATTTCACAGGTGAATAGTAGCACTTAATCAAAAGGGGAGTTATCTGTGTAACTATTTTATTTCCGACAATTAAAAAAAATAAATAAATAAATGCAGAAGTTCACATGAACACAGTTCATTAACACAACCTTCTGTAACCATTACAAAATGAGAAAAATAGAAAGCAAAAAAACTCAGGAGCAAAAAAAGTCAGGAAATGTTCAGTACAAGGCGCTGGTGGAAAGCTAGCATGAAGTTCAGTTCTACCATGCCCAGCAGAACTGCAGTGCCTCAAAAAGAATCTCACAAATTAGTTACATGCATATTGTTCTGCAGGTAGTAATGGAGGCAGAATTATAAATAGATAAATCATTTAAATTCTGTACTTCTATGTCTTGGGTATCCAAACAACACAAGAAACCAAGCCAATAATGACTCCAGTATTGTGGAGTATGATTGATGATATTTATGGGCAGTGTGAAGCCCAGCATTCAGCAACTTCCTAGATCAACAAGGAGCAAATGGAGAGAGCAAATGCATGATACAAAGATAATAAAGGTCATCCTGTGACTTAACATCAGCAGGTAGATATTAGAGCCAGTACAGAAGTTAGAGATAAAATAGAGCCTTAACTAGTCTGAAAATACTTTTTAAAGAAGGTCTGAAAGCTGGATGTTGAAATTACCTGTCTTTCCATCTACTTGGAAAGCACATTTTTGTATTGAAAGCACATATCAAAACTTCCTTAACTCTCTTCATTCATCTGGGGAAAGGAAGAGAGAGGGGAAGAATGCTAAGTAATGTAATACAAATAAAGCACTTAAATATCCTGATGGAATATATATGGTGCAGATGGACCATGCAATATGGTCTATATGGCTTTGGGTGGATGATTGACAATATATTCTATGTGAAAGTGTGAGAATCTTCTTCACTAAAGACAGAAGAGCCTGTAAATGCAAACTATGATTATCAAACACAAAATATATGAAAACTCATCCTAAAATAATGTTTTAAAAAAAGAAACAGAGATCACAGAACTGCCAAGCTTTAAGTGTTTGCCTGCAGTCTTTTTTCCTAAACAGCAAGATCTGTAAGAGCATCATAGAATCATGGAATATCCTAAATTGGAAAAGACCCATAAGGATCCTGGGTCCAACACCTGACTCCACAAAAGACCACCCAAAAATCAAGACATTTATGAGAGTGCTTTCCAAACAGTTCTTGAACCACAGCAGGCTTGGTGTCATGAGTGCTGCCCTTGGGAGCCTGTACCTGTATCTAACCCAACCCTCTCCTCTAAGCTTTATGTTATTCCCTTGTGTCCTAAGGTGAAGGTAAAAACTAAGTCACATTGCTTTCTTGTCTTTGATGTGGTGGATTTTAACAGGCAGATGCTTTGTTGTGTCTTGACATACACACTGATGGAAATACCATATGCAAACACCAAAAGCATCCCAAAATGAAAAATAAAAGAAGAATATTTTAAAAAGAGAATATTACCTTGATAAAAACACTTACAACACTTATTGTTTCCTCAGTCTATGCAGACCTTTGCCCCAGGTTGTCAGTTATGCTTCCAGTAAAAAGAACAATACTTGTAATGACTTAGAGGAACTTCTGTAATGGGAATTGAGGGTTTGTAATAACTCAGAATGAACTAGATCTCACTGAATCCTTTCTAGGTTTTACTTTGAGACCTTTGTATGATAGAAAGAGATACTGAGCATTCAATGTTTTGTTAGCATTTATGTACAGAAGGCATGATCAATAAAGCTTGCAGAAATGCATTTTAGGATAAACAGTATATATATTATATGGGATCTATAGTTTGAAGAATCTAAAATTAGGTATGTGGAATAGGAAGTCCAGAGTGAAGCAGAAAGAAATAAGTGTCATGGTAGGCAATATCCCTGGATAGATGACCTTACTTTTATGAGGCAGAATCACTTGTCAAAATTTGTCCCTATTCTCCAGTCCTCAGTAATGTCCCTAGGCAGGAGTCTGGTCAGTTTATTTCCCTTATATCTCTGTTAGGATGAAAGAAGAAAAAGATGAGCTATCATACCTAAATAAACTCCAGTGGAGCTATAGAAGACATTTCACAAAGTCTCCCTGGCCATTATATGTGATCCAAGAGCATGCCTAAAATTTATAGAAATTTTAAAATCAATTAACATGTTAAGATCTGAAGAGATATTGTAAACTGTCCAAAGAAATAAAATCAGCAATGCATGGCATTACTTTCCTCCATGAAGAGCTTGAATAAATAAGACATTCATAAAAATGAGCAGAAAATATGAAATGAATATCCCAAGAACCATGAAAAAAAAAAAAAAAAAGTTAAAAGAGAAATTGAATTTTCCTCTGAGTTTCTGAGACAGAATGCAGTTGTGGATTTTATACATAATTTATAAGGGAAATTGGCCAGTTCACTCAGGTATACACCATATCAACTTTTAGGATAGATTAAGCAAGCTGTCTTCTTTTAATTGAAATCAAATATAGTCACAGAAGAAAATGACTTCTCCCATGGAAGAATGGCAGAGATGTCACGTGGCCAACAGCATTTACAGTTTACTTTTATTCTACAAAGTAAACTTCAGCTTCAGCTCTTGGAAAGACAGAAAATGGTGCTATATTAGAACATACACTTACAGTTAACTTTGTGTATTGTAAGGAAAACCTATGCCATACCTACTGTTTGCATCTCGAAGAACATAAGAATTGACACAATAGATCAAACTAGTGATCCATTTAGTTCAATATCCTACCTCCAAATTAAGTGTTGGATGCTTCAGAGAAAGATGTAAAAAAGTCCTTAGTGGGCAATAATAGAATGACCTGTCATAAGGAAAATTTGGTGGGGACCTCCAAAACCACTGAATGCAATTTCCGGCTGCATCGGGCAACACAGCCTAAAATGCTCTTCCTAAACATATAAAGCTTGGTCTTGACTTTTTCTGTACAGCACAGTATTTCACTTTTCCTGGGCTGTTTCAAATGATTAGGAAAGGTGACCACCATTCAAAGGTTCTCTTATTGATTCTGCCACTGCCTTACCATATTTTCTTTAGCAGAATACTTGTACTCTCCGTGATTCATTCTTCATGTCTGTAATTAGGTTTCCCTATTTCACTGGAAGAAGTTCATGATGACTTCAGAGATCTCAGCAAAAAGCTTGTAGGGATATAAATGCTTATTCTAACAATAAAAATAAAGGCACTATTATAGCCAACTTTCCATTAAACAGCATAATTCAAGGTGCGGATACCCTGGTGATGGCAAAGCATTGATGAAGAATCACTGCTAGTGGACAAGGGAAACTTTAACTGTCTTTCTAACAGGATTGTATGTTTTCTGACCTGCAGCTAGCACTGGCTTTCTCTTAGCTTCCTGAGGAGAATTTTGTTTATTGAAGTCCATCCTGAGGTCAACTACACAATGGGCAATTTGTTCTGATGTCTGTAACAAATATAATAATGTAGAGAAGGTAGTAAATTCATCCTTTGTTATATGATACTCTTACCTGGGGACCCCAGGTGTTCTAGTCATCTCCCATCCCACCTTCCTGGCTAGGCTACAGAAAGGCAATACAATTTTGGATAGGATGGGAGTTTATCCTGGCAGATCTTGTTCGTTTCTGACTCTCCTGAGCCTGGTATTCTCCGGGTTGAGCAAGATTAAGACCAAGTGAACCAACAGTTTCCTCTCTCATGAGTGCTATCTTGTGATGTGTCACGTGGGCTGTCCTCAGAACAATAGAGCTTCACAGAGTCATGGAATCATAGAATGGCTTGGGCAGAGTTGCCAACCACTAAATCAGGATACCCAGGGCCTCATCCAACCTGCCTTGAATGCCTCCAGGAACAGGGCATCCACAACTCTTCTAGACAATCTGTTCCAGCACTTCACCATTCTCTGAGTAATTTTTCCTAACATCTAACCTAAATTTCCACTCTTTTAGTTTAAATCCCTTCCACTTTGTCCTATCACTATCAGACTATAAAAAGCTACTTCAGTTTGCTGCTTATAAGCTTTCTTCGTGTACTGTAAGTCTGCAGTTATGTGTCTTCGGAGCCTTCAATTTTCCAAGTCAAAAAAGCCCAACCCATAGAATCATTAAGACTGAAAGAGAACTCTAGCCCAACTGTCAAACTTGCTCAATCTTTCCCCATAGGAGAGATGATCCAGTCTTTTGATCTTCTTTGTGGCTCTCCTGTGGAACCACTCCAACACCTTCATATCCTTCTTGGGTTCGTGCTAGTATAGGCCTAAAGAAAGGGACCACAGTTGTTAGCAGTCTGACACCCAATACTGGCAGCAGGTAGCAGCTATCACCAAGCTTTCAAGTTATGGTACAAACTTCCAAAGCTTTTCATAGGCATTGCAAAATATAAGGCAGGAGATGAACAAATATGACTAAATCCTGAACTTCGAAGCAAACTAAGGAAAAACATCAGATAAGATATATTTCTGCCTAAGTTAAAAACTATTCAGGAGGCTTCCTGATCCATTTAACAAAAATGTCTCAGGATTTCTCCCTTAGCTCATGTAATAGGATTTTCTAATTTTGCAGCAGAAAAATCAGTGGTTAATCTCTAATAAGACATTCAAGTACAAAAATAACGGGCTTAGTAGATTCTAGGCATATAAATATTCTTCAGTACTGGAAAACACAAAGAATATGTTTCTTGTTCAGAAACATGTAGTGTTATAAATTCATTTTTTGTAGTTTCGATGTACACACACAGTTATGTTATTGTAGGTTTGTGTAAACCTGCCACATAAAAGATTATAGAAGCATTTACTTCATTCCTAGACTAACACATCTTGTCAAAATCAGAATAGAGTCCTATAGTGCATTTTGTAATGCATATCAGTTTAACTTGAATCACTTCAGTAAAAAGCTATTCCATCAAAATACTATCATATTCTGCACTACTTTGAGATTTCCCACAAGTATTCCAAGTATCATTTGGAATACATATATATGTATGTATGTATACACACATATATATAGATAGAGAGAGAGAAGAAAAATACAGAAACAAAGATTTTATCTATTGAAAACACGTACTTCTGCAGTGTTTGGTGGGTCAAAAAAATAGCAGCATTAGAGTCACACCTGAGCACGAGAAAATACTGTCAGCTGTAGTGTAAAAATGTGGAACACAATTGAAGATCCTGGGCAAAAGTGATGAGAAAATTTTGCGGGAGAGAAGGTAAAGATGCATGCAGAGAGATCAGAAATTAATTTAAAGGAAAAGGCAAAAAGAAGGGCTAGCATACAGTAGCAGAAAGTAAGATAAGTTCTTTAGCTAAGAGGGAAAAATAAATCAGCACAGACGGAAAAGCAATTTTCAGCCATTTAGGTAAGAGAGAGAAGCAAGAAAGTTTAGAGATGAGTTTAATGCCTGTATAGGAATGCAATTAAGGGTAGGAACAGAGATTCTGAAAGGAAGAAAGCTTCTAGATGGGTAGAGATTTTGCTATCTTAAGGTAACAATCAGATTAGCAGGAGGCTTCAACACCTAAAAGCACAACAGCTGAAATGGTAACCAAGGTCGGTTTTCACCTCTTCCCACATCTAAAAGAATTATCAACAGTGATAGGATTGTTCACACTAACTTCAGCATGCTTTTAAGCAGCTCAAGACAAATGAGTACAAATTTGCTATGCCATTAAAATGACTAGGTAGAAGGATTAAAATCTTTTAATCTTGTTCTCCATCCCAGCCCTCATCAGAAATCTGATTGATATTCCTTTCTGAATTCCTTTGTTTTAAGGAATAGCTTTGATTCTTGTTTCTGAGGAAGGAAAACTCTGGCCAATGCTATGAGCTGTCTCATGAAGAGTCAGAAAAGAGTAACATGAAATGCTGGTCTTCGTTCAACATTCAAAAAATTCAATGAATATTTTTGATCACAAAAGTGATCCAGATGACTCTGTGAAAATCTAAAATAAGCCTAGTTTGTAATAAGGAACCTTGGAAAGAGCAGAATCAAAAGGAAATAGTGCAATTTATGTTATTTATTAATTCATTTATTTATTTTTAGAATTTTACAAATAATATCTCCGTGCAAACTAGGAAAACATAGAACTTAGATAAAAGAAGCTGATGTCAGTGAAAGTTTCCCTCCACTAAGTGCTATTTGGCTGTTAAACAACAACTACCCTGTAAAACTCATCAAGTCATGAACTAAACCTGCCGTCCACATTTCCTGGTTCAAATATGAGGTCAAAATATTTCAGTGCCCTCTATGTTTACTGGGTCATAAACCAAGACTGTTAAGTAGTGTATGTTCCACGAGCAGACTTTTGCATTTCCATAGCAAGACTTACAATCACCCATTTTGATAATTGCCCCAAATTTTTGGTTACTGCCGGAAAAATTTTACTGTGGATAAAGATCATACTGCTGGAGAAAATTGTCCTGAGCTGTGTGCAACGATCTGTCTGAAAGGCATTCTCTGACCATCTAGAACACAAACTGCAGTGATGGATAACTCTGCATATATCTCCTAACTCATCTTACATTGTTTTTAGCTACCTGGGGAAAAAAATCATAATTAAAAAAATCCTTAAGTGAGAAAATTTGACAGTTAAGAAACAAAGATGATTCTGAGGAATGATACAGATCTCAAGGAAATTAAGTTAGAAGATCTGAGGATATTGAGAAAAAGAAAGTGTGTTTGTTTAGTGTTAGACAGAGAGGCATAGAAAAGCTGACTCTTAACAGAATTATTTTTCTTGTTTTCTTATTTTTTCCTTATTGGCATTTGTAGCAAAATAGCATCCCCTAAAATCATGAATGTTATGTTTACACCTTCTTCTAAATCATTAATGAGGCTGCCAAATGATAGTGCACCAAACACAAATTCCTTTCATAAACATTTTCCCCTCGGCTTGCTACATTGTTATTTATTACCAACTCTTGTTTATACACCTAGGGCCCTTTTTGCTCCATCTGACAGCATTCAAATTCATGTCAATTTGGATTAATTTTCTTCATCAGCTAATTTTACAATTAATTTTTAAATGTCAAGACTGTCTGACTCTCTTTGTTCCAATTCTGCTGCTGTTGTTTGTTTGTTTCTTTGTTTGTTGTTTCTTTGTTGCTGTTGTTGTTTTTCTTCCCTTCCAATTATTTTCTCTCCATATATTTTCTCCTTTTACATATAGGCTAGTGTGTAAGGACAAACATAGTATTGATAATGAATATCATATTCAAAAGTATTAAATGATTTTCAGATGTCCCTAATACGATGTTTTTACACAGTGAAAGTAGTCAGATAATTGTTACAGTTTCCCTTCACTGAGAATGACTGCACTTACCAATTTTGTTATTAAACTAATGACGTTAGAGGTATTAAGATCCATCTGCTGCTTCCAAACATGAAAATTCTTCCAAATATTAAAAACTGGAAGGGGAAAGGAATCTGAAAGAATGCAGGGCATATAAGTAAGGGCTAGACAGATGCTCATGTGCTTCAATAACACTGTACTGCTCAAATCTGATATGGAATATTTGACTGCTAAATACTACATGTTTCTCAGCAGCCCGTTTCATTTCAGACTATAAGATGTTAAACTGCACCTCACACTGAAACAACTGAGAACTTCTGGTCATAGCGTATGGTCCTACATTTTTATGTTCGTTTTACAATGTTTTGGGCAGCTTTGCATTGCTAAACATCCCATTACCTTTGGATGGTGGTGGGCAAGTTCCTGTGAAGCGTTACACTGTCTCAGCAAACAACTAGCAAACACCTGAAGTGTCTGCTTCCATATCTCTACTTGGACGTATTTCATGTGCTGTACATTTGTGTAAAGTGTCTGGAGAAAGATAAGCATAAAATTCAGTATCTGATCTAGGGATATTTTCTTCTGAGTTTGTCTCACTTTTATTTATTTATTTATTTATTAGATTTTCTTTCCTCTACACACATTTTGTTTTAGAAGAACATTGGTTCAATCATGGGAATAGTTTCATTCACAGATGACATCTCTGTTCTTAAGGATTGCATAAAGAACTTTCCATTTGAAGAAGTCAATCACTAGACAGAGAGACCCAATGAATTTTCCAGAAGGATTAAGAAGTAAGAGACTGTCAAGAAGTCCAAGCCTAGCCTACAGATTTAATGCTTAGAATTCTGACAAATGTGCTAATTTCCCACATTGATAAAAGTTTCTAAGTATACAGTGTTCTTTCTTGGCACAATTCTTCAATAGAAGTTGGGTTCGACTGTTGCTATCCTGGGATTTTCTACCAAAAGAACAAACTTCTGCACTGACCTACACCCCAAGGGTTTTTCAATAAACCCTAACAAATCCCTCTAGATCTCTAAGTATTTCATTGTCAGAAATGCAATAAATTTCTGCACAAAAATAGTAATACTTTGAATTACTGTCTACCTAGATTCTTATCTGCCAGCAAAAATGATAAAATAATCAATACTTTTCATTTTCAAAGAGTCTTAGCAATAAAGAGATAACATTTTGTTCTACTTTATTTTATTTCATTTTTTACAGAAAAATAGTTGGCCTCAAATAATGTCATAATAACAATCCATCACACTTGGATGGCAAAAGTACCAAGAAACAAGGGGATAGATGTATGTCCTGGTGCAAATCTAAATATCTCTATGGACTTCTGTGGTATGCAATTATATTTCACTTCCATTTAAATCCTGTCCAAAAATCTTAGTTTCACCTCAGACTTCCAATTTGAGGACATGTATGAACAATGTAGCTGATCAAAGTGAGGATATAACTATATCGAAGTTGATCAGGGGACTGGAGCACCTCCCCTATGAGGACAGGCTGAGGGAGCTGGACTTGTTCAGCTTGGAGAAAAGAAGGCTGCTGGGTGACCTCATTGCAGTATTTCAATGCCTAAAGGGAGCCTACAAATGGGAGGGGAATCAACTCTTTGAAAGGGTTGATAACTGCAGGATGAGGGGAAATGGTTTTAAGTTGAGGGAGGGAAGATTTAGGTTGGCTTTCAGGGGAAATTCTTTACAGAGAGAGTGGTGAGGTGGCTGCCCAGAGAGGTTGTGGGTGCCCCATCCCTGGAAGTGCTCAAGGCCAGACTGGATGGGGCCCTGAGCAGCCTGGTCTAGCATTAAATAGGGAGGTTGGTGGCCCTGCATGTGGCATGGGGGTTGGAGATTCATGATCCTTGAGATCCCTTCCAACCCGGGCCATTCTATGATTCTGTGTGATTCTGTGATATATCTCTTCTGTCCTTATGACTGTCAAATAATGGAAAAGTACCTTTATTAAACCTTACAGGAGTTCTCTGGCAATCTTCTTGCTCTATATATTTGTATTTAAGGTAGTTAAACACTGGGAAGGACAAGTTGAATACGAATAGCCAACTAGGGCAACTTTTATATCCCTAAATCTCTGAGATGCATGAGACTTCTATTCATTACAGTAGATATACAATAAATTGATGTCCTACTGGAGGTGGTGGGTATGGAAGGGGTATGACCTTAAGGTGCCTAAAAATATCAGTAGTTGTTTACATTTTTAAAGCTCAAGGAGGAAAGGTTTGGATTGGATGTCAAGAGAAACTCTTTCACAGTGAGAGTGGTGAGGTTCTGGGACAGGCCACCTAGAGAGGCTGTGGACAACCCATTCCTGATGATGCATTCAAGTCCAGGTTGCATGGAGCCCTGACAACCTGATCTAACAACAGATCTAAAAGTTGGTGGCTCTTCCACCAAGAGTGTTGGAACTTGATGATCCTTGGAGTCCTTTCCAACCCAAAGCATTCTGTGATTCTGTGACACTTGGTAGTTGGGTTAGAAAGCCTAGCAAGAGATAAGTGCTTACAAGACTAGTACCTGCAAAGTATATGTGGACACAAAGGAACATTTAGATATCAAAACACAGGAGCAGATTAATGTGGAGCTAAGTAACTCCACTAGAAAACCATTTAGCTTGGTAAATATCAAAGTGCACACTTTGGAATTGATAATCTAAATTAACAGGTGACTCCATAGCAAAACGACTTAACAAAAATTTGAAACCTGAATACACTCTTGAGTACCTTCATCTGCCAGTTTTCAATATGGTAAAAACCCAGATTCTTGTCACTCCAAGAAGCAGCTGTTTATTGGGCAAAGGTATCTAATCTGCGTGCTTTTGTCTCATGCCATAAACAGAGGTTATCTGAGTTCAATTTAAAATAAAACTGAATGCTAAAGTAATTAAGGGTTTTTGTTGTTGTTGTTGTTGTGGTTTTGTTTTTTGTTTTTTTTTTGTTTTTGTTGTTGTTTGTTTGTTTGTTTGTTTTAGGTTTTGCAGACATCATTAATTTGATTTTAATAGGCAGTCTAAGAAAAGTTTTCTTCACTCTAAATATTTTGCATTAAGCAGAGCTAAAGAAAAAAAAACTGATACAATTTAAAGAGAGGGAAAGACAGAAAGAGAGAGAGAGAGAGAAGAGGGAGGAAATAAGAGAAAAATCTCAGAATACAAAACAGAAATCCACCTGATACCCATGGAGTCTGTACATGGAACATCACAGGTGATAACAAGAATGCTTTCTTAAAATATGGCAGAACGTTCAAGTACTAAACACCATAAGAAGTAGCCCAGGGAATTAATAATGCACAGAGGTCTGAGACTAAGTCTTTTACATTCAAGCAACTATTCTGATGATTGGTTTATCTAAGGTTGAACATCAGTATTTTTGTTGTGTATTTTTCTTAGCTTTTATTATCATGCTCTAATGAGCACATACTCTCACATATAACACATAAATGCAACCACAGTTTGAAACTACTTTTTCACATTGTTCCTTCCTATTTTCCTCACAATTAACCAGGACTTTTTGTCATTGAAATTCAATGAAAATGCACCAGGGGGAAAAAAAAAAAGAAAAAAAAAAAAAACAGAAAAACCCACTTTTGTTAAATCTGCTTTCCGAGAATCCAGGATTACTACCAGTTTATTTTGAAAACATATCCTAGCAGTATGTCCTCTCATCGCTAGACTAAGGCTTTTTTTATTCTTTGTGTTCTGCATCAGTAGTGAGAAAGCCTTGCAGTAGGTAAGTGTTTACAAGTCATTTCACCTTTGTATCATGTGTATGTATGACTCATAGCAGTCAAAAACATGTGCCTCTCTGAGAGCAGGGGTATTTGATTTTGACCATGAAGCTAATCCACCCCTAGGGCTGTATCCTTGACTATGACAGAGCCAGTTTGTGAACTGATTCTCTGTCATTCTTTCACATTTCTGATTTTCTGTGTTGTTTTTGGTTTTTGGTTTTTAGTTTTTAGTTTTTGTTTTGTTTTGTTTTGTTTTTTCCTATCAGCATGTTCTTATTTTCCCCTTGGGAAGACTGGACATATAGTCAGTATTAATCAATCACAAAGGAATCTCTTGTCCTACCAGTATAATTTTGGAAATACACATTGTCACCTAGAATTCTGGTTATGACATTCTTCTGTTTACGTTGGCGCTTCAGTAACCAATATGTACAACTTACGTAATACTGAAAGTGAAGTAATATGTTACTATGGTAGTGTTCAAAGTATTTTGCTCTCTATTTAATTAATGAATTTGTTTGCATTTAATTCAACAAAGTAATGACCCTCCTGTAATCCCAGTATCTTATCCAGGTTCTTGTTCCTTATTATTTATTTTTGGTTGAAGGTCACATTAAGAACCAAGTTTTCATGTATGAAGTTCACTGCTAAAAATCTGTAAGTGAGGTTTTTGTTTAGGTTGTTTACGTCTTGAAGATACTTGATACAACATAGACATGCATTACTTCAGTGTTAGGCAGGGGCTGAGTGATATAGTTTGCTGGTTTTACTCTTCCTTCTAACTTGCTTCCAATACCTTCCCAAAATTGTAAACTTCTTGAGCAGTCATATTCACAGGTTTCCCTTTCAAGAAATTGATCTCGATTCCTGATACTTAATGAATTAATTCCTAATTTTCAATAGTAAAAGTATTTCAGGAGAGGTTGGATTTTATACAGTTTAGATCAAGAAGTTCTAAACCATACACAGTCCCTTAAAACTGGAATAAAGTGGCTACGCTTATGATCAGTGAACAACTGATATTTCTTCCAACTCAGAATGTAACCTCTGAAACATAGTAAGACCGCTGTTTTAAAACATGCATGGTCATATATGGTTGATTGGTACATGCCATCACTTCCAGAAAAGTACCAATTTTTGTCAGAACTTGTGGTCAAAATCAGTCAAAAGCCAACTCTTAATTTCAGTTAGTATCTAAGTGAAATGCCTTTAATTTCAACTAAAATGAGAAAGTGCTGTTTACTGAATACTATTTGCTGAAATCCTTAGTACATTTTTCTAATCCTTCCTAGGATGACCTTCAGTTACTATCTTTCCTTGCCATTTTTTTTTTTTTTTAATTCTTTTTTTTTCTTTCTTTAAAATGTAAGGTGACCAATTGACTGGAGTGTTCTGACATTCACAAGATTTAAGCAGGAAACTCACCTAGCAAGAATGTTTAAAATATGTACATCAATAAAACTAATTGTTCTTACTGAGATATGAATAGTTTGCAAGTCTACAGTTAAATGCCAAGTCAATCTGAATGTGCCTTGGCCGAATCTGTCACTGAACAACCTTGTCTGGAAACTACTGAGGTCAGTGTGATGCCAGACTGGGCTTTGAGGGAGAGTGAATTTACTTAATTTACTCTCACTAACTATAAGAAATTTAAGAGATTTTTGTCAAGTGAGGGATTATGGGAGCCTTGACGATCCTGCAGTTGATCTGAGACATGTTTAAAAAGTAGTAGAAAAATTTCTTCAAAGTCAGAAAAAGGATGAACAGCCTTCGTTCTTAACAGATGGATAAAGCTGAAGACACTTTATAACACATTTTTCTGAACAGAATACATCTTTTTCTTTGCATTCATATAAACTCACAAAAAATGGATGTGGGCTGACCTGTAGTTGAGACTTTCATCTTCTTCTCCTTCCTTGTCAATCTGTGTGGTGGCTTGTGTAAGGAAACACTAGACTGACAGATTCAATATTTCATACAACTTGCTTTAGAACATACTTGAAATCCTTTCAGTCTTTCTATGTAGGGAGCTATGCTAATATGTTAACCTGTCTACCTATTTTTAATGATACATTTTCTGAACAGAAAAGCCGTATGTTATCTTTTTTGTCTTTTCCACAATGAAACTTAATGAGAGGAAATTCAAAGTATTGCAGAGAATTACATATGAGTACAAATTCTCAGATGCTCTGGATGAAAATTTGTAAAGTTGGCTGCAAATATTATTGCATAGACCTGGACTGGTTTTAGTTTTTAATCTGTCATTGACAAGATTTTGCTGGAAGTTGGGACTTTTTGTTTCCATTTTATGGGCTGCTGCTCTCAGAATAACATGGCGGATAAACCTCTAGTGATAAGCCAGTTGTGATGGAGAAATAGACAACTGAGACACACAGAGAAAAGAGTGTGAGGATGAGAAGGAAAAGTGTCATTAATTTTTCTGGCAAAAAAAAATGTGATTTCTTTAATAACAGATAGAGTCATTAAAATAAGATAAAATAAAATAAAATAAAATAAACAAACAAAGCCATATAATTTATCCATTTCTTTATTTGGTAATTTTCTCATTTATTTTGATGTTGACCTAATTCAGAGTGGCATCTGTGCTCTTTCTTTAAAAACAGATAGAAGTGGGATATGAAGTTTTCAAACAAATTTACAGGAGCAGATTGGAAGCCTGTTCCTTCTTCCTTTGTCTAGAATATCTTATTTGGTATAAATATCGACAATCAAATAACTCAGTCTTTGTTGTATTCTTCCACAGAGCTCCTCTCTGAGTACTGGCTCTATCACCCCTCTCTAAGGGAGAAGTGGTAGAGATAACAAAGGAAGAAAGATGGAGTTAATTTGCCTTTTAGTTGTTTCATACGTGAGCTCTCAGTATGTGAGAATAATTTGAGGATGATGGATTTTAGGAATCTGGGAGTGAGGAGTACGGACAAATGCTTCAGATCATGCTACCCTTTGCTGAGGGCACAGATGTGTGTCACTTTACTGAAAACTGGTCTATTAAAGCCAGCTGAGCCCTCCAAAATATGTGCAACACAATTCTGAGCTAGTAATATGTGAGTTAAAAATCATTTATGTTTCATTCATTTTTTTTTTTTTTTTTTAATTGACTTTTAAATGAAGACTGTTGCACTAGCAATTTTTTATATGCTACTTATTTCCTTGACATTAGACTATTTTCTTTCATCTAGTATTTGACACTAATGGCAAAACTCCCATCACTCTCAAAAAGTTAAAGTTGTTGGAAGCTTTAAGAACTGAAATTACATTTTTGCCTGATGAACATTATTTCTTTAGTCACAGTAAGTCTACAGTTTCCCTTCTTCATTGACATCTTTGACAAAATTAAGGAATATGTTTATTTATTTATTTAAGTGGAAGCTGACTAACTAGTTTAGTTCATCTATATGAAGATGATATTCAAGAGCTTTGCTGAGAAGTGGATATTCAAGGTGAGCATTAAATTTCATTAACTTACCTAATAGTGAAAATCTAGTGTCTGAAATCCATGTGGATTTTACTCTCTAAATTTTAAGGTGTACTAACTACCCCATAGTAAGGATTTACAGGAAATACCAAAGCGATAAGGCATGTTACATTAAACTGAGTGCATGGAAGCAAAAGCGTCTCTAGTTCATAGAATTGTCAACATTTTTGACACAGATAATTCTGAAAACATCCACTAGTTTGATATCCATCTGGACCTAATGAGATTCGACACAGCAGACCCCCTTGAACTTCCATCTCGAGAATGTATTCACCTTGCCTTTTGGATGTGCTCGCAAGGGAGACATGTTGGTGCTTTCATGTCAGACCTTAATTGGAGCATATATTCCCTTCCTCACTGCATCTGTTTCACTAGGGACTTTCATCAGACAAAGCAAAGGGTTTTTTCGCTCTCTCAGACCCCTTTTATATAGAGAATTCAGCTCCTTCTACAAAGTTTCTTTATTTTTTTTCTCTGTTTTTGAGGTCTCCCACTCATTCTACTATTGAAATGTTGTCTTTGTGCAGTCTGTCTTCTGTATTAGCTTCTCCTCCTATGTAGTTCTGTCTGCTCCTTTGCGAATGTATGTTGGAGGGGAGAATGAGGTCTCAGGCTTCTCTTTGCATTTCATTTTGGCTTTCTACATTTACAAATGTATTTTCCATCATCACTGTACAATATTGATTTTAATCTCTCCTCTTTTCCCTGTTCTCTAGTTTCATTCTTTAACTTTCTTCTTGTTCCTTATATTTTTTTGATCACACCATCTACTTTTTTAACACTCCCACATCTCCCCACTTCAGTCCCACTTGCCATATCACTTTTACTTTCTGAGTTCTGTTCAATGAGTCCTCCATCTTTTTTTCCCATACCCTTTGTTCTCCTCCTTTCTTTTCTCCCTTGTTAACTTCCACACAAAGCCATCTTTCTGAAGACAGAACAGTGCCCATCAGGCTGATAATTCTGTTGGCTGTACTTGTATAAATGTTATTAGGATCCAGAAGATTTGACCTTGCTGGTCAAACTACTATAATTGCAATTGTCCTGCAGTGTTCAATGCCTTCCAGTATTGCAGAGGCCAAAAGATGTCTATCTCCAAAGGTTGATCCTGTTTCTTGATTTCACTGGTTTCAACAGAAACCAAGTATATTGTTTTGATCAAGTCCTGCACTGAATTACGTATCTTGCTCACTAACTTATCTGTGATCATGCGTGTCTGCCCATTTTAATAGTATGCATCCTATAGATCAAGGACGGGGGAAATGGTTTCACGTTGAGAGAGGGAAGATTTAGGTTGGATGTCAGGAGGAAGTTCTTTACAGTGAGAGTGGTGAGGTGCTGGAACAGGCTGCACAGAGAGGTTATGGGTGCCCCGTCCCTGGAGGTGTTCAAGACCAGATTGGATGGGGCCCTGGGCAGCCTGGTTTAGTATTAAATGCAGAGATTGGTGGCCCTGCCTGTGGCAGAGGGGTTGGAGCTTGATGATCCTTGAGGTCCCTTCCAACCCTGGCCATTCTCTGATTCTGTGATTAATTTTATCAACTGTCTTCTTATAAACTCTTCATTAATTCAGTTCTATGAAATCAAAATAATAATGTGATGACAGTGTTAAAGATAAATCTGTTATCTGTAAACTGAAAGAGTTTGCTTTATCCTTCTGCCTCCAGTGTTGCAATATATGATTATGAACTTACTTATATTACTGTAAGCCATTACACAAAGTAGATGATCATATTAAGTATGTAACTTGAATTTGTTATTTTTTTCTTGTAACTCTTTGAAACTGCAATAAACAATTTTGTAATTATTGGTTTCTTAATGTAGACCTTAATAATACCAGTATTTTGAGAGACAGTCTTATTTTACGGTTTTACCATGTATTTTAGGATAAAGCACTTTCACATTACATAAATGAACATACTTCATAACATTTGCAGGAAATTTTCTTCAGATACATATTTTAAAAAATATGTGAAAAGTTGCAGATGGTTACATTTAGGAAAGTGAAGAAGAAAGGGCTGTATTCTAAAATCGTGTTCACCATTTATCTGAGAATAAAGCCAGAATAGAGACCACTACTTCTCACTCTAGGAAAACCAGATAGATCTTACCATTCATTTAGATTGTATTAGAAATCGAAGTACACCTACCAGACTAGGCATAAAAACAAAACAAAACAAAAAACACAAAAAAAAAAAAAAAAAAAAAAAAAAAAAAAGTTCCTGCTACAAGAAGGTTAGTCAGTCAGATAGTAAAATTTAATAATTACTTCTTTAGAGTATCTTCTTCACCTAATTAGCAAGACGTTACTGCCAAACATTCAGGATTTAACAGGGTATGTAGCATAACCCACTGGACTGAGTAAGAAGTGGAATGAAAGATATTTTCAGGCTGCCTGACTGCTCATGCTATGTGATTTCAAGAGCACACTGTGGCCTTGGTAGCATCAGTTGTGTCCCACGCATTTACAGTCATGGCAATACAAAGTCACTTGACCCTAAAATCCAGATGTAGCCTGAAATGAGTCCACCCTCAAAATTAAATAGTTTGGGAGTGTTCAGAGAGATTCAGCACTGTGTTCAAAGACAATCTGATGTCACTGCTCATACACCATTATCTAGCATACTGTTCATATGTGAGAAATTTTCTACCTCTGCAAGCACTGGTATAGTAAATTCTACTTTGAATATTTAGTGAGATGTGGGACACTTGCACAGATGCAAACAGCCAAACTAGCCCTAAAGACTGAGCTTACCATAAAGTTTGTGTAAAAACAAAACAAAACAAAAACAACAACAAGGCAATAAATAGAACCAAAGTTTCCAACATTAGAAATTTCAACAATGGCAGACTTCCTTTTTTTTTTTTGGAAACAATGGAGAATTAAAAAGAAACAATGTGGGTCCTTCAAAGACACAAGCTGAGGCTCAGGTACAATCCAGCTTTCAGCACATAGCAACACCTTTTCTTGCTTTGTAAAGAGACCAAAGAAAATGGATATTCTGATTGAAATCTCAGTGGAAATAGGTATTTTTTGAGTAAGGCTTTTTTTTTTTTTAAACAAGAATCAAAAATCAGAATGTCAGTTAGATGTACACATTATCCAGTTTACACAGGTATCTGAAATGCTCCAGAAGAAAGTGTTTTTATGTAACTGTTAGTTTCTCACTTGCTTTTTAATACAAAATGTCTAAGTTACTTTCTCTTAGTAACAATTATAAAAAAAAAAAATCCCTTTGTTTCAGCACCGTCTGCCTAACCACTTCAGCATATTGCATTATGCATGCTGTGAAATTTGGATGTATAAATCTTTCCTCTGCACAGTCCTTGTTTTTTGTTTATAAAAAAATAGAGTGTAAAGGGACATAAAATGTAAGTGAATCAAGCCCTCAGCTAGCATTTAATTGATAAGAACTAAAGCTAATATTAGATAACAAATAAATGGTCTGTTGCACAGGCATTTAATTAAACACCAAATTAATGCAGTAATGACCTACTGGAACTAACAGCCAGAAATGCTTTACTACAGGCAAGCATCTGGAATGTTTCACCTTTTTTTTTTTTTCTCCCTCAACCCCCCCCCTCCCCCTCCCCCCACCTCCCGAACAAATACATTGAAAAGACATACAGCCATTTTTAATTCTTAGTTCGGAGGGCTCCTGTCTCTGACCTTCCTGGGTAATCTTCAACCACACTGCTTTTCTCTTACTTGTGACAAAAAATGGTAAATTGGAGTTCCTTTTTCTTGCCCCCTCATTCCATTCTGTATTGCTAGTCAAAACTCTGCTCTGTACACCTTGGATGTGTTACCACCTTGGGCAATTACATACTGCCCACAAGATTAATTGCAGATGGTACTTTGGATAATGGTCTCCGGTAAGAAGCCTGCTACACTGTTGAGAAACATAGAAATCAACACATTTCTTTATCTGTACAAGTCTGTGTCTACACAAGTGCTTTCAGTCATACCTGAGAACATTTGAGAGCGATGTGAAATCAACTCTGCTTTGACCCACTCAAAAAGGCTGTTAACCCTCTCTCTCAGCCAAATATGCAAGAATGTCTCTAACGGGAATTTGGTCATAATCTTGTCATCCTCTGCCATGCTGTTATATAAGGCTAACAACATACTACAAACTAAACTGATGAGATTAATAGTATGTGAGTTACTGAGGCTGGATTAGAGCCAGTTTACTCTGGACTGAATCATAGAATCATAGAATCACTGAATCATAGAATAGCTCAGGTTGGAAAAGACCTTCAAGATCATCAAGTCCAACCACAACCTAACCATACTACCCTAACTCTAACAACCCATCTCTAAATCATGTCCCTGAGCAACACATCCACGTGGTTTTAAACACATTTAGCGATGCTGACTCAACCATCTCTCTGGGGAGCCTATTACACTGCTTAACAACCCTTTCTGTAAATAAGTTTTTCCCAGTATCCAATTTAAACTTACCCTGGTGCAACTTGAGTCCATTTCCCCTTGTCCTGTCATCTGTCAGCCAGTGAGAAGAGACCAACTCACTTCAATCACCTTTCAGGTATTTGAAGAGAACAATAAGGTCTCCCCTCAGCCTCTTCTTCACAGACTAAACAGCCCCATTTCCTTCAGTTGCTCCTCATAGGACATATTCTCCAAGCCCTTCACAAGCCTTGTTGCCCTTCTTTGCACCTACTCCAGCACCTCAGTGTCCTTTCTAAACTGAAGTGCTCAAAACTGAACAGAGTTCTCAAGTCGGCCTTACCAGTGCTGACTTCAGGGGCAGGATGGCTTCCCTAGTCCTGCTCACCACACCATTCCTAATACAAGCCAGGGTGCCATTGGCTTTCTTGCCCACCTGGGCACACTGCTGGCCTACATTAATTCTATCAGTACAAGGTCCCTTTCCATTAGGAAGCTTTCCAGCTGCTTCTCCCCAAGCAGGGGAATAGGATTGCCTGGGGTTATGGTTAACAAAATGCAGGACCCAATACTTAGCCCTACTGAAACTCATACAGTTAACCCCAGCCCATCTATTCAGTCTATCCAGCTACCTCTGTAGTGCCTTTCTCCCCTCTGCCAGATGAGCATACCTTCCCAACTTGGTGTCATCTGCAAATTTACTGAGGATTAATTCAATCCCCTCACGTGGAATGAGTGGAGGTATCTGAATCAAGCTTTCCTTTGCAGTCTATCAAAAAGGTTTACTCACTTCCCTTCAGAGGCTGGTTCAAATCTTGGGTGACTTGCACCTCTCCTAGTGCTACCTTGCTCCCCCATGAGCTGCTGAATGGTCCTGCTTGGCCCATTCCTTCCCACATAATTAGTGATTGATGATAAGCCTGGATATGTGGGGCCCTATATATTTAAAACAAACAAACAAACAAACAAACAAACAAAAGAACTCCTACCATTTATGGTTTTATTAAAGCAGATTCTGTAAATCCATCTTCTAACTTAGTCTTGTTCCAGTTTCAAGTAATTCTAGTTTATCTGATTCAAAACAAAACAAACAAACAACAATAAACAAGTACATTTTTCTGTCCCACTGCAATGCTATTTGAGTTCAAACATTCATGCAAATCTATGAAGTAAGAACAGATGCAACATCACAGCTTCAGATGTTATCTTTCTAGCTATGATTTAATGACAAAGGAAATGAAGGGTCAAGTCTTTAATTGTATTCTCACAGGTCACACGGAATGTAATGAGAAGTGCATACATTGTTCTAAGTTCTTGAAGCTAAATCCTGTGTATCACAGTGAGTGTGCAGCTCAGAAGATGTGATTCAAATGTATCTGAACACACTACTCAAGACTACATTTTCTCTTCACAAGGATTTCCATATCACCAGGTTATATCTCTTTATTCAGCTATGGGTTATGCAGATTCAGATAGAAACAGAATCTATCTCACATTTATTATCACCAGTGTTCTCATCTTTAGATTACAAGTCCTTCTTATTATGGTAAAAAATAGAAAATAAAAGCTCTTATAATTCTTACTCTTATAATTCCCCATTTGGAAGATGGACAGTTTTAGGATAAGTCTTCAGATATCTGTATCACAAATTTCGATATTGCCAAGTAATATTGATTTGTTGTATTGTCAATAGAATTTTATTTAGAACATTCAAGAAAGACTAGAATAACATTCATTTTACCTTAAAATAGAGGACTGCAGTTAGAAGGCTGAACAATGCCTTAGATCCCATTGTTTTTATCAATAAGATCTACTCTGTCAGTGGCTTAGATTAGAAATGTAAAGTTAAGCAAACGTATTAAAACCTTGATTCTACTATAAAGTTATCCTAGTAATAATAACAAGTATACTACTAATAATAACAATAATAAAGAATTTTGTTAGAGAACTGCAAAGAAATTGAAGAGGTTTATAATGATCCTGATGATTCAGTTCATGGCTGACGGTTGAATCAATCTTCTAGATTGTGCCTGGACATTATGTGCCACAAGAGACATATCTTTTTGGTTGACGTATAAATCTGAGACCTTTTCTTGCCATTACAGACACCTTATCATTTTATAAGAAGTAAGGGTTGACCTTAGGATCTTTTTCAGATGACAAATGGAAGGATCATCTAGTTACCTAAATCCCTCTCACATCTTTCAGCACAGACCTTCTTTGTCTTTTCCCACTCTCCATAGTTCGGAACTAGCAATACCCATTGAAAAGCTAGTTCTTTTGTGCTGTAAAGAAAGAAGCAACATTTCAAGCAAATGACAACACTTCAGTATATAGCTAAACACATACAGAAACATATCCATACACATGTATAATTACTGACAGTCTTCAAGCAAATTGTGTTCCTCCTTATAACTCTTTCTTTTGTCACTTTGATGTTTGGTTCAAGAGAACTTATATAAGTGTAAAAACACCTGATTGAGAATCAAATTCTCTTTTTTTTAAGATTAAAAAAGAAATAAAAATAAGAAAATAAAGTGTTATCTATGCTTGCTCTAAACAGAAGAATAGGTACCTTCTCCTATCAGAGCAATGAAAAGTAGTAATTAGTTCATTAAGCATCCCAGCATCCCTGTGGGGTAGGTATATATTTTATTATCCCCTGGTTAGCAGGCAGGTAGAGTTGTCTAGCTCAAAGACACACTTATGGTAAATGAAGGAACTCTAACGCCTACTCTTTGTTCTAGTGGGTAAACAGGCAATAGTTCAAGGCAGCTTTAGCTCCATGTCCCATTATCTTTGTTGTTTTCCAAGTGTCGTGTGGCAGTGAAACAATAATGTATGAAGTTTCTTGTATAGCAGAGAACAAAGGAATTGTTAAAAAAGGGTAGTTTCCTATTATAACAAAAGAAAAAGTGTTAGCCCAAACTGTGTTGTCACTGTTCTAGTCAAGGCAAAGATACTTTCAACAGTTGCCTTTGCATACACACACCTTTTCCTGTGAGGCTTGCAAATATGGTTTTAAGGAGAGCACAGTGTGACTTTGAGAGCACAATGGAGTATTTCCAATACAGTCTGCATTGTACACATGTGTACACAGTGTATGAGACAGTAGTAGTAGGGATAAGGCATCTGGAATTTGAAGTTCAGATGGCTCAGAACCAGATTGAGCTCATAAAATGAACATTACCACAACCACAAAACTAACTGAGGTAATCATGTACTATTTAGACAAGTAACAGCATTGCCCTTTGTGAAGGGCTTCAGAATGTACATGTCAAGTGTACAAAGTGTACAGTCGCATAAGGATTGGGGATATTGTACCCACAGAATCCCCTACAGACTACATCATAATTAACTATTTACATTTTGCCTCTACCCATTATTGAATTTTACAAACATTTTAATGTCAAGGAGGGAAAAAAAAAAAAAAAAAAAGCATCCAGAGACACAGGGAATAAAAAGAATGCTGTGTACCAACAAAAACAGTTTGAAAATGAAAAGCAGACAAGATCAAGTCAAGTGCCTTGGAGGATAGGGATGAGAAATAGAAGTTTCTTCTGTTGTCTCTGTTCACATACTTTGATTTTTGGTTAAACCACCATTCTTTATCAAATTTAGAATTTAATGCAAAATGGCAGCAATTTGAAGCTACACACAGAGCAACAATGAACCTACATTCTGCTTCATTCTTCACTATGGAGTAAATACAACAATAACAGTGGTAAAATTTGCTCATATGTTAACAGATATATGACCATATGTCATGTCCAAAATATCCAGGTACTTATTTGACTGAGTGTCTGTGATACAATAAAATTAGCAGCAGATAATTTGGTCTTTGTTTAACTCAGCTCCTGTTTTCTCAGGCCAGACAATGCTCAAGATGTAGCAATTGCTAGAAAAGACTAACAAGAAGGGTGATATGATTTTTTCCACTATTCAAACAGACTCAGGAATATTTACTGAACAACTGACAAGAACTAATGCCTGAAACACAATATGCCTGAGTAATTTCAGTTAAGGTCATAAGTCTCCTAAGCAAAAACAATTTTCTTAAACATGAGCTGTACTGAGTTAGGGCAATTCACAGTGTTCCTATCTGTGTCAGACAAAAGTAAGAATAATTTTTACACAAGTAATTATTAAGGATAGCTAAATGGTCTGTCAGCCAGCTTGAGTCCTGATGCATGATTGTCAGACAAGTTCAGACTGTAATTGAACTAGGTGTAAGATAGTTAATTAAGTTCAAATGTAGTGCTCAAATGGGTCTAATGAGAGCTTGAAACTTTGGTCAGAAATAAGGTCTCTTTATTCATCTTAACAAAATTCTTCATCATTCATCCAAATATGTTTTTCTTATACATCACAGAAACTTTCAAAGTTGGTGAATTGCATTATGCCAAGGCTCACGCTGGTAAAGCGGAGACAATATACAAACATCTACATATTCATATTCTAAGGAGGAAGGAAGGAATAAAAATGTAAGATGGGATGTCAGTCCATTTGTAAAAGTCTCACAAACACACAAATACAGGGATTAAGGCAGGCCATTTTTCTGATTGTTTCCAATTTATTTTCTATTAATAATTCTCCACATCCTTTTCCAGTGCCAAAAGGAGAGTAACTGCTTAGTAAGCACTTATTAAATGCCATTTTTTTTTCTTCATCAAGCAAAGAACAGTCTCATGATATGTTTACTACATATTATTCAACTTTTATTTTGAAGACAGAATAATTTATTTATTCCCAAGCTTTTCAGCAGTTCTCATCAGTGCACCATCTGTCTGCTTTGTCGGCATGAATACATTTACCTTTGCAACCAGGCTAGCAATATGCTGTATAGGTTGAGATACTGAGGTACAGAGATCAGCTGAAAGATTACATCTAATTTTGAGGGTTGAGTTTGATATGAGAGCAACGTGACTGAGCCTTTCCACCTTATTTATTTATTTATTTATTTATTTATTTATTTATTTATTTATTATCATGGTAATAATCATTTCTGTTAGCTCCTTGTTCAACCTTCACTACTATTTCCGTTGGTCAAAGGCTGCCCCTTGAAGGAAGATAAGCTGGGAGCTGTGGTCAAGTAACAGGATCAGTTCTGAGTTGAAATGGGTGTCCTTCAAGGACAGATGTTGTGAGAGGATCCTGGGTGAAGCTGGTCAGGGCCTTGCAGGCCTTCATGTGCCCTGGTGCACCCAAAAACATGCTGCAGGGCATCCTTCCCATCCTCTTGTTTTTTAAATACCCTCTACACAATGAATTTCAACTGTCTCCTTTTTTCCACCTTTCCAATCAGTCTCATTCTCTGTCTGCACTAGGCACCTGTCTCAGATTTCCATATTCAAACCAAGACTTCACATTTAAAAATTGTATTCTTCATACTCACAATATTCTGCAGGCTGGATTTGTGTCCCAGGATTCTGCCATTCGCTTGGCTGTCAAAACCAGTATAAACCATCACCTTCCTAACTCTGCAATTCCAGGCCAATTTCTCAGGCTAACAATATTTCTTGCTCTCTTTTAGTCAAATCTTTTCTCTCTTTCAGTCAACTTTTTTTTTTTTTCTTTTTTTTTTTTCTCCATCTAAACTAAAACATGTTCAAGAATCTTGCATTCACATGAAATATAGTTATTGTAATATCTACTCTAAGATACCTTGCTTGCTAAGGAAAGTTAAGTTGCTTTTGATAAGAATTACATGCAGTAAAAGAGAACTAAGATGCAGCAATGGAGAACAAGAACGGCGTGCATACTCATGCACATGAATAGAAACATAAAGCCATCTTTCAGCAGCCACAAAACAAGGAATATTTCAACTTGATCATAGAAGTTGGGGTCTTCACAGTAAGTATTGCTGTCAGCCTCAGAGTATTTTAACAAAGATCCCTATTGTACCTAGAATAATTTCCAAATTTAATGTCTAGAATAAACAAAGTTTAAATAACTTGAATGCTATATGGCACATGGCATCCCCGGTTATATTTAGATCAGTAAGTTTCCTTAATCTGGATTTGTATATAAGCAAACTACTACTTTTGGAGATCATGGTCAGGATTTTCATATTTTCATTCATTTGGTATATCTAGTTAGGTATTCAAGCAGTTAAAATATATGCCTGTTTATCAAGTGTTCTGAGCTCACCACTTCTCCAGTCTTTTCTGCAGAATTTATAGATAGGCTAGTGTTTATTTTTACTTTAAATTAACTATAAATTCCCCTAAAACTCGGCTTTAGGAAGTCTAAAGCTAATTCTGAAGTCAATAAATATTTGGTCAAGAAAAAAAGATCTTTGGTCAAGAAAAAAAAAAAAGAAAAAAAAGAAGAAAAAAAAGAAAAAAGAAAAAAAAGTAAAAAAAGAAAAAAAGAAAAAAGAAAAAAAGAAAAAAAGAAAAAAAGAAAAAGTTGTTTTGTTTTTAAATGTCTTTTGAAATCCACTGTTGGCCTACCATCAAATTGAAATAAAAGGACACTAAATAAAAGTTATGTTTTACCATAAAATAAATTCTTGTAGTCTGAAGAGATGGAAGGAAGGAGTAGAGTATTTTTCAATAAAATAAAATGTATTTCTTTATTCACAATATTATTTTTCTTTCTAATTTTGTTGTTGTTGTTGTTATTATTATTATTTTACCTAGTAACCAAAATTTTCCCGGCTCTCATGATTTTCATCTTTCATCAAAAAATCAAATTGTTTTGTTGTTGTTGTTGCTGACAGTGTTTTAAAGAACACATTCAGAAGCATTCCAGCATTTGAAATGGTAATTTTTAATATTTTAATCTTCAACAAAGCATGTGACAGCAATAATTACCTGAATCTGATGATCTCCATAGCTAACACTATCAGATTATTCTGTGTCAGTGACAGAAACTGTTCCCCCATGGTACCCTGTTAAATGCCCATTTGCAATATCATCACTTTCTCATGATTTAGTAAAATATAGATGAAGATTTTTTTCATTATTTTTCTAAGGATATCTATCAGGGAAATGTAAAGGGTGAATGTGAAAATAAAAATGTTTCATGCTCTTCAGAACAAAGAAAGCACAGACCTGCGCTTTGGGAAAGTTTGTTTCCTGAACTCACTTCAGAATACGTGAGTCTTTAAAACAGGAAGAGCGTCTTATTTCAAGAAGAAAAGATAGACAAAAAGAAGCAATATTTCAAAGATAGACATTCATATTTTTTTTATTTTTTTCCCCGTAAATTGATGTCTTGAATTTCTTTCCTGACATTATGTTGAAATGTCTTTTTCTCTTGCTTGAGTAGACAGATAGGGCATGTCTCTACTACAACTGCTGTTATATGGTATTTATTTTGCATCCACTACACATGATATGGTTTAATCTGTGTGAGCAGGACTGAATTCTATTAATCCACCTCTCTAGTCACAGAAAAGTACTGATTCACCTGATTGCTTATATTCCAAATGTACAGCAACTGACCCATTAAGCTGCTTATGGAAAGACTAAGAAAAATAGAATCAGATTTTTCTTAGAATGAATCCAAAAGTCTTAGGTGGGAAACACTGGAGGAAATGTTTGTAGATTATTGGGCTGGCTGACATCACACTGAATTTAACACAGTGATAAATACAAACACAGTTTGTGTATGTTTCTTCGGGACAAACTCCAGTATGGCAAATATTTCAAATAAAGTAAATTTTGTCTTTCTTAAACATTTGCTTTCCCATTTTGGGGACATTTTTCTTCCTAGAGGATATGCAGCAGAAAGTCATTACTTCAGATAAGCTAGGAACAGAGCCAAAATGCCACAACTTGATTATGAATGAAATACCATCTGGATTCCACATTTAGGCTGATCAACGAAAGTCACTATAACATTCTTTCTCCCTGTATCCATCTATAAAGTTAGCCAATGGTAATAAAAATGTCCTTTCAACAAGCTCTTATTTGTTTGTTTGTTTTTTCTCCGCATACAATATATGTCAACCTCTGTTAGGTTCTAGGACTTATAATATCATACTTCCTCCAGTTATACAGCTTTCTTTGTAGAGACTGCTGCTTGGACCAGGTATTCTGTTGAAATGCTTTGCCATTTTCTGACTTCACCCAAACTACTTTTAACAAATGATTTTTATGCTAAATTGTAAATTTAACTCCTATTGTTGAAAAGTCTTTATCTTTGTTCTTGCTGTTAGACCTTTCATGTTATTATTCTGTCTTATCTCACATTTCAGAGCCTCAAATGTCTCTCTAAACTTTTCAAAGGAATCACAGTATTTTCTTGCAAGAACCCTTTTATCTGTTCCATGCATGTGCCACACATCCTCTCCTTAAGATTCCCTTTCAGTGCACACTAGAAGACATATTTGAACTTGTCCACAGCTATTTCTAATTTGCCTGATCTTCATCAGTCAGTTTAAAGGAGCACAAAATGTCATCTGCCTCATCCGTCACCATGTGTGTATTAATGTTTTTATCTGATTCACTACCTTTTGCTCATCTAGGCTTGATGCAATTCTGAATCTTTCAAATCTCCTAATTTATTTCAGTCACTCTTCAGGCTTCTTGAAGTTAAATTTCTCAGGTGGACTAGTCTGAAATGATGCTATGCTCTAGCGGTTCTATAAGCAATTATCATCTTAACAGACTGTAAGCCCTGTTTTGTATACTCTTTAGGTTGGAAGTCAGGCAAAGAAGTCTGTTTACCCCCAAAACTCTTTCTTAATGAGCGCAGGAAAATAAGAAAAGTGAGCAAAACCAAACCAAACCAAACCAAAACAAAACAAAAAGCTAAAAAAAAACAACCAAGCAAAAATATTTTCACTGAGATACATTGGCAGAGCCACCATACCACGTTGACATGAATGTTGATGCTTCAGCAATGTCACTTTGCTTAGTACAAACCACATCTGTATCTGTGCCTGTGATCAATTGTGGCTGATACATTATGTTACAGATAACCTGGATGGTACATCTAGTTTAAACAGAGAGCAAATTACCTTTCTCTCAAAATTTAGTTCACGCTGGTATCAACCTTGCATGAAGAACAGGGAGGAAAAAAAAAAAAAAATCTTCACTTTTTTTTTTTTTTCCAACTCTGATTTAGATTACTGAGAAAGTATTATGTATTGGTTAAATTTAATTCTCAGAGACTGAGGCATAGGTGATATGCCATAACCATTACTGAGGTTATTTTTATATTCACCAGAAATGGACCCAGACAATTCCAGAGACCCAGTCAGGCTGAACTTTATGGAGAAGAAGACTCAGCATCTATCTCTGAGTAAGAATGGATAGGATTCATTGGATTAAATACGTGTTTCTGAAGTGTGCATGTCTTTATCCAAAGGTGTCCCCATAAGTATTCTTTCTATATTCAGTTTGGAGCTAATCAATTTAATATACTTGATATGAATTTTGGAGAGTTCTTCATTGCATTTTTAACTGAAAGCCTGTGTTTAGTCACCTGACCTGTTCTGTAATCTCTACCAGGTGTATTGACTAAATTCCACTTTCTTTGTTCATATATGAATAATTGATGCTAAGTGAGATGGATCCTCTCCTTCCAGAACTCAGCAATTGAAAAAATATACATATTTTTTATACCATTGTCATGGAGTCTTGATGCATAACAAATGGGAAACCAAGGTAGGATAGTTTTGAGAAATTTTCTGTTTTAATCAGCAATTAATTACTGTTAAATAATACCTGAAGAAAAGAAATGTAAAGAAATTGAAAGTTTCCAGGATTTCAGAAGTGCTGAAGACAGCTCAAATTCGTTTTTCTCTTTTTTGTCTACTCAAACAAATTCTTTCCATCCTAAAAATACATTTTCAATAGGATAGAGATTTCTCCCTCCTTCCCATTTTCACATTTACAGAAAATTACAAAAGTGAGCACTAATGAAATAATTAAAAAATAGTAATAAAAATAAAAAAATAGAGGTCTACGATATTATTTAAAAAATCGATTTCCATACCGTTTTCACATCCACTAACAATGTACATTAAAATGAGCTCCTTAGAGAAGTTTGACAATGGTGAGAAATAAGCAGGAGTTCTATTTAAATTTGTTGGAGATACTGTGGCTGGCAAGAGAACATATATCTTTTATACCAAGTTTGTAACAAGAAGGATGGAGGGGGGGAGGGGGATGGTTCTGGTGGATGAAAATCAGGGCATGACAAAGCAGTGTTCTACAACCTGGAGGGCCAACAGTAGGAAGGAAGGCTGCATCAGAAGTGTGATGACCATAATGGAGAGGGAGATGATTTTTCTCCTCTACTCTGCCCTTATGAGGCCTGATCTGGAGTACTATGTTCACTCAATGCAACAAAGATGTGAAGTTGCTGGAATGAGTCCAGAGAGGGGACAAGAAGATGATCAAAGGGCTGGAGTGCTCATCCCATGAAGCCGAGCTCTTAAGAGGCAGCATGGCTTTTTCAGTCAAGAGAAGAGAAGGCTCTGGGGGGACACGATTATTGTATTTCAGTACTAAAAAAGGAGCTTACAAGCAGACAGGAGAGTGATTTTACACAGTCTGATAGTGGTAGGACAAGGTGGAATGGCTTTCAACTGAAAGAGAGGAAATGTTAAGGTTAGATGTTAGGTGAAAATTCTTTACTCGGAGTTTGGTGAGATGCTGGAAAAGGTTGCCCAAAGAAGTTGTGGATGTTGTATTTCTAAAAGTGCTCGTGGCCCATTAAATGGGGACCCTGGGCAGCCAGGCTGTAGGGTGGTAAACCTACCCATGGCAGGAGAACTAGAACTAGATTATCTTTATTGTCCCTTCCTATCCAAGCCCTTCTATGAATGTGATTCTATGAATAATGTGCTTCTCTTTCTGCAATTTTTATACTGTTACACTGGTGCATCAACTGAAGCTGACCTGAGGGTTTCCTTGATATAAACACAGCCCCCTGTGTGAAGCAGTGAGTTTTATTTATACTGACAGGATACTCTTTGTGGTTGTTTCTATTTCTGTGTTACAAGCATAGATTTATTTAGAAGTAGAAATACAGCAGTGACTACTCTTTGCTGCAGACAGCAGATGAGCTCTGCACTTTATTTAACTGACTTTATGTCAGCTTCAATTTCTTGACTGCTTGGAGCACAGGTTCTGTTGGTCTTTCCAAGGTATCCTTTGATCTTGTTCTGTGTTTGCTTTCCTGCCTCATCCCTTGGGCCTATGAAAGATGCAAGAGTCATTTCTCCACCTTTTCCCCTTATGTCTTGAAAGAAAACTAGTTCACTTTCACATATATTATTTTACATACTCATGATCATAAAGGAAGGGGAAATAAGCTTTTCCCTTACTATGTGCATTGCTACATATGCTGCTGGTTGGTGTAGCCTATGCAGTCACATAAATTGTAAAAAAAAAGATTCAATTTTATAATTTTAAAAGAATAGAAATCAAAATTTCACTTTTTCTTTAGAAGGGAGATCCAATTTCATGTTATATTGCTTAATTTGTGAACAGTGAGTGAAAATGAATGACGTTTACAGGGGCTGATTTTGCATCAGGTTTTCTATATTCAGCAATAAAGAATGGATTTCCCAGTTGCAAGCGAACACTAGATCAAACTTAGATTTATGCTCTCATACTTGGAAGCCTGTGAAAAAAGAATTGGCCTAGTTTTGCGATGCCTGGTCAGCTAGTGGAATATTCCCTTTCTTCCTCCTGAGACAGAGGTAACCCTGTAAACGAACAGTAGCAATAATCATGGAAATTTCAAAAAACATTCTCTGGTTTCTTCTTCCACCTTCCTCAGTGCCCTGTGTATATTATCATTGTAATGTAAAATGATTTAAGTAGAATTCAATATCCTGTAACTGAAATAACAAACAAACAAACAAACAAACAAAAAAGTGTAAGAAAATGTAAGAAAATGTTTTTATTCAGTTTGGGGACTTCATTAAACAAAAACATAAAAAAAAAAAAAAAAAAAAAAAAAAAAAAAACTGTATATCTCAGATCCCCCAAAAGAAATAAAGAAATAAAACTATTTACCTTCTGTAAAAAGGAACCTAAGAACACAAAACCACCAATATTGTTAATCTCACAAGAAGTTAAAACACTTTGAGAGTTTCAAAGTGTTTGAAATGGAATTTCAAAATAATCCAACATTCTAAATAACTATTTTCTGAGTCTGGGATGAACTGCAAATCTGGAATACTATGACTGGGCTCTACATGTGTTTTAGAAGGAACAAGCAAGGCAGAAGGTATGGAGGAGATGCACTTTCGGTTAAGAAATGAATAGACTGTAAAGAGCTGCCTTTCAAAGACAGGGCTGATGGAGCTAAGAAACTGTGGGTTAAAATTAGGGACCAAACCAATAAAGGACATCTTGCGGTTGGGGTCTATCACAGATCATTTTACCAAGGAGAGCCTGCTGAGGAGGTCTTATTATTTCAGCTGCAGGGAAGTATCACATTTGTGGACTCTCACTGATAGAGAGATTTCAGCCACCTGGATATCTGCTGGGAAAACAACATGGTGAGCTGCAAGTAATCCAGGACACTCTTGGAGTACATTGAGGATAGCTTCTTGGTCCAACTATTGGACTGACCGACCAGAGGGGATTTACTGCTCAATCTGGTGCTTTCCAATGTGGAGAGACTAATATAAGAGGCAGTCTAGGCTGCCATAATTACTCCCTTGCTGAGTTCATGATCTTGAGGATTACAGTCTTGGCAAAGAGAAGTTTGGGAGGGTGAACTTCCAAATTTTTAAGGAATTACTGGATGGGATTCCCTGGGAAACTCTGCTAAAGAACATTATGGAGCTGGCAAAACCTTTCTGAAGGCAAAAAAAGCTCTCCATCCCCCAGCATAAGAAATGAAACAGAGGAGGCATGAAATTGACATGGCTGAGCAAGGACTTTATGAGGGGGAAAAAGAAGATAGGGACAGTGGAAGCAAGAACACATGGCTTGGGAAGAATATAGGAATGTCATCCAGGCATACAGAGATGGGATCTGGAAAGCCAAAGTTCACATGAAACTGAACTTGGTGAGAGATGTGAAAAATAATAAGGGATTCTACATTGACAATGGTCAGAAGAGAAAGGCTAAGGAAATTGTATCCCCCTGTAATATGTATGAAGAGAGAGAACTGGTTCAAAGAATATTGAGAAGGCTGATGTCCTCAGCAAGTTCTTTGCCTCAGTCTTCACAGCTCTCCCATTTTCAAGAAATGGAAAAAGGATGGTGGTTGAGTCACCATCCCTGGATGAGTTTAAAAACTATTTGGATGCGGTGCTCAGGGACATGATTTAGCAGAGAGTCCTTAATTGGAGAAGTATGGTTCGGTTGTAGCTGGACTCAATGATTTTCAGGGTCTTTTCCAACCTGAGCAATTCTATGATCCTATGATTTTAAGGAAGACCTGGGAAACTACAGGTTGATGAGCCTCACATTTATGCCTGAGAAGACCATGGAGCAGACCTTTCTGGGATGTGCGCCAGTGTGGGTGTGGGTGTCCTCTGTCCTAGGTATCTGTTCATACCATCCCACATTCCCTGGCAGCCATAACTCCAGCCTCAAGGCAGTGTGCTGAGGGATATTCACAACAGTCTTTTAACCAAGCAAAATTTGAAATACAATAGGTATAGCAATTGTAGCAGTCTGTTTTGAACAATCCCAGAGTCTCCCAGAGTCTTCCCAGAGTCTCTCCCACTCCCATGAAAACTAAGTAAATAGTTAAATTATTAATAGCTTCCATGATACATCTTTTAAAATGCGAGGATTATTGCAATATCAACTGAAAATACCAGATTAACCTCCTGACCACTATTATACAATACGGAAAAATGATAATCTTAATCCAGCTCCCCAGAATGATAAATAGTGCAATAGCAATCACATATAGCAAGTTATATGATTCCATGAAAAAAATAAAAAAATAAAAAAAAATCATAAAGATCTGTAAAAATAGAAAAAAATAGCATTGTGGCCAGCAGCTACTAACTTACTGCAACATTTATGAAAATACTGATTTATTGTGTTGTGGTCTGATTTTTCACTATCTCAACTGTTTGAGCTCCACGTTTGGTGTCACTGGGACTGTTAAGGTCTAACCCAGCTGCAGCTTAGCACCACACAGCTGTTTGCTAACATCTCCTCCTAAGTGGAATGACGGAGAACTGGAAGTAAAATGGACAGAAAATGATAATGGAAAAAAAGAAATGCTATGACAACAATAGATATAGTTGCAATACAATTACGTGACACCTGTCAACCAACACACATCAATGAATACAACTCCCTGCCAACCATCAACCTACCTGCAATGCAAGGTTTCATCTGCCACTAGTGGATACCCAGAAAGCCCCAAGCAGTGGCTGCTCCCCAGAGACAACAGATTTTATGGACTTATGCATGGTGTCATATAGTATGGAATAACACTTGGCCTAATTCAGGTCAATAACTAATACAGGTTGCTGCCTGCAAAGCTGGAGTCTGCTGGGAGCATTACTTTACTCAGAAGGTACTAAGAATGAGTTGGGTTATGGAAATCTGGGAGTTCTCAGGTACAATAGAAGTCAAATGTAGGAAGTAATTACCAAGTGATATTTTAACAAATGGGGAAAATCAATCAGATACAGGGATATAGAATAATGGAAATTTTATTTATATGCCACTAAATAAAAACAAAACAAAAGAAAAAAGAAGTCCTAAGGATTTACAGGTTGAAAACACATAAGCCGTTATCATTTCTGTTTGAAGCCAATGGTCGAAATCATCATTTCTTAAATTTGGCAACTTTACATTTCATCTAGAAATGAAGTTCTTGTAATAGCATATATTAGCTTTTCTTTCTCATGCTTTAATTGATTTTTAAGGTACATGTCAAAGTAGAATACAATTGTCAGTTCATGTGCTAATGCAACTATACAAAGAAGCCATACAGAACTCACATTTAATCAAAATTTAATCAACTCTAATAAAAGTGAGTCAGAGAATGAAAGATAAGGTAGAATTTCACATCTGTCTTCCAAAGATGTTCTGTGTCTCGAGGAAGTCAATATATAGTCTGAATACTTTTCTATACTTAATTATTTAACTGGAGTTTCTTTCTGAAAGGTCAAACTTAGGAAACTCTCTTATGTCAAGCTCATCCAAAGCCTGAAGTATGAGCTTCAACATGATAAACTAACAGTTTTATAGGATAGTCTGAGGATCTATACATGATGATCAATAATATGCCTGGAGCTCATGTGGGTTACCTTCAGCGGCTCTAAATTACCTTTATTGCTTATTGTCAATAGGTTGTCTCCATGTCAGTTTTTGATGCAGGCTGAAAAGCACAGCTGGGAACTAATGTAAATCATAGAATCATATCATAGAATCATAGAATGGCCTGGGTTGAAGAAGACCTCAAAGATCATGTAGTGTCAACCCCCTTGCCATAGGCAGGGTCACCAGCCGCCAGACCAGGCTGCCCAGAGTCACATCCAACCAGGCCTTGAATGCCTCCAGGGATGGGGTAACCACAACCTCCTTGGGCAACCTGTTCCAGTGTGTGTCACCACCCTCTGGGTGAAAAACTTCCTCCTACTGTCTAACCTAAACCTCCCTATCTTAGTTTAAAACCATTCCCTTTGTCCTATCACTATCCACCCTCGTAAACAGCCATTCCCCCTTCTGTTTATGTGCTTGCTTCAAGTACTGGAAGACCACAATGAGGTCTCCTCAGAGCCTTCTCTTCTCTAAGATAAACAAGTCCAGTTGCCTCCAAGTTAGAGAGGATATGGTGAGGGACCACGTCAAAGGCTTTGCAGAAGAAAATCCTTAGAAGATTAGCCTGTTTTGGCTGTAGTCTTCTGCAGGCTTCCTACAGTCATGCTAGAGGTTGTCCAGTTAATGAAGTAAATGTGACTGCTGTTGCCTTTTCTGCACTTCCAGGTTGAATGCCTCCTCTGATACTTTACTATCTTCCAGACGTATGTTTAATTGAAATGTGTAAACTGCTACCTTCTAAAACTTCCTCATTTCCAAAGATTATAAAATTTATTTCTTTATGAAATGCCATTAATTTTCACATCTAGTTTGTATATCATCATGCCAGAAGACATGATTTTTTAGGGCTATGGACAGCCTGATCTAGTGCCCGATGTACTGGTTGGCAACCCTGTCTACAGTGCTGGGACTAGATGTTCTTTGAGATCTCTTCCAACTCAATCCATTCTATGATTCCATGATTCTCTAGAGTAAATGCAAATTCTACTTATCTGCACTCAATGTAACCAAAATTTTACAAAACCATTTGTCGAAACTTCAGTTGTTCTGTTAACCTGCAAATAGTATA
>JAPSGF010000003.1:33708552-33721267 GCA_035772895.1 Perdix hodgsoniae
CCCCCCCCCCCCCCCCCCCCAGTTCCCAGGAGTTTTCTGCAGAACAGGTACACTGCTTTTGTCTCAGGCATCTTCAGTTCTTGTCTTAAACAAAACATTTTTTATCCTTATAAGTAAAACAGCTTCTTCCAAAAACCTGAACGCAGTTTACCCCTGATTTTCCTCTCATACTCTGTACAGTCTGCTATGATTCTTTTCACAAAGTTTCATCATATTTTTCAGAATCCCGTATAGTTGTTTTTGGTTTTTTTTTATTTTATGTTTGTATGTTTCAGTTTATATCATTTTCTTGTTTTCTCTTGAAAACTTGATTTTTTTTTTTTTTCAAGTTTAGGTTAGAGTGCTGTAGTCTTGTCTCACTTTCCAGTCTTTGATTTCTACTGTAATCTCATCTCCCATCAGAAATTCATTGAACTCTGTGAAATGATTCCAACCGCTCATGCATTTTTTCTCGACTCTGTTACAAGTGTTCCAAAACTTCAACCTTCATTCACATGCAGAATATTTAGTTAAATCTCTAATAGTGCTGGAATTTGCTACTGCTGTTCTTTGTTCTCTACACACCTTCTTTTACTCTACTTTCCAGTTTCAGATACAGTCATCTACTTGTAACCCTAACCTATGCAAATAGTAGGTTAATACTTGGTGATTAGTTGAGAGTATTAGTGGCACTTAGAAAATTTGAATAAAACCATGTAAATTATGCAGTATAAAAACAAGTATGCTAATGTATTGGCCTATTCATCCTGAGAGGAAATTTGTGGAAGATAGGAGCTTGTATACATAACTTTGTCTGACAGCAAATACTGTGCAATTAATTAGAATATTTAATGAATTAAAACTTTTAGTTTGGGTCTCTGAAGGGGCAAATACCTTTTCACATTTTATTAGCCTTTTGAGATCTTAAAATAAGAATGAATAAAAAGAATCATGTAATCATGTATTCTGCTAAAGCAAGTTACCAAATATTCATATAGTTTGAAAGACACAGGAAGTCATAATTCTATTTTACTTGCTGCTGTTGTCTGTGTTGAAATATCATTTTCAAGAATGTTGCAAGATTACTGGAGAGAGTCCAAGTGACAGCAACAAAAATGACCAGAAGTCTAGAAAAAAGGGCATTTGAGGAAAGACGAAAAAGTTTTAGAGTCGTTTGGTTTGAAATTGAAGGTGACTGAGAGGAACATGATGACAGCAACCAAGTACATGAAAAAGCTTAGCAAAGGGGAAAGAAAATCTTTGTTCTCTGTATCACTGACTACAAATAATAGGCTTAAGTTTCAGTAAGATTACATTTTCTAATGGAAGAGACACTGAAACATTGCTCAGTAATGCTGTGGAGCTTCCATCACTGGAGATTTTTAAGAACAAACAGATAAGTATCTGTTAAGAAAAGTATATTTGATTTTATCTTGAGAGGCACACAAGTTTGCTTTTCAATACTTTTGCACTTTTAAAAAGTTTCAGAAGTATAGACATGAGTAGCCAGTTTAAATCAACTGACAATGTAATGCTCCATAGGCTGTATCTACTTTGCAGAATATTTACACCCCAGAGCATGTTCCCTGGCTTTCACTACAAGTATACATCAGTGATATATATCTAACTGAGCAAAGGCATCCCTCTTATACCTATGGGACATGTCCTCACTATTTTTAAGTCTTTTTTGGTCTTCACTGGTACACCAAAGCTCCAATCTATAATTTGCATTTTTATGTTTATGTCTTATTTAAGGTTTAGAATATTTGAAATACAGTTGCAGACCATTAGAATAGTGTATTTATAGCATGAAATTGAGATTATATGTTATGCTCTCCAAACTGTAGCAAGAAAATGCATGTCACTGTCTGAGGATGCAAAGGTGAACAATGTAGTTCAGGCAGAACAAACAGGAACAGTTTTGACTGCACTGCCTAGAGGCACTAGGCTCATCACACTCTTCCTCCCAGATCACTGCTTGGTGATTTACTTCTGTTTTAATCCAGAAAGTAACTCCTCAGTCATGTTGTGTAGCTGATACAAGGATCTGCTCCCATTATTCTACTTGGGACTGTTTCATTCACCATTTTCATCATGACTTTCATTGACTTCTCTGGACTGCTTATAACTACACAAAGATATTTAATGATCTACAGACCATTCAGGTTCCACAATATCTTTATGATTCTTTCATTAATGTGGTAGAAAAAAAAATTATGAACCAAACTAGGTACTACGATACAGATTAACTGGAATAGATAGCTGACTGTTTTTGACATCACTACTCTGGATGGCTTTCATCTCTGGATAATTTACCCTGGTTATTAGTGAAATGAGTCTGCAGTACAAGATCCATAGCAAGCAGAAAGTTTAATGCAAATCTCCTTTCTCCCCTGTTCTGGCTCAGACATTGGCCTTAGGCTTTTTGTTGTTATTGTGATTTTTGATCGATTTTGAAGTTGTCATGCTGAAAGTCTCTGTATCTTATAGCATCATTACTATGAGTCCCTGTACTGTCTTTCACACTGGCTGCTCTAAAATCATGGTGACAGATGCAACCCAAATGATGAGAAAGACTGTCTTCTGGTTTCATGTAGTCTCACTGAATCTGAATAAGTGCCTGATTTTTCTGCTTCTAGGTTGGTTAAAATAATTCCCTTTTCTCAAATAACTCAGTCGCTCAACTGTAGTAAAAGCGGGCACTTCCATGAGTTCCCACTGGACTCACTCTGTGGAGATGACTTCTTTGTTACAAAGCACACCATCACATGAAGGCTTGCTGACCACATTCCTCTTATCTCCATACAATAGCAGCAAACTTTTTTTTTTTTTTTTACCACTGCCCTTGTCATTATCCTATGCCAACTCTAGCTGTTCTTATTCAGGATGTGAGAGCATTTCTTCGTAATGTTCATAATAAACAGAGAGTCCCCTGCTAACTGTTCCAATGCACCATACAGCTTGGAATTTTTCAATATATATTTAAAACAACAACCCAAGACAAGCAAGTACCTTTCCGAGAAATTGTCAACGTATGCTTCAAGATCTCTTGCATTTTGCATTGTGTCAGTCTGTGTCAGAGGCTTCAGGAAAGGTAATATAGAAGATGAATGGAAGTCTATCATCACAGTGCCAAGATGAAAAAGTGACAGCTCATAATGAAAAGAAAAATAGTTTCCATTTTGGGCCTCTGTAAGTAAGAAAGTGACAGAGCCATGGGAGCTGTGAGGCTGAAAAATGGTTCCTTTGACAGACATGCCCGTAAGTGAAAGTGCACGGGATATAATACTGGCCATAATATAGGGAATAATGATTATTTTAGGGATCACATGATTTGGAATAAATCCTTGACTACTCTATAGAATATGGAGTCAAAAGAAAACTAGGAAAAACTATAGTTTTGCTTATGGAATAAATGTCTTAATAATGTTTTTTAGTCTCTCCATATATGAGATTGAAGCATATAAAATGACTCTGGATATACAAAGGGTAACCAAAACGAGAATCAAAAGCCTCCTGTAAATCTGCAGTGAGATACATTGCTCAGGTTTTTGTGTTGTTGTTTGTTTACAAAAGGAAAAAAAAATAATACTGTTAAGTGTAAAGATTCTGGTCTTGAAATCTTTCATAAAGCTTCTTTTTATTAAAGTCACATATGACATTTGCTTTCAGGTGACATGAGATAAGAGATCATTCCTATTCTCAAAATTGCCAACTAGGGGCAAGTCATATACATCTAACTCAAGAATCCACAAGATTCTTATTTTCAGCTTAAAGGAGTGTTTAAAGTCTGCTTAAGGTAACTTGACACTGCTAAGTCCATGAATGACAACATAAGACTGTATAATTTTAAATGTATCTGTTTCAGAGCTGTTGTTGATTAAATCAATGAAACTTTCCCTTGTAGACAAGGCCTTGGGGCAATATTTACCCCTGTTCAGAGGACCACCAATACACAGTTTTAAAAGAAATTACATGGTGCATGAATATCACCCTGAAGCATATTTAAAATAGTTTTCCCTGCATGGCTTCTTCCTTTGCTCCATTCCTCAGGAGTAAAGGTTAATAAGGATAATGCTTTCTCCTTCTATGTGAGTGTCTATTTCAGAGTCTCAGTGAATTCTGAAATTTTATACAAAGTACTCACAGACTTTTATGAGACGTTGATTCATTTATTTTTATGAGCTACTTCGGAAAAACAAAACGCTAAGAAGGAAACTGAAAATAATAACAACAATAATAATAGCAAAAAAGGAAGATAAAAACTATTACTTGAGTTTGGGTTTTGTTGTTGTTTGGTTGTTTCTGACAAGGAAAAAGAGAAACTGAGGACACCACTGGATCTTGAAATACATTGAGCTCTTTGAGCAACATGTTGTCTTCATGACAAAATTAGAGAATACATTACCTATCTTGCCTCAGTTAAAATTAATGAGAAAAATACTAATTTCAATGGGAATAAAATTAAGGCCAATATAATTTGCTGAAAGACATGCCAGATACTGTTCACTTTGTGAAGATGAGAAGCAACCTCAGCATCACCACCATTGCGTTATAGCTTTAAGAGATTATTTAACACTGCTAAATATGGAAGGAATATGCTTAGTACAGTCTAGCATTCAAAGAATTTAAACTTTGAGCAAGAAAAGGAATTTTAAGTTACTCAAAGAGACTATAACTAGGACAAATGGGATGAATTTAAGGAAAGAAAAGGCTGACAGCTAGGGAAAAAAAGCCTTTCCTACCAGTGGGGACTATTAGACTTCAGAGTAGTCTCCCAAGGGAAGTGGTGAAAGCCTAGTTTCTTGAGTCATTTAATACTGGACTAGACAAAGCACTCTGGAATATACTCCAGGGAGCAATCCTGCCTTGGCAAAGGGATGCACAAAATAACCTAATAGATTTCTCCCATCTTTCCTTCCTACGATTCCCCTATTACATAAACCTCTGTGATTGAATGGAGAGAAGAAAACTTTAACCCCTTTTTCAGAAACAAAAAGCATGTTTGACAAATACTGTGGAAGGAAAATCCTCTAGCAAAGAATTGGACAAGCTGCATTTCCAATAGTGAGTTTTCAGCTTTTCTGTAGTATGAACTGTAAAGGACAGCCCCAAAGTATCTACTGGATGGTTGCCATTTTCAATTCAAGTTTATGTTTTGTTTCTTAATTTCCCTAAAAGCCTCAGTGGTTTAGATCCTGCTTGGTCTTCGAGGTTTGTTTTCTTTCTTTCTTTTTTTTTTTCTTTTTTTCTTTTTCTTTTTTTTTTTTTCTTTTTTTCCCCCCAAAAAAAGGTTACAACTACATTTCTGATAACTGAATGACTGTCTTTTTAAAACAGAATTGACTAGTTACTCTTAGCAGGTTAGACTGTGATTACACTATATCCCTGCCCAGACTCAAATTGAGAAGGAACTACCAGCCCTCCCCTGCACAATTCAGACCTTGAATCGATGTTAAGAGGTATTAGGAGTTAGGAGACATTATTCTTCACTATTCCCCTTCTCCCTCAAGCAGGTGGGGAAGCAATGGCCTTGGCTTCTGCCTCGCAAGACATCAACCAATGGAGCAGAGCAGGTGCAGGTGACAGTGTAATCCATTGCTGCAAAAAGCATATTTTTGCTGCATGTCTCAAAGCAAGGAGACCTTGCAGAGATGTGGGAATGGAAGTCAGGCTCTGAAGAGTATTTCAGAGGAAATCAGGCTTCTCAGGGCTGCTCAGGGAGCTTGAAGAAACACTCCTAGTCCTGTGTAAGAGTTACAGGGGCATTTAACTGTATGCAGGTGTTTTCCATGACGTTCTGTTGCTGTTGCTGTAGCTCTGGGTCTAGTGATATAGCTTGGTATGAAGACCAGGGCAGCTGCATAAGCCTGGAGGAGGCAGCTGATGTGGAAAGCACTCTGCTAGGAGAAACATCGAGGAGCTCATAAGGCTGCGATGAAAGCAAATGTGTGTATTTTATCAGAATGTATTGATCATTTTTGTTTGCTTTTATTCTCCAGAGCTTCTGGTTTGAGGGTTATCTGAATAAGAAACAAGCAATAACTTCACATGTAAGAGCTGACATGTTTAGATGGTGTGAACATAAAGTGGCCATTGTGGATCAGATCAAGGATCTACTTAGCTCTGTGTCAGGTAGTAGACAATGCCATAATATGGTGATATTTGATAACTAGCAACTTAGCAATGCCTAGGGAAAAATAAATACAGCTCACATATATTTGTACTTTCTCAAAGCACTTCCCTAACCTCTTGCAATTTCTTCTGCAGCTTTCATTTAATAACACTTGCTGGATTTTTCTTCCAGAAACTATCTGGATATTTTTTTTCCCAATAATTTTCTGAAACTTTTTTAAAGTTATAGCATCTGTAATGCTCTTTATAAAGGAATTCTAAAGATTGGAGGCATATTATACAAATAACCACCTCATATTGGATTTCTCTGAAAGTGATGGTGGGCAGCTTCCTCTGATACTTTTATCTGACATCTTGCACAGCAAAACATGCGATGACAGAAACAGTAGTATGTCAGCTGTAACTGCTGTCAGGTTGGATAACTTCTTATTTGTGAGTAGAAAAGTTCTTAAGCCTACAATGGTCATTTTGGGGAGGAGATTCGGTAGTTTCACATAACTGACTTTAGAAGAAGAAGCCCTATTAGAATAATAGAAGATCTATTTTCATATTTGCAGAAAACTTTGTCTATGAGATACTGAGACAAAATTCCTAATCATTATTGAAAGGCCAGATAAGAGTGTCAAAGTGTTGAGGAGATACACATGGCCTTGATGTGTGGCTTCTTTGGGAAGACTGGAAGGTGAGCTAACTTGCCAGGCGAAATTAGCTCTTGATCTGGGCTTTAAAAGAGAACAAATTTGGGATGATTTTTTTTGGCTGTAGAAAAACAAAGACAGAAGGATAATTCTCACTGTACATTTAACCTATGTGGAAATTGGTGATTTGGAAGAATACTCAAACTTCTTGAACCACAGTATTCCTTCTCAGTGAAAAGGAACCTTAGAGGTCCTCAGCAACCTATTAAATTCTTTATGCCAAAAATGCATTGAGTAAAATGGAAATGTTTTTACAGTAAGTATATAAAGTCTGAAATAATTTTCAGTGTTATCAACGGAGAAAAGTTGCCCTAGTATTCTCAATTATTGTTTGGAAAAGTAAGTGCTAAGAGTTTAACATGTCAAATTTCAGCCTGTTTGAGAAACATGCACTGTAACCAGCTTTCTGTTGAGCTATGTTGTTCTGACAAAGCACAACAAATCTGCCACATTCTGTTTGCAAGAATGAATCAAAAGTTGCCCAGAATTAGAACTGGTAATTTACCAGGAACCTGAGCTGGGTTTGGAGTTGCACAGTGCACACATCTGTTACAGAGATCTAGATCTCTTTTTTCGACTCCAAGACATTTTGCAAATATTAAAACATACTGAGCATTGCTCTGGAAAAAAACTTGGGGAAGCTTTACTTCTACTGGTGTGATGCAACAGTTCTGTACAGTACCTGGGTTGTTTAATTGTGAACCATCTCCACGTCTGAAAGAAAACTAATATTGAACCTGTTTCCCAAAGTGACTCAAAGCACTGAAATAATATAATAAGATCACTAAGAGAAAATGCATTTAAAGAAGATTAGATTGTATCAGAAAGCCATACCTTGACACTGTAGAGTTGTCTGGAATAATTTCTTTTTCGGTCCTGACACAGAGACACGGCCATAGAAATCATAATTTGTTATATCCAAAACTGCCAGAATTTTTCAGTTCTAACACCTCTGTGAACTGTCTCCTCAAATATGCAGTGATTCTCTGTAACCACTCTAAAAACTCGGCCAGGTCCTGCTGTCTTGGCAACCCAAAGCCATTTTTGAGTTAACAGGAGGCTTACCAAGCCAGACTCTGAATTTGCCATGTGGCTGTTGCTGACCTAGGAGCAATGTGTTGGACATCTCCAGCCTCCATGTTCTGGAAGGAAATCACAGCTCCTAAATGTTTCAGTAGAAAATAGATGCCATGCCACTTGTGGCAGCTGCAGTTCTTATGGACAATTGGTTAGAATGGGTAAAACAGATTTCCCAAACCAACTGTATTCAGTGCAACATATTTTTCATATGTTTAATGGAACAGAAATTCTTATTTTAAGAGGCATTTATGAGTACTGCTAACTCTCTGCCTAGGGAGTGGAGACCTAGTAGGAGGGAGAGATAGCAGGTGTAAGAATAAAATTAGTTTTATCATAAAATTGGAAAGGAACTGAGATTTTCTCTCCCCACACTTTCCCTTAATCACAGATGAAGCAGTCATTAGGCACAAAAGATCTTCCCATGCACAGCTACCTTAATGTTTAACTCTTTGCTGGGGAGCTCAGTCAGAAGTACTGCATTTCTATGGCTTGCACAAAAACAAAAAACAAAACAAAACACTCAAGACTGTTGGCATTGCACACTTTGATTTAAGTCAGTGTCATCGAGAATAACAATTGCTCATGTCAGTCCTGGAAGCTTCAGAAAATCAGAGTACTTAGCACTGTTTCAGAGGAGATTCACAGTCCCTCCTCATGGAAGATTAGGCAGTGTCTCCTCTGTCCTCTCGCAGTCTCATTCCCAGTTTAGCTTAAGGAAGGATTTGTGTTGTTCTATGTGCTGATATCACCTTTCACTCCATATTGTCTCCACACACATTTTTCCCCTCTATTTGGTGGAAAGAATAGTTGCCAGTAACTCCAACTCTGATGGAAGATAAAAAAAAATCGACAGATTGCTTTGCTGTACCTCCTTTCCTCTTCTTGAGTATCACAAAGAAATGAAGGCTAGTAGATACTTGTTTAGTCTAGATACAGACTTTACCTCAGATGTGTTCACTCATTGCCTACCAATGTCTCCTTGCAGTCATAGAGAACACAATTTCTGAGAATAATAACAGTTCTCAGGTTATTTAAGGTCTGTATGGTCATGTTGATCATGTTTTTGTTTATGACTTATGTACACAAAAAAAAGAAGTTCAGCATCAACTAATTGTGCTCAACATGATATTCAGACTTTCTGGAATCATTTTGGCCCAGAAAATCAGACTATTCCAGATTTTCATTCTATTTTCTGGTTTTGGTCAGTTTCAAAGAGTGGTAAATGCTCTTTCTCTTGCAAGACCCATCAAAAATATTCCTTCTCAGACAAAGTTTGAGAAGAACATTATTTTTAACACACAAGTTAACTTTTCTGTACTCTGAACACTAAAAAAGCAGAAAAAAAAAAAAAAAAGGTTTCATTTTATGGTTTTTTTTTTTAAGTGTTTTTATTTCTAAATTCAATTAATTTTATGTGCTAAAATACACACAACACCATAAAGGGGGGGGGGGGGAATAAAAAAGAAAAGTAGAAACAGTTTCTAACCAAAGAGAATAAGCACAATAAGCACACAGAGAGTGGGAAAAAAAATGATGCCTCCCAGCAAGAGGAGTGGGAAGGAGGAAGATGAGTAAAGCTCCCTGAAAATAAAGGAGCAGATAGAAATTGAGAGTTGTAGGAGATGGATAAATAAATAGCAAGGTTATAAGTTCACAAGCCCACCCGGCAGGCACTATTAGGACTTTAATTTGCTACAATCACAAGTGTACATAGTATGTGTTTACTTCAAGGGGAAGGAAGTCGATTTTCTGCTTCTGACTAAATATGCTACCAACATATCACGATGCCTGGCTGAATTCACCAAAGCATGTCTTTTCTGCTCTTCATTGGATTGCGTTCAGAGACAGTTGTGGTACCTGTTAAAATACTTTAATGAATCTGATACTCATGAATGGTGCTGAAATGACAGCCTTGGAAATTGAAGTCTTCTATCAAATCACAGAACTTGCACAGTATGGATGAAAATAGTGCCAACTTCTGCCATGCTATCTTCTTAAAGTGTCTCAAATTTAACCTGGAAAAATTATTTCTGGTGGTAACAGCACTTCAGCCTCAATGCCTGGTCATTTCTTACTGCTTCAGATATAATTGCCAGCAAGCGTATGGATTATCTTGGTGATTTGCTACTGCAGACAGGAGCTGGGCAAGGCATTTTCAACAGAATTACTTCTTATCAGAAAAAAACAGTTGCATTGAAATCAGAAGTGTTATATAATTACAGATTATACCAGATTTTACTTGAAATGAAGCACTTCATCTTATCAAATTTAAGCATTTTGGTGCTTCTTAAATAAGTGATTTCTGAATTTACATAGCACAGCCAGTTTCAAATGGAGAACTTTATTTTGATTGAGCAGTAGGAAAAAAATATATACTACCCTAGTTAATTCTAGGTTTTGTTCTGTTGTGCTCTGTTTTGTTTCATAGAGAGAAAAGAGAGTTAGGAAGAAATTTAAAGTTCTGCTTAAGCTGCAATATTCAAGAAAATACTGAAAATATTGTGATGTCAGGACAGGGTAGAAGGGCATAGTCACAGTTGGCATTGTAAGTTATTTATGCATTATATATCTATTTTACCTCTGTTCTGAACACTTAAATCTGAGCCGACTGTGGCAATAGGAGGGAGAGAAAATGCTGTGAGCATTCAGTGCAGAGAAAAGTCCTGAATTTAAAGGGAGGAGAGTGCAGGAGACAGATCCCTCTGGTGCTGTCACAGAGCTGAGGGTGGGGAATAAGACTCTGCTAAAAGAAACACAGAACGAGTGATGAGAGAGGTAAGCAGAATCTAAAAAGACCAGCATGCCAGTTGAACAGCTCTCATCTTGAAAAAACATGATTTTGGCTTAAATGATAGGTTGGGGAAAAAAAAAAAAAAAAGAAAAAAAAAAAAAAGAAACAGAAGAAGTAATCCCTTAAGGAGGTGTCTGAGAATTGATACAGCAGACCTTTACACAGAAAAAAACAATGTTCATAGTGCGTACCAGCTGATAGCTGTTCTCTTTTCTGACCTTTATCGTCAGATAATAAGGACAGACCAGAAAACTCAGTCTCGGCTGTTCCATTTGAGAATTACTTTTCCCATCCACTTATCACATGCATATAAAGAAATCCTTAACCGTTTCATTCACCATTACAAAACTATAATTGCATTCTTGGTATTCACTATACACAGCTTTTTCAAACCTCATATCAAATGATATATTGCACAATATTTTTACCCTTATTTAAAGCCTGTGTGTCTGCCATCCATTATCTCATCTTGCTAGTTACTGTAGTAAGTTTTTTTTCTTTTTTTTTTCTTTTTTTTTTATGAACAATTATGCAATCTTCACAGTAGGCATAATGCCTACGTTATGGCTTCCAGAAAACAAAAGACCACAGAGCAATCAGTCCAAAGATAAAAGCAGCATAACATGTCTGTTGTAGGTATCACAATTTGAACAGGGTTTGGAAGAAGAAGACAGAAGAACCCAGTCCCAGATTACACAGCACTGTTAAACTTGAATGTTCAAAGATCACTTGTTACCTTTGCTCACCCCTTCAGTACAGCATTTGAAAAACGTCTCCCTTTTGTGAGGCACAGGCCCATCTGCCCACTTGGTAAGGTTGTGGGATCCAGTACCGTATAGATGTTTAGGTGCTGCACTCCACTCCTGACTAATCTCATAATGAGAGCTGTGAATAGGTTATCATCATTAGGAGTATACTCAGATCTGTTATTTCATTTTTCCAGGCTTTTATGTCCCAGAAACTCCACCAGGCTCCTGCAGGTATGCATGTGATCCATTTCTAGGGCTTGCTCTGCACTGTGCTTGGCCAGGGTGTCTTGGGGCAGAGCTGGGGGGCAATGGCATGGAGATGTGTCCTGTCCCACCTCACACTGGGCCATGAGCTGCTGGCCAGACTCAGATTTTCCATCTGCAAGGGCCAGTTGTTCAGGGCCAGAGGTGTCCTGCATTTGAGCTCCTGTTAATGAGAAAACCCTTATTTTGCAGACAGCAGCTTTCCGAAGTCCAGAAGAATAATGGTAGCTTGTAAGTAAGGTCACAGTCCCCATCTCCCCTATGAAGACAGGCTGAGGGAGGTGGGCTTGTTCAGCCTGGAGAAAAGAAGGCTACGCGGTGATCTCATTGCAGCATTTCAATACCTACAGGGAGCCTACAAAGAGGAGGTGAACCAACTTTTTGAAAGGGTTGATAACTGCAGGATAAGGGGAAATGGTTTGAAGTTGAGGGAGGGAAGATTTAGGTTGGATGTCAGGGGGAAATTCTTTACTCTGAGAGTGGTGAGGTGCTGGAACAGGCTGCCCAGAGAGGTTGTGGATGCACCATCCCCAAATGTGTTCAAGGCCAGCTTGGATGGGGCCCTGGGCAGCCCAGTCCAGTATTAAATGGGGAGGTCGGTGGTCCTGCATGTGGCAGGGGAGTTGGACATTCATGATCCTTGAGGTCCCTTCCAACCCTGGCCGTTCTGTGATTCTGTGATTATGAGATCTTTCTTCTGCTTCTTGGTCAAAACCTACACTGTGGAAATATATGAAGTTGAACCACCGGGACGTCTTTTTTCTATTGATCAATTTTCAAATTCTGAACAAATTAATGTCAAGAAAATGTGAATCCATCTCAGCATTCCTAAAATTCTGGGTAAACTGCATCTTTCTCTGAATCTTCCCTGTCCTCTGAAACAGCTTCAGATATGCCAACGCTCCTACTTCCATCTAACCTAACTCTCTAGCAATCTGTGGAAACAACATAATGGAGGAGCAATGCACACTGTGTGGGAATCAAATGTTGTTTCTGCATTTAGAATAAGATAAGAATAC
>JAPSGF010000003.1:33731136-33768832 GCA_035772895.1 Perdix hodgsoniae
AAAGGAGAAAGAAAGAAAAGAAGAGAATAAAGAGAAAGAGTGAAAGAATGGGAGAAAGGGGAAAGGAAGAATGGAAGAGAATAAAGAGAAAAAGAAGAGAGAAAGAGAGAAAGAAGAGAGAATGAGAGAAAGAAAGAGAATGAAAGAAAGAAGGAAAGGAAAAAAAGGTAGAAAGAGAAAAAACAAGAACGCTTGGAACTGAGCTAGTTAATGGTCCCAGGGAGAGACTTTGTAGCATGGGAAGTTGCTTGCTCCTCTCTCTGTTTTCAGTGCTATGGAGTGCATCAGGGTAGTGTCAGGCACAGGGAGGCTCAGCTCCTCTCCCCCAGCTCTTCATTTGCCAGAGGTAACCCAGCTCTTGCCCAAAGCCCCATAATGGCACTGCTCTGTAGTGTGAGCTAATAAGTCTTCCTTTGTTGAGGCTGTACAAGCAGAGAAGCCTGAGGGAAGCAGGTGGAAACGCTGAGCAACTGAGACTCTCCCTGAGGCCAGCCTCGCTCTGCAAAAATACATATGGCAAAAGTAGTTGCTCTGTCCTTTCATAGTTTACTATGTCCATAACCCTTTGTGTTCTGGTCAAGACTTTTCTGTTCCCCACTTCAACTCCCCTTGGGAAGTCTTAGCATTCATTTTTTTGCAAGGCTATTTTGGTCATTGCAGTTACATGCTATAGTGATGAGTGTAGATTATTCCTCAGGGGTATGAGGAAGGACCACTTTATAGACATTTTCCTCACCCTCTGCATGCAAGATTAAACACAAGTCAGTATGAAGTATGCAGGGTTAGGAGGAATAGAGCCATAAGATTTTTAAAATATGAATCCACTCAAGTGAAACACAGACTAAAGTCTTGCAAATGCATTTTTGAGTGTATGGCATTACTTCCCCATCGAGGGTTCTCCACATGATCCCTTGAGATATGCAGTCCTCTGAAGCCTGCAAAATTATTCTAATCAGCATTTGCTTAGCACTTCAGAAGTTCTGGCAAACACAAGCTAATTAATTCTCACAGTTCCCCCAGAGGAGGAAGATCTCATTTTGTTGATGGTAGAACAGAGACAAGGATAGTTTAAGTAACATGCCCATGGCAAAATCTTGGGTTAGTGTCGTGCACTAAATTGAAAGTTTGGGACTGGCTACCAAATCAGGGTTGAGAACATTGAATGCAACCCAGGGTCTCTATCTAGCTGAGACAACTAACTTTCTGCTACATCGTGCTTATGTTTAAGCACTAAATAAATGTGACAGCATTTCTCCCTCTGGATATTTGAAAGAAGCTGTTTCTCTTCATTGACTGCACAGGGAAGTTGTGCACAAATTTGAGTATCTTAAAATGTAAAGGCATGTTATTTGGGGGAACTATATCCATTAACTTTATTCACTGGGAGCAAAAGAGTGGGAAGGGAGGTTATGCATCAGGCTTTATTCCTGACAGCTTTTGCTGGTAATGCTTGTGAGAACCTACTACGTGGATTTTACGTTCTTTCTCTCTGCACTTGACATATTACCCTGAAATCAGAAATTGTCTGAGGTGTGAAATGGTACAGGGCTGCAACTATGAGAGCATATGCTGGGTCATGCTATATAAAGAATATCTTCTTGCACCTGGGTCAGAATCTTTCATTCCCAATTTAAAGAAATTCTCAGAAATATTAGGCAAGCAAACACAAAGTGAAACTCAGATCATAATGATATGAGGTAAAGGTTACTCACAAACTGTTTGCCTACAAAGCTATTAGTTTCTTCTCAAAAGATATTTAAACTTCATGAAGAAAAATGGATTTCCTGACCTTCTCCAGTCTCCATCCATTCTTCAAAGAGCTTTCACAAATTTAACTAATCAGACATTGAGGAATGCCTTTTATAACTAGACAGTTAAATAAAGATTACACCTGGTGAAGTGCTTGTTAATGACATCTCCTTCTGGTGGCTTGTAGTGGCAAGGAGACTGGGGACTGAGAGTAGCCTCTCTTAGAACTGCATTAAAAAAAAGGATGAGTGATTAGTAGGTATTGAAATTTATAGGTGAGGAAGACTATAGCACTTCTGTGAAAGAAGAAAAATCATAATATTTCAATTTTAATTCAGACTTTAAGTTAGAATTTTGAAAAAAATTCAGTGTAACAATCTGTAAAATAATTCTAGTATTCTAAGTAAATTCTAAGTATTTGTTTAACTGCAAAACTTTCTACTTTCTTTTTAAAATGTTCATTAAAAAAAGCTAAGCAACTTTTTTTTTTTTTTAATGTAATAGTGCTGTTATTACATTCTTCCATTTCTAAAAGAAATAAATCTATAAAATCAGCCCTTTTCTATCAACAGTTATCTGTGGAAAACCTTTAAGTGAACAGGACCAAAGCTATATCTATTATGCCTTTAAATCTACACTGGTAAGGATTGTTTTGATATTACTGAGATGAAGAAAATCCCTACAAGGCCTACATGCTTTGACTCACTTTATGTACTTCAAAGTAGTTAGAAAACACTGCAATCAAACTGGATTGGAAAGAAAAGTAATAAGAAAGCAAATGGAAGCACAAAAAGGAAAATGATTTTCCCAAGGTGGCTTGTACTAAAGATTGAACCAGAAAAGTGCCCAGGTTTTCTAATGTTATTTCCTTATTTCCATTGGCTAAAGTACTTCTATAGATTGCTTTTCGTACACTTTTCTTCTCTCTCTCTCTCTCTCTCTGTTTTTTTGGTTTTTTTGTTTGTTTGTTTGTTTTGTTTTGTTTTGTTTTGTTTTGTTTTGTTTTGTTTTGTTTTCCCCTGGATACTTTGAGTAAATGGCACTGTTGCATCCTTCATTTTTTTCTTTCTACTTCAAGAGCCAAGGAGCAGACGTTCAGTCTGCTGAAAAGTGCTGTTCTGGTATTTCATAAGTTATAACTGAGAGACAAGGAATGTTATTATACATGAAAATGAAGTATCTTCAGAATATGGGAGAAATGAGAGGAACAAGAAATGGAAAATGTCATTAGTTTGCTCTACATAGTACCTACTAAGAGTCTTCTCCTTCTGTTTAAATATCTACTTTTAGATGAAATGCAAATTTGATTCTAGATTCTAATAGAGATTGGGAGTATTTCACTTAGATATTTTTCCTTTCTCAGTTTCTTTTCCTTATCCCTACATATAACTCCAAAGAATTCCTCTGCAACTTGTGACATATTTTTACATCTTTGATGCTTGCAGCTAATTGCTATAAATGACTTATGAATAAAACTGACTTTTATAAGGATTGTCTTTTGCTTTAGGTGGCTGATGGGAGAAAAGTCCAGCCTAATGTGTCAAATGAATTAAACTTTTCTTCTTGCAACAGGGACAAACTGCAGCTGACGGAGATGAAACTTCAGCAGACTCATATTAGAAACTGAGATGATCTACGTCTCAATCTTTTGAGCAAGAATTAAAACTGATGAATGTTTAATGCCTAATAACAACACAGTGTTTTCTTCATTATACCAAGAGTTTGCAAATCTGAAGAGCTGTACTTACATCATGTAATTTGTTTTTCTAAGATGAAATGAAGAAGAAAAATGTCAAGTAATTATATACTTGTTACTCTCAAGAATTCCAGACTCAAGATGAAGACTAATACAAGAAGTTGGAAAATAGTCTGTAATTTCTGTTCACTTATTTGATGTAGTTTACCTTTATTGCTATGGGATTTTAATTGATAATTCAATAGAATGTTTATATTCTATCTTGTGGCTGCTGCACTAATTCTATTAATTCCTGGAGTGGCTACATGGCATTCTGTTAGAATCATTATTTTCTTTTTAATAGAATATAGTAACAGACAGCAAGTGACTTGGCATACGGTAGATTGTTCCGTTTATTGAAAATCAAGATCCTGTATTTGCTCTATTACAATAATGAAGTTGATGATTTCCAATCTGTTTAATAAACTGTTTCTGCATTTGAGTATTTATATTAAATCAACCAGCTGGTGAGATCACATCATTATTTTTACTCAGAAATGTATAGCACTTATTAACAATAAACATTCTGTTTGTTCTTTGCTTCAAATAGGGTCATAGACATCTTCATGCCCAACGCTTGTAAAACAAACACTTGCCATTCAGCCCTAGAATTTTTTATTTTTAAATTTCAGCTCTGGCTATTTACAAAATCACATAGAAATGTTCCTTGGGGAAACTGAGGCACTGAATAGTCACAGAGCAGATGTCAGAATAAGCTTCACTCCTCTCTCACTTACAGTCCCACCACAAATTTGTCCTTAAATACTTCAATGCTTGTTTGGCAATAAAAATAGTTTAACAATAGATCGTGTAAGGTCATCTAGTTCATTTGCATATGTCATTACACTGATGTTCAGTGCAGATCTCTAAGTGGGTAGAATGCATAGGATTAATTGTCTATGCTCAACTGTATTTAAACTTTCCAGTTTTCACTTCTGCACACTGACAGGACACTGATTCTCTCAGCATATCTGCCCCAGTTCAGTTCCAATTCAGTGTGATGTACTGTGTCATGTGTGCGCATAAGCATGGGAGTGCTCCTGTAGTGAAGTATGAGGGTCTAGATTCCAGGTTTGTTTTAGATGTGTAAACACAACTGGTAGGGGGTTGAAACTTTGGTGCTAGATCTCTCCAACTTAGTGGATCCACGGTGATTTTCCTCACTAAAGAATGGAAGCAGAGATAATTCATTTCAAGCAAGACAGGTAAATGAAAGAGCAGTGATGAGTTTTCAGCACACCATTGGACAGGCAGTGGGAAAATCTTATTTTGTATCAATCCACTGAAATAAATGGCTGAGTGGGCTCTGGGCACTATCACTGTGTCTATTTTAAAGAAATCTCCAGACATGCAATGGGGCAGAACTGGGAGAGTTCTAAAGAAACTTAATAGGGTTACAGAATTACTCTGGAAACCTACAGGATTTATTAGGGAGTTATTTCTTCTCCAAAGATTTCTTTGAATAACCTAATAGAAGCATATTTCATTCTATGTTTGATTTTACAAGGTGGTTTAAAAATTATACAAGAAAGTTTGTAATTTTCTACAAAGTCCTGTAGGATTTTTTCAGAAGGGAAATATCTCTGTGTACCTAATACATGCAAGATATTACACTGCACAAGAATTGCTAATGAAAAATTTAACTCTTGGTACCTCTTTAAGCACTAATGAGGGAAAGACTACACATGAGTAAGTGCAAAGTATCCAGTAAAAGACTACCTTGGATAACACTGTGACTTGAGGAGAGAAACAAAACAAAAGAAACAGCCTGTGAATATTTATGAGTTGATCTTATGACTTGTCTCTGTATTGACATTTTCAAGTTAAAAAACATTTGACTAAAGGAAAATGGCTAGTTCTCAGTAGCAACAGCAGCATTCTGCAAATTTCCTAGCCTAGAGGCAGCATGCAGAAAGAAGTAAGAGCAAATGATGTATACTTTGATGTAATGTGTAACCTGGGGGGACTGTCAGCCAAAACTGGGGGAGGGGGATATGAAAAATTAAAATGAATAGGAGAGTAGGTCGCTGCCTGTAGGATGAAGTTTAATCTTTCAATACCACTAGTGATAAGAATGGAAGGATAATGGAGAGGGCACCAGCAAAATAAATGACTCTTTGTTCTGTTGGTTTAAAATTGTTTATTTTAGATGGTTTCAAGTAATTAAAGGAAATTGCAGTCTCTAACTATATGAGAGATCATTAAAGTTTGGCAGGGGAAAATAAATAAATAAATAAATAAAGTTCATTGTCCCAGTTAGATGAGAAGTGTTTTGTTAGAAACACCCTCCCCCCCAAACAAACAAACAAACAAACAAACAAAAACTGGAGGGAAAACAAAGGGAAGAGGCATAAGCAAAGTTACAGCCAATAGAGTCAGACTGAGGATCAATTTGGGGTAGAAAAAAAAGAAAAAAAAGAAAAGAAAGGAAAAAAAACCAACAACAACAACAAAACATGCATATTGATTTATAGTTTCCCAGACAAATGACAGGTTGTGTAAATTGCATCAGATGGAAACTTGCTATCATTGTTATGCAAAACTAGGAAACAACACTACCAGAAAGTTAAGGCTGCTAATGTCAGCTCTAATCCAATAAAGACTAAATAGTAGGGTGAAGTATGCAAATAGCTTCAAAAAGAGCTCTCAGGTTTAAAGTTAAGCACATGCTTAAGTATTTCCAAGATGATAGACCCTTTAAAATAAACTTATGTTTTGTTTTCCTAACTAGACAAATTAACAGCCTCCATTTCACATGAAACCGTTAGTGTTGGGGTTTTTGTTGCTGTTTCTGCTTTTATTTTATGCCTAACAGTGAAACACAGTGTTTACAGAAACAAAATAGCTTGGAAAATCACTAATAGTTTCCAAAACTTGTCTGGCACTGTTTCCTGTTACGGGACACCCAGACTCCCATCTCAGAGACTTTGGGATCATATTACTCTATGTGCAAGAAGCATACACTTGCAAGTGAGTAATGCAGTGTGTCTAGTCCAAAGAGAACAAAAGACTGCTGGTCACCTCTCCCAGTAACCTCTGTGCTAGCACAGCTGGAGGACCACATTTCAGACACTTGCAAGCTAAAATTCTGTTTTATGAAGCCTCTGTCTTTGCCCCCCATTTGTATCTATGTTAGGGATGAGGTAGACAGGTGTCATTTTGCTGACAGTGGGAGCTATCAGATGCATGAATATACCCATATAAATATTTGGTTTTATGTTTATTTTATATACATATATAAAATAAAACATATATGTACTTCTCTACGAAGTAACAGCCTGGAAGATATGTAATGACAGGAGGTCATGAGAGAAGTGGCAAAGTGGCATATGTATGGCTCCAGTATTTCTTGCTCTGACTCCTTGTAGGCTGTGAAGAATAAAAGGTTTCACTCAGTCAAGCAAATTTAGATGAGCTTTGTCATTCCCTAACATTCCCTGAGGATACTTCAAAATGAATCTGAAGAACTGACACCTTCACCCATTACTGCTACACAGCTAAACCAGGTGCACACTCAACTCCAGCAGTGGAACATAACCGTAAAAGCATGTAAAGAAGTAAGAAACATCAGTAGCTATAATTTAATTATCTTATCTACAGTGTACTGTGGCCTTGGAGATTCAGAGAATTTGGGAAGAGTTGCTGCCCTAGACAGGAAATATATCGGTTAACAGTAACTGAATGAGGGTGAAAACTCTTGCTCCATTTTTCTATTGCTACTGACCCCATTCAGTTCTGATTTGCTGTATACTTTTAGTTTGTATTTGGTCTCTTCCTCTGAGCTGTGAGTCCAGGCAAAGATTTCTTCCTTGCTGCCTACATAGATGCTGTAGAAGGGCCCTTGCTTACAAAGGACACACAGCTCCCTCAGTGTAATGGGTATTATTAAGGTAGTAAAGATCAAGGTAAAGAAGGTAGTAGTTTCCTTCTCATGTTGTCTGTTAAGTTTCACTCTTCACCAAGTTGTAATTGCCTTTCAGAATAGTGTTTTCAAGTAATGTTACTCTCTGTTTTCACTTTTAACAAGGGAATTAACTCTTCCATTGCAATCTCAGCTGCTGAGGAGCACTTAGCCCGAGATGCCAAAAGAGACAGTTTTTACCACTGCTCAGGATTTGTCCCAGGGTATGAATATCAAAGTTACTCTTTGACTATCCAACAGCTTTCAAAGCCCTTTGCAAACTTCCTTCACAACACGTCCTTGCAGTGTCCTATGATTATCAGCAATCAGAATGAGATAGTGTATGATTTATGTCATAACTGCATTTCTTGGACCATGTACTTCAAGATCAAGGCAGTCTACTACTATTATTATTATCATCGTTACTTGTATTATTATAGCATATATAAGCCATGGTCAAGAATCACAGCTCTACTGCAGTAGGCAGTGTAAACCAAGCAAGGAGAAAAGGGGGCCATTGCCAGAGACAAGTTACAACCTAACCCTTAGGTTTATATAAATCTTTAGTCTTACCTGAAATTGAGAGGAGAGACGACAGATGGAGACTGAAAACAGATGGAGAAGCACAGAGCAACACTGAGACTATCATGATAATTGAAATAGGCAACATGCACAGCACACTAGGTACCTCGCTGCTGCCATTACCTTGCTTTATCGCCAGGGAAGCTAAAGCATGGGAAAACAGACTGTGCAGGGCTGCAAAGGGCAAGACTCACAATGACTAATTTTAGATGCCTAATAGCCTAATCTTTAGATATCTAATAATGTGAGAGATGTCTGGACTCCCTATAAAACTACTAGAAAGAGACAGGCAATTCCAGAGACACATTGATTTTTATCCTACTCCTGGGGATAAGATAAAAATGTCTTCTGGAGGTGCTTGTCCAGCCTGCACATGGCACTGAGTAGTCAAGGCAGGTGAGCACACTCTTCGTGTCTGGATGTGTGCTTCAAAGGCTAAGTTTCAGCAAAGCAACTTCAGTCAAGTAGAAAAGTTAAGGCTAGCAGCCACTAGTATCTAGTCCCTTTCACAAAGTTGCAGAGACATCCAATAAAACTGATGAGATGAATCAGAATAAACCTGTCATGAGGGAGGGACTCCAAGGAAAGAGATATCCTTTCCTATTACAGATCTAGGGCACTTTCTAGATAAGCACATAGAAAAAAGGTAGAAACGCACACAAACACAGAAATAAGGCAGTTTGTTGCTTCCACATAAGCACATGCACACATTCATATATCTTTCCAATTAAAATGGAAAAACATAAAATCTGCAGGGCTGAACAGAAGCACTAGTGAATTATCTAGTCCATCCTTTTGCCTGGGGCAAGTCTGATTTAATTATCTCTAACACTTCTCTGATGGATGAGTGTCAAACCTTCCCTTGACTATCTCCAATGAAGGTGATCTGACTACCTCTCTTGGGTGACTTGCTTCATTGCCTTAAAAATGTACTAATAGTTACAAAGTTTTCCATAACAATCAACCTAGAAGTGCTTCATCCAGAGCTTATCAATCCTTTTTTTTATTTTTAGAAACAAGGTTCTTATTGACTAATGAAGATAATTGGTTCTTCTCCTTTTTCAGGGACATTTCTTTATGTGTTTATGGACATTCATCATGACTCCCTTTAGTCTTTTCCTCTCCAGACAGTACGTGCCTGGTTCTCTGAAACTTCAGTGGCAAGAAGCCTGAGGCAGAAAGATGAACATGTTGTGAAAGACATAAATATGGATATATATTTTTTAAGGTAATAGGGAAGACTGTTTTTTTGTTGTTTTTGTTTTTGTGTTTGTTTTTTTGTTTGTTTTGTTTTTTGCATTATCAGATAGGTATTCAACACTGCAACTTTCACAAACATGAAGGGTGGGATAGTAAACCAAATAAAAGTAGCGGAACTAAAACAATCTGAGAAAGCAAAATATCTTCCACATACTTGGGATGTTAAACAAAGGGACCTGCTAGAGTACAGAAAAATACAGAAATTCTGTAGGCACCCACACCTGTATGTGTAAAGACAAAGCTCTGCTGTTCAGCCTCATAAGAAGCAGGGTAAAGAGCAAAATTGTATTCCCATGCTTGTGTTCCCAACACAAATAAAGTTTGCATAGCTAAAACTGGTTGTTTTGTCACCCTTGCACCTCCTAGAATTTACCCTGTCCTCTCCTCATCTCTGATTTAATTTTGAAGAACTGACAACAGGTTTTTTACAAAGAGGCATTTAAAAGGTTAAAATGGGAGAGGAACACTAATAAAGCCTTCTTTGTGTTTTATTCTGTCATGTGGGTTTGCTGTCCCCCAGCCTATTCAGTCTGAAATGGCATCAATGCTCCATAGAGACCAATTCATCCTCCTGTTCCTGAAGTGCAAACAATTCATAGAATAAAACAGCACCAGAAAGCAAGAAGAAAAATCTCTGTGGGGCTGCCAAGAGCCAAGCTTCATGCAGTGAAATCGCCAGACTTCAAAACAGGAAGGAAGGGTGGTTAACTCAGACCTGGATTGATGGTTAAGGCACTAGATGTAGAATTCTCTCAGAGGTATTTAGAAGATCTCTATTTCTACAGTGCAGAGCTTGTCACAGTCTTTACTGTGTTCATTTTCACAGCATCATTATTCCTGCTTCACAGATGGTGAATTTAGGAAAAATGAGAGTAAGGCCCAAATTTTCTGAAGGATTTGTTCAGACTTCAAAAGGCTTTGGGTAATCAGTGGCTACAGGGCTCCAAAATGAGAAGCTAAGCCCAAGCCAGAAAAGCTCTGGGAAAAATAAATAAATAAATAAATAAATAAATAAATAAATAAATAAATATTATTTAAATTATTACCACTATTTGAAACTCCTTTTACAAGCTGCCACTCCCACATTATCATCAGTTGGAAGAAAAATATGCCCACACCTCAGACATCTCTATGTAATTCCTTAGCTTAACTAAAACTACCAGCAAAGATTGAGATGGATTTGAAACAGTAGAAAAGCTACCCCATATCTTTGATGTGTGACTATATACTATACCTGAACTTCCAAACTCTGCAGGCAGTATCCCTTCCTTTGGTCACTATTTCTTCCCAAAACTAATTATTTGAGGTTCTACCAGCACAAGGCGAATTAGGATGTGAATCACAAAATGGCTTAGCATCTGTGTGAATATTGCCATAAATGATCTATTACAAAGATGACCACTAAAGCAAGGTGATCCTAACCCTTTATTGATATCCCTGTCTTTGTATCTACCTTGCCATGAAATCAGCATTTCACCTCTGCCCATCTGTTTGCTTCCAGAAGTAAAACTGCTATTTTGAAGAAAGGGAGGCTAGAGCAGGCTAACATAATGATGCTCTGCCTTATCAGAAAGCTATAAATGGCTGCTGGAAAGTCTTGAGAGATTAGCCACTGGCTGGATATCTTGGTTTCATACTTAGAAGCAGCACTTGACTGTTGACATTTGTTATTAATGCTGAAGAGTAAAATGCTTGTGGTATTTTTATTTGGTATTTGTGTATCCCCAATGCCTTGTCTCCTGCATCTTGGGCTCCATCATGCCCTCAGTGACGTCAGTAAGGGTCTTGCCAATAGATACAAGGTTCCCCATTGGCTACTTCTGCAAACACTTTATGAATCTACTCTTATTTCACAGGGTTTATCTGATTATGATCGGGAAAATCATTTTCTTGAGTTGGCACTTTCAATGACCTGTCTTTATCGAGCATGAATCATGAACAAAGTGTTGTTTCAGGTCTTGTTCTGTCTTATAATGAAGGTCATTCAGTAGTGCTAATGTCTTATTCTCTAGGACTTTTATTTTTGTCTATATTGGAGTATATAAAAGTTCTTCTGACAAACTAGCCTGATACAGGCTCTGGGGTCTTTCTTACCTGTGTCTTTCACTTAGATGTCTACCCACCCTTTCCCTGGTGAGGGATGAATAAATGTCATGAAGGCAAGTCTCACAGATATTCTATAAAAATGCTTCCCACTGCTGTGATGTTCGAAAGCTTGAATAAGAACTTCAGCTAAAACATACAACCTGAATGAGTCACTGCCAAGAAAATCATGATGGCCTGAAAGTGGGGCAGAAGTGTTGAGAGTGGCGATTTGTTAAACAGTCTATTTCTTCCTGTAAAGGTGAACTAAGTGATTGAAGTAAGTGACAGATGAATGGTACTGCAGGCAAATGTTCCTCTACTCATCCTCATGTATGACTGGAAGGGAAAGAAGTAATATATTTTTCCATAAGACTGCTTGACCTGAGGTCTCTCACCGTGCCAGAAATGCCAGAGCCCAGTAAGTAGTGATCTTCAGATGTGATCGCATATATTGGATTTAAATGTGAGGTCATATTTGACGCAAACTCAGAACCTTGCCCCTCATTTTCCAGTCAAACAAAGACTTCCACATATCCTTAAAACATTTTGTTTATGATTGTTTATTAATAGAATACAGTGAATTATTTTAAATGAAGTGTTTTTAGTTTCTGACAGATCCACATGTGGGCAGGACTTCTGAACTTTCATTTTCCTTCTAGATATCTGGAGAAAAGCAAATTGCCAAGCATCAAATTGGTCTCAATTGCCAGTGAATATTAAATGCCAAATTACTGAACACCTTCAAATTGTGGAGAAGCATATTTTATATGCCATTCCAATACTGAGATTCAGACTTACCATCCATACTGGATGATCAGGATTTCTGCCATTCTTTCAAGAGTGGCAAAGAACTTTGATCACTACAGCAGTTCTAAATTTGGAATTTTTCTCCTTGTTCAGATGGTTTCCCATAATGTCTTCCACATGTGTCAATCAGCAAGACAACCAACACATAGATTTTTGCCTTCCAAACCTACTTAAGATTTTCTCATGCTTACTTATGCTTGTATATACAAATTAGCTTAACATATACAGGAGTTTTCTGCTGTAAGGGGAGAGCGACATATTTTCTGCTTTTTCTGTTATTCAGCTTGCCCTTGTTTTTCCCCTTTGATGTGTAATAATGAGGTGGCACAGGGGAAATGTCTTTAATCAATTGCAGAAACTTATAGCACTATCAGGATTGCATGTATCTTGAAACACTTTATCACTGTCTCTTTCTAGCGTTCATAATTCTGATGTATCTGGTGTCATGTCATTCTATTACATTAAACAATCTAACATAACAACTGAACGCAGCACGATGATGAAATGCTGGCCTGCTTCAGAAAATGTAAAAAGATAATACACTTGTTTTCATCTGGGAAAGCTGCTATTAGTTCATCCTGTGGTTTTACACGATTACAAGGATAGCTAGATAGGCAGGTAGATAGGCAGACCAAGCACGAGCAGCTTGTACTCAGCGAAATGCAGCTCAGGTTTCTCGCCTTAGGTTGTCCGCTTCCCAAAACAAATAGAAGCAGACATTTTTCTCGTATTTTTAAATTTCAACCAAGATGGGAGATCGGAATAACTTACTGTAGGTCTCTGTTTCTGGGTTGGTTTTTATGTTTGTATACTCTTACTTTGTATGTTTATTTCAATGACAGATGCCCCTTAAAACCTTCAGAGCCACCTCCCACTTCCACAGCTACTTGCATTGCATCTCACATTATTTTAGATATTGTTGCGATGAAAATGATTGTACTGCAGTCAAATGTTCTACTGTAACTCATGCAGCCACCCTGAGTTAGTCTTGATTTAGCTACCTGTGTACCTCTGCAGGTCAGAGCTCAGCTGCACTGCTGTCAGAGTATTTATTTCCCTCACATTTCCCTTCTCTGGGAGGTTTTACAGCCCACACCAAACTTCAAATTGCCACGGGTACATAACTGTTTATCTGACTCAGCTGCTTCCAAGCTAGCCCAGATCCACATGATAGCTACAGCTCTGCAGCAGAAACATGCAACATTGGCTTCAGTGTAATTTAACACTCAGTAACGTAAACACTGTGTATGGGCAGAATCTATGTATGAACGTATATACAGCTATTAATCTGTGTGGTTGGTAGTGATGAAACTAGAAAATTGCAGCAAAAATCAAGTAGGGAAGAGGGTTATATAATATGATAAAGTTTTGTCAGAGTTTATGTCTGTAAGGTGGACTGGTGATGTATTTACTGCCCACTCCAGTAACTGTGCCACTATGGACTTATTTTGATAATAGATTTATCACTGACAACTTTGGAAATTAAAATAATAATAATAATAATAATAAAAAGAAAGTGTATATATAGATCTAAAATCCATGTAAAACTTTTATATTTTTAATTGTTTATTTTCTAAGTTCTTATGTGCATTAACTCTAGCTTTGGAGCCAAAAACCCACCTGATCAAACTTTTTCACAGTCTTGTCCCTATCCTATCATGCTCCACCCTAACTGAATAACATTCTGCAGCCATTTTCCTGTTATCCAGTATCTCCTTCCTTTAAGTTGGTACCAATGCACTGCACTGAGAAAGTTGTGATATTTCCTTAGTGTTTCAAATTAAAAATAATCAGCAATTGGTTTAGTCACGTAAAGAACCATCACTTATGAAACTGATAATCAAAATTAGTTACATGTTTATGGCACAAGTTGAAATAATAATTTCGGGCATTTATCCCTGGTACACAGAGGGATTGTAATTACTGATGCTGTTTAACTGTCAATTGCTTTCATCACCAAAAACTCCATCGTGGAATAAATAAGGTCAAGAAGACTAAGTGCCATGGGCTCAAATATGAGTGATTAACGGAAGAAATGAGTTATTGATTCATATTGAGTAGAAGTAATTTTTGTGTTAAAACCTTGGCATGTCAATTCCTTGAAAAGGCAATTGAACTGTGATCTGGGATAGCTGGATATGCCACTGAGATTATGCCAGATGCCAGTCACTCAGGGGACTAAATCTTTCAAAAAAAAAATATTTAATGACTTTATAGATTTGATCATATGTATATAAAATATATACCAAATAACAGATTTGCCATATTAACAGCAGCAACTGAGCTCTGGCAAACTTATCTCTAGGTCATCTTTCATGCGTATGTACATACAATATCAATTACACCCTGTAACACTTGAAATAAAACATTAAACATATATGTAATTCATCAATGGAACTATACAGATTTTTCTAGTGATGCTTGACCCTATATTTTTCTTTCCTCCTTCTGTTTCTATTGTGTTCATTCATCATGTTATAGATCCATTCAAATCATAAACTCTTCAGGGTAAAATCCGTGTCCTTAATTCGTTTCTGAAGCACCCTGCATACTATTTATTATATACATAATAAAGGAAAGCACTTTTTCCCAAATCTGTGTAACCCTCAATCCAACCAAAACCAAGGTCATTCCCTTGACTGTGTGTCATTCAAGCACAGCAGCCAGGCTATGAAGACTAAAGTACCAATGATTCCAGAATGAGATGAATAATACTGAATCAAAACTCTGTAAGAGATGCAATATTTTGATCCCTTTTGCTCAGACATTAAATAACAATGTAATATCATTCAACAATAAATGTCTCAGAGCTATAAAAATATCAAAAAGCTTAAGTTCCAGAGATTTCAAGAGCTATGAGAAACCAAAATATCTTGTGGATGGATATCTTCAACTGAAAGCTGGCAGTTTAAGACACTACATATGTTAAACTAATGGGTATCTGGTATAGCAACCTGGTATACTTCTGTGGAAAAGCCACTGATTTATTTCTGATTTAATACCTTGGTGAGTGTGAACAGAACATTGTTCATTTTGACTGGTCACAGATCAAATATGGAAGAAAATATATCTGTGCAAAGCTTTAATACTTTCAAACACACGGCTCCCTCATGGCTGCTATAATTCCTACAGTAATATCTCCTGAGGACTGCTCACCCCACAACTCTCGAAAGAGAAGTTGGTGGTAATTGATAAAAGAATGTCTTGATTCTCCACGGTTTCTTAAGACCCTTACAGGATCTTTCTTAATCTTCTGTTATGGAATACTCCTCTCACCTCTTTGGGAAATCCTGCTTGGTGACCTAGTTAGCCATTTTTAAACCATCACTTGTGAAATTGGAAATAAAAAAGTGATAATGGCCCTCAACAATCTCGCTTCCCTTTAACTGTGGTACAGGGAGGTAAATATTTAATCTTTGCCATGAGGTTAGTTCTTCCAAGCTCTGATCTGGAGCACTGCAGCAAGAAGAGGCTTGTTCTACCTCTGTGGCCTGTTCATAGCCTTCCTCTAGCAGTGATCTGGGGAAGAGAGGATCAGAATAGCAAAGGTTGGGAGGATAATGGCTTGAGAGCCATCCTGAGGAGAAGGATTTGAGGGTGTCAGCTGATGAAAGACTCAACATGCACCAGAAATATGTGCTTGCAGCCCAGAAAGCAACCATATCATGAGCTGCATCAAGAGAAGCATGACAAGCAGGTCGATAGAGATAAGACCCCATTTGAAGTATTGCATCCAGTTCCAGGGATCCCCAAAAGAAGAAAGGACATGAAACCATTGGAATGGGTCCAGAGGAGGGCCATGAAAATGATCAGAGGGCTGGAGCATTTCCCCTATGGGAGCAGTCAGGTAGAGTTGAAGCTCTTGAGCCTGGAGAAGAGAAGGCCCTGTGGTCCCTATGTTGGCCTTCCAGTACTCGAAGGGGGCATACAGAAAACCTGGGGAGGGACATTTATAAAGGCATGTATGGACAGGATAAGAGGAAATTGCTTTAAACTGGGAGAAGGTAGATTTAGACCAGACATCAGAAATAAATTCTTCACTGTGAGAGGGATGAGACACTGGAACACATTGCCTGGCAAAGTTGTAGATGCTTCCACTCTGAAAACATTCAAAGCCAGGCTGGATGGGAGTCTAATCAACCTTGTTTGGTGGGATGTGTCCCTGCTTACAGCATCGGGCTTGGAACTAGATCATTTCAAAGCTCCCTTCGAATTCAAACCATTCTATGATACTGTGATTCTACAAAAGAAAATATCTGAGACTGATATACACTGAGACTTTGTATAAACAAAACAAATAAAATCAAAACCAAACAGCCAACACAACAAACTAAATGAAAATGGCATGATTATTAGAAGACACGAATTTCATTATCAGATCTCCCCTGGCTTAGATGGAATTGTTAACTACAGGTGAAATGTTATCTTATATCTTTATACATCACTTTCCATTGCATATATTTTGTCACAGCCTCCACATGGGTTAAATTAACAAATAAGCAAGCAAACTGAGAAATAAATAACTGTGAGCCAAAAATTATCTACCTTGAGGCAATCATATTTTGTTTGTGGTAGTGTGGTACCAAAATCTGTCACCTGGGTTTTGATTCTCTATCACAACAGCTTTATCTTCACCATTCCATGAGAAAAACAAATGCTAAGAATAGTAAGGACAAACAGACAGTTAGACCAACAGGAGACAGACAGTAAGGTATTATGAGCATTTTGATGTATGAGATAGCAAAATCACAGCAGTATATACACCTCACAGCTCCGGGCTGAAGATAAAAATAAAATTGGTTTTGTCCACAACAAAAACAAGAACCATATTCATTACATCTTCAGAATGGGCACAGCGACAATGAAAAGATCTAGTTTCCCAGGTTTGTCTCTGGGATGACTTTGTGCACAGGGTTTTTTGCTATCAGTTTGTCTCTAACATGATGAACCAGTTATGAACTCTTCATTCATCATCTAAGCTAAGGAAAAAACTAGATGACATGGTAATGAATAATGAAGGTTTGGGGTGTTGTGGATTTTCTTTTGTTTGTTCAATTGTCTTTGTTGTTTTTCTTTTCCTTGTCTCTTTTTCTTTCTGTGACTCATTTTTAGTATTGTCTGACCTTGTTGGACAAATTTTACAGCTCCACCATGGAAAGTTACAAGACATCAGGGCTTTTAAATCCAAGTGCAGTGCTTCCTCACCCCATCGAAGTTAGCTGGCAGTTCCAAGAAATAAATGACTTTTGCTGGGCTCTTAAATAATATGATTTGCATGCTTGAAATGAGATCGCCAAAGTAATTGTAGAATATTGCTTGCCATTACAGTCATTAAAAACAGGCAGATGTAGGATCACTCTCATGGAAAACTTTCCTGCTGGGTTTTCATGGAGATAAGTGCACAAAATCCACTTCTGAAAAGATGTTGAATAGAATGAATTTGCCATTCACTGACTGTCTGATGATGATTTGCTTGTTAATTGGGAGTTTAGGCTTTAGAGAAACCTTAACAAATGTGATTGCTAAATTCTGGAGGTTGCCTCCCTCTTCGCAATCCATGTTTACAGCTATAAATTCTTCTTTCACTGTATGGCATTTTAGTAGAAATTTGCCTGCGGGAAAATACAAGTTACTCATTTTTATAGGGGGACTTTCAGAGATATTTTCAACTTCACTGCATGGCAAGAACATGTTAATTTAATTCATAAAGGTGCTTAACTCTATGCTTAATGTTAAGCACATGCTTAAATCTTAATGTCTTCTAAGTGATTTAAGCAAGTGATTAAATGTAAGCAGTGTTTTCCCATTAAGCAGTGCCTTAAAATGCTATGTCACAAAGTACCTAATTATTTACATTGGTGGGGGGAGACTCGGGGAATAGAAATACACCTAAACAAACTCAGCCAAAATGTATTTAGCCAAGTGTCTGCTCAGTGTTTCAACAGGGAACTGATTGCCTGAAAAACAGAATCCCTGAGATAGTCAGCCCTATTAGAGCAGTGTGACATGATCGCATTTGACTACGTTCAAAATATCACAAACCATTGGTCCCTGGAGCATACATTGGGTTTACACACATGACAGCAAAACCACTCATACTCTGCTTTTAGGCTTCTGAATACAACTCATTAAAAGATAAAGCACCAACTCAGGTGAAAAAGAGGAAATGTTTATTGCTGATGGGCAAAATTACAGTACAGTGAATTGCTTTGGAGGTTCAACGCTGGCACTATGCAGGTCAGGATTTGAACTTGAGCAATATTCCTGGCAATGCCTTTTATGCAGCCTCACTGTCTTTAGCTCAAAGTACTTCTTCCAGGGCTGGGAACTAGAAAACAGCTTTTGTTCTAAAGGGCTTGGAGCCATGAAATAACTGGTTAAACCCGAGAAACAGATATTTGCTGAAGACCACCTCTGAAAAACAATATTTCTTAAGCAGAAAGAGGACCTGTGGGGTGCCTTAGAAATTGTTTTGCTCCCTCTTAAATCTTCTACACTTGACATCATATGCCTCCCCAGCATACCCAGGCAAAGCAACCTGATCCTGGTCCCCCTGCAAGTCCTGCAGCAGACGTGGGAGTGGCTGGCAGCACTCTCAGAAACCTTTCCAGTTCTGGGAAAGAGCTATCCTGCTTGGGAAATAAACCCACAAGGAACTGTATGAGCCCAGACAGAGGTGACTGCTGACAGGAAGAAAAGATCATTCAAAAGCAGAGGGCTAGCAGAGGTAAAAGTGCCAGGTTTCGTGGCACATACAGATTGTTATCACTCTTTTCTTGAAGGTAGGTGCTGTGGGAAGTGGAGAACTAATTTCTGGGCTGCTGCACTCTATGTCCCAGGACACAATCTTCTCCACACTCTCTCTTCACTGCTGTTTGCAGCACTGGATTTTCCCCTGTGCTCCCAGGAAAAATGAAAAATTCTGCCTCATCACAACTGCCTTGTTGTGCAAGTGGAGAAACTGAGCCTTGGAGAGCTGAGCCAACTCACCCAAGGTCAGCAGAAAAGACAGAAGCAGGCCCTAGGAGCTCTTTTTGCCCCTTCCCACTGCTGTAACTACTAAATCCCCCAATCAATAATGAATCAGCTGCGGCACACTCATATTATACCTAATGTCAGGGGGAGGGAAAAAAAAAAAAAAAGGAAAAAAAAAGAAAAGAAAACGAAGAAGGGAAGAGAAGAAGTTGTAATAAAAGCACATAGGATAGAGATATACATTTCTCTTTAGAGTAATAAATCTTCACAAAAGGAAGTTGGTTAAAATTCTTTACGTTAAAAAAATGAGGTCCACGGGGACTCCAAATTTCAGTTCGATTTTCAGCTGAGGCATTTTTTTTCTTTATCAAACACTTGGTACTGTAATGTGATAAGGGCCCCATGCAGACCATAAAACTAATTTATCATCTGTAAGGTGTACAAAGAAAATGGTAACTGCCTGCTTGTCTGCTTGACATATGAGGTCATTTTTGCCGCTAGCTTTCTAATACTGAGCAATTTTATCAGCTATTTATATACATTAATTGTAGGCACCCATATGTTCACCGTTGTATTTAATAATGCATTGCATTGAATATGCATTCCTTAAGTTTTAGCATGCCGTGTGCATCTTTTACTTAACTATTTGGTTTGCCTATTAAAGCCCATTATTCAGCTCTGCTGTGTAACCCTCTCCCTCTCAAGTAGATTTATGTTTCTTTAAATCTTGCTCACCATGTTGAAAGGCAGTGGCGCGAACAAGGCCACCTCACTCATCCCAAAGGAATAGCAGCAAAACAAGCAAAATAAGGGCCATGGTCCACTTAATAATACTAAACAAAAAGGATTATTCAATGAGTCTCTTTTCTCAAGGGACAGCAACACATTCACGCTCTATGGTGTGCATATAAACATGGCTCTCTATCAATATAGGAAGCGAATTAAATGCCCTCATTTAATAATCCTATTCTCATGCCAGCTCAGTCAACTCCAGAACTCTTGCTGACTGCAGTGAGAGCACAACATGCATCACACACATCTGCAGTATCCTTGCCTTGCATATTGGACAAGAAACCCTCTGCCAATAACCTCCTTCTCAGGTCTAGAACCAATGCCACATTGTGCATTTACACATATTAATTCTCAGTTCTCATATCCCCAAGTGCATTACTGCTACTTGCTCCTCCTATAAGAAAATTGAAATGAAGGCAAAAAACATTTGTAGCCAACAGCTCTGAGATGGACTGTGCCTTCTCAAAGAATCTTTTTTCTGAGGCAGCTCCTTCCTGTTCTTTGTCAAATTCTTGTACAGTGCTGCTGTTAAACTGTTTGATCTACAGTAGCAGCAAATTATTACTGCCCTCCTTCAAATCAGCAGAGGTAGATAAAGTGTCAGGAAGGGAAGTTCTGTCCATTTGCTTCCATTAAGCCTATGAAAATGTGAGTAAAAAGCACATTATACTGCAAGAATCTAACACAAACCAGCATTCTGAAAAAAAAGCCGCTTTCTATGGGACTCCCAAACCTATCTAATGGATTCAGAAGTTTCCAGCAACTACAGATACTGCCCTGAGTTATCCATGATATGCTCAGGGCATCACATCACTTGAGTAACATATATATCTTGTTTCTGTCTCTTCATGGCAGGAGAAGCCCTCAACCATGTATCCTAAGTACATTAGACTGCCATTAGACAGGAAGGAGCTGCTGATACTTCAGACATGTACTCTGATGCTTTCTGGAGATCTGAATTTTAATGTCCTGCTCACATTCCCAAGGAACAAAGGAAAACTGTGTATAGACAAACACTTGCTTTCAAAAAGATTTCTTATGGCATTCAAAAACATGACAAAAAATATATTTGGGGTAGAAAAGTTTTCTGTGTGTGACTTCTCTTTGTTACTTTCCTTCAAGTCCTTTTAACCTAAAAATCCAAAGTTGGTCTTTAACCAGAGCAAATAACATCTCAATATGAAATGGAATTTCACAAAGGTTAAGTTTCCAGGTTATGTTTTTGAAACGAAGATTCTCAAGCAATTGTGGCTGTCTTTGTAAGAGGCTTTTATTGCCTCCTACCAGGAAATGGAAAGCCTAAGTGGAGTTTGTGGGCAACCGATCTGAAACAACAGAAATGTTTCTTGACAGGTAAGTACATTGGTGATCCTTTCCAGAGATGATGGTAAAAGCTTGTGAGAGCCTCAAAGCTTCACTAGCCTTCAGCCCCATATGTCAGATATAAATGAACTTCTGGATTTGGTCTGTGCACCATTAAGTTATGAAGAGCAAAGTTCTCCTCTATGATTTTCATTATTATATTCATTATTATTATTATTATTACTTTTTGTGTGTGTGCATTTAAAGGTTTTTTCGTCTAAATACTTGTTGTGTCACTTGGTGTCCACCGCTTGGTGCTGAGAGAGAGAGTCTCTGTCTCCCTACAGAATAGCGTTGTGTAAAAAACCTTCCTGTCCATACTGGCCCATCCCCATACCTTTGCATGATATATGGGTATTTCTGCTGCAGCTGAAAATGTTTCCTGGATGCTGTGCAAGCACAACATTCAAACTCAGGTAATTACACTGAGCATATTTCATACCAGTATCTCCACATATGCTAAAAATAAACATTGTGATTCACTTACAGAAGAAAGTGAGGGACAGGAAGGGAAACCCTTTGTACAGCTGGCCAGTAGCATTGACTTAGATATTTCTTCAGAACAAATATAGGATTTAATTCCTTCCCAACCTCACATTGACCCTTGCAAGGGTTCTTTCTCTGTTTTTTACCTTTTATTGAATGCAACCTTCACCCACATCCATGAAGTAAAATGTGAGTTTGGTCTTCCTCTGTATTCCACCACACAGTTCTTAGCTCACAAGACCTCTCTGAGTCAGAGATCTATGGACTCCTCACCTCTCCTCACCCAGTTGTGAGCAGACACACAACCCTCTTCACTCCTCTGCTCCCACATCTGTAATCTGTAGGACTGGAGTTAAGGAGAAAGGCAGTTCTGCATGGGCATGAAGTCAGAATCAAAATCTGTGCCATAACCTCTCTATGATAAGCAATCTAAAGGATGAGCATAATGAATAACTGCTAAGAGGATTCTGCAGTGTTTCAGGTAGTAAATAATGAGAAGTTGGCATTCTGTGTTTATAAGTGTGATGAATCTTGAACAGTGGCTAGGTTAAGGATTGTTAGAGGAAAGGAAAAAGAAAAAAAAAAAAAAAACTGCTTGACTCTCACAATATGCCAACACCAATAACATCAACTAGTCTGAACAAAAAATGCTCAGTATATATTGCACTTCAGTATTAACTCCTGAAAAAAAAGATTTAACCTTAGAGATTAGTCCTGCAGATCAATTATGTGGACACCTAGCAATTTTCATGTCCCAAAAATACAACTTCAAAATGCAAAAGCAAATCATTTTTATTAATTGTATTCTTTTTATCTTCCTTCTCCTGACTCCTGTCACATATCATTTCCTAGAAAATATATACACATATCCAACAGCAGCTATCGAATTGTATCGATGCTTTGACCTCTGTCCCCGAATGATCAATTAAAGGGTCAGAAGGGGCAGGGGACAAGATTAGAGTGAAGGGCAAGGCCTAAAAAGCCCCACTCTTTACTTTAAGGCAGAAGGGCAGCTTCTTTGTTATTAGGTCTAGTTGCTACTCCAGCCTTATTGCCTGCTCCCACCCTCAGCCTGCTCCCACCCTCAGTAGTAAGGTCTTCTGCAGAAGTATTGATCATATTTTAAATCCTTTTTCACCAAAAGAACTGAGCTGGTGAGCAAACTGTGATGAATTTCCAATGTTTTAAATCAAAATTATAGGATCTGTCTGCACCCTTCAGTTTGATCCTGCCTCTGACTGCTGTGACACTATGGCTGGGGATATTACTGAGGATTAAACACTTTGGCCATATTAGACACCTTCTGTTATGAAAGGTGAGGATTTGATTGGCATCAGTCATTCCCTAACCTGTCTCACGAACTTTTCAGACATCACAACTTTTTAAGGACTGTCTAAGTGAAATGGCTTTGCTCCTTTTGTCACCTATTACTCCTATCACTCCCAGCTCATTGCTAGTTCAGTGCTACTCAGATCCTCCTCTCTTTATCCCTGTACCCATTCTAATACAAGCTACAACCCTCTCCCCTCTCCAATCCCCTTGTGAAACATTGCATTTCTCTGACCACATATCAATAAATAAGATCACTCTAACATCTTGGAGCATCATATACGCATTCCAAGTAATTCTAACATGCACAGACTGGTTTTCAATATATAAAATTCTGCAGCATTTTGGTAGACATGTCCCAGGGTAGGGGTAAGGATTTTAGGCTAAAGCTAGCATGGAGAAGGGTGCATAACACAGAAGCTTTCTGTGTCCTTAGTTCAGCATTAAACATCACCTGGGATGATAAGATAGAAGAGATTATTTCCCAAGATGAAAGCTACCAAGTGATTTCAACAGTATCTGTAGTAAAAGCCCTTCCTTGAAAACAACCGTACTCCATAAACAACTGCACACAAAAGCAGCCAAAATATCACTACAGGAGAGGGCTGCATCTAATTCACAGGGGAAATGAGCTTTGTGTAATGTAGGGCAACTCTCCAGACCTACCTTTTCACAACTGCAGCAAGCTGCTGCATGTATATATGTACAAGAGAGAAAGCTACTGTAGCTAAAGGAAGTTTATATACATATGTAAAGAAGATATTTATCAGGAATAAAAATGAAATAGAGACTTGGAATTATGAGAAGTCTTAAGGAGAATTGCTGTTAAGCAGACTCCAAATCCAACTTGAACATTAACCTTTGTACAGCTTGTTCAGTTTGGGATGAGCAATTATGATCTTTCCCAGCACGTATTTGACTTGACCCTTCTGTCGGGGACTACAACAGCTACTGCTCAGTGAGGGCGAGACACAAATCCTGTGGTATACAGGGAAACTTGAACCATCAAAAGCAAGATTTATCTCAGTGGTGGCATTTGTCCTCTTCTTCCCCTGCTGTACATTCAACTTTTTAGAGCTTTCATAGAGACACCCATTTGGTGCCAGTGAAAACAGTGCACTTGGGGAAGCCCACATACAGCTTCCTAATGCAGACAGGAGCAAAGGCTGCTCTAGTATAGAAAGATGAGAAATGACAAAAGAGAGCTAAGGACTAACCCCAGTTCCTTTTGTCCCATCTTAGTGTCAAGGCAATGTGTGAAATATATTTCAATATTATACCTGCTATGTGATCTGGCTTGTGGGCACAGAAGCAGCATCACCGATCAGCTCCCAGTGCATTTGCATCTCAGTGTCTCATTTGCAGCATTGCAGGGAAAAATGAAATGTATCAATGTGCGTAAACTCCCATTAATGGGATGTACTTCTCCAATTTACACTCAGGCCTTGAAAGTGTAAATATTTTCCTACTTCACATTTAGAGTTTTCTGTGATTTGCTCAACTGTGTAAATTGCTGGCTTCTCCATGCAAAAAGTTTTGCAAGCTAGTTTTAAAGTCAGCTTTTTATTACAACATGATATTTAGAACAGGGATTTGGGAGGCAGGACTCCTGGAGCCCGAACACGTCCTCATTCACCACAATTTTACAGTCATGTAACTCCATCTGTTCCAGGTAAATCAGTCTCTGTTTCAAGGTAAGAAAAACAACAAAAAAGAAGTCCTGCTGATCCCGGGTGTGTGATGGTGGCTAACACATTTTACTTGCCTGTGCCTCAGTTTCCTCAGCTGCAAACCAGGACTAGGAGGAGGTCAAGTTCTCCTTGGTGTGACAAGGTGATTGCAATGAGCCCTGCTCAAGGCTCATACAGAAGATGCTCCCCAGGACAGAAGCGCTTTTAAGAAGAAGTAGGGTAATGAGCTGCTCATATTCCACCTTGAGCATTTTTGCTGGCACACAGAAGAATCTGTGCTTTTCAGGGAGACCAGTTATGGCCTGTCTGACAGAGTAGGAATTGCTTTTATACCTGGCTTCTTCACAGGCACACGCCAGGCACTGTCTCCTGCCTTGAGGGGAAAAGTCTGCTTCTACCAAAATCCCTTTTTCTCCAATAATAGCTAGAAATTACCTAGAAATTTCAGAAAGTAAAAAACAAAGGGAGCATTCCTATGTTACACGGTAAGAGCTACTAGAGGGGCTGACTGAGATTTTTCGGTTTCAAAAGCCACATAAACATACTGCTAATATGGTCACTTTCCCAGTCCTGGGAAGCTGTGCATGGGATTGTTTCTCACATTCATGGATAAATGGTGCAGGATTGCGGAGTGGCTTAATCCTCAGATGAGCATGCAGAAGTAAAAAAAAAAAAACATTTGCTTAATTTTAGGAAAACATACTGATGGGAGCACATTCACATGCAGATACTCATGTGCATGCAGAAATGAGAAGGCATAGAGGCTTATGTGTGTGTTTTCCTGTTGTCTGTGAAGGTGCCCATAGCACGGTGCGTCTGGAGCATGTAGCCAGGTGGGAGGATGAAGAACAGATGTGTTTGTTCTCCTTAATGCAGCCCCATTAGGTGAGAACAGAACCAAATCCCTCATCTCCTCTGGTTTAAACCACCTTGTCTGCCTGAAACTACTTGAGAGAAGACATGCAAAGGAGGCAGCACTGCCCTCTGAAAAATGAGAGGCACGTGCCCAGCTCACCAGCCCAGCCAGGAGACTGCAAGGAGACAGCGGGCTGAAGTTGGAAGAGGCAGTAGATAAATAAGGTGCTCCCGGTGGAATCCATTACCGGCTGATTAGGACAGCTATTCGGGTTATCAATATCCAGATAAAGCACAGGCTGTGAGTGGGAACTCAACCATGAAGGTGGTTTGCTGGAAGCATCCCTTGCTCTGCTCCAGCTGACGCAGGGATGAAGGTCTCAGCACAGACCTCTGAAGGAGAGGGGAGGGATGGGTGGGATGAGGGGAGCATGGCACACTGGCAGAGGAGCAGCATGGGGCAGGATGAGCAGGCAGCTTCCTGGAGCCCCACAATCAGCTGGGTGACTCTGGATAAAAGTAACATGAAAGGCCAATGCCTGATGTACTCTTGCAAAAGCTAAGAGCTGAGCTAATTGAAAGGCTCCAGGTCTGACTCGAAAAAAAATATATATATATATATCCTGCTTGGTTTCTTTGTCTGATTAAAAAACACTGACCTGTCTGGAGCAGTTGATTTAAGGACAGAGGAAACAAAATTGAATCACGGTTGCTTTATTTCAACTAGCCTTAAATGGCTGTGCAGCAACCACCCTCAGCACTGCCGCAGCTTAGCAGTGGCTGTTCGCACTGCTCCTTCCCGCATACTTTGGGAAATCAGGATTTAGTAGCAAAGTCTAAAACATTTGGAAAACTCAAAGTTTAGATTTGGAAGGAATTGAAGAAAGGGCATTAAAGGTGAAACTGCAAAGTTTGATCAAATAAAGATCTGGGGAGCTTGCTGGACATTTCCAGATGGCCTCACTGCCCTACAGCAGGTTTAGGGGGGAATCCTAATGCACAGTGGCACAAAGCAGGATATGTGGGGCTGAGCAAGTAGAAAGCCACCTCCATGGTGCCTTGCTCTGGCCCTGGTCCACAGCAGAGAATCCAAAGCCGGGTGGTGGTGGTCTCATTGCTCTGACCTTGCTTATTACTGCTTGAGAAGAGCAGACACCTCAGTGGGGTTCACTGCAGCACTGTTCAGCCTATTCAGTTGTTTTGCTGTCAATGGTTTAACTCCTGCTTCTGGGTTTTTTCTTTGCTCAGGCTCTTTTGAGGCCCTTGTGAATGCAGGGGATGGTTTGAAGCAGCTCTCTTCTCCTCCACGCTGTCTGTCTGCCTCTCCATTTTGGCTGGCCGCACCCCTCTCTGGCTCAAAGCTCGTTTCATGTCCAGCCAAGAGAGACAGAGACGGCTGTTTCCATCTGCCTGCTTCTGCCTCTTTTTGTCTTTTCCTGTCTCCCAGCATCCAGACGTCTGCCCTGCGTGAAGCTGAGCAGCTTCAGATTCTGCCCACTCAGACCAGACCATCCATGGCATCGTAGGGAACCTGTCTCCCTGCTACACACCTCATCTCTCTGGTGTGAAATGAATCATCCACGACGAGCCCCTCAAGCCCTGTCCTGCAGCAGCAGCTGCTTGGATGCTTCCTGCCTGTATCCCAGGCTGGGAGCCCTTACAGCAACAACAGCAGTGCTTTGGAGAATCAAACAATATACAAAGAGCAGAGGCTGTGTGCAACAAAGGGTGCAGCACAGAGAAGGAAAGTTCAATACGTCTTTATTTTGGGGCTCAGCATTCCCACTGACCCTTCTTCCTCACCAAAGCCTTATCCGTATCCTCTGTGCTCTCTATTTATGCTCACCTGCTATCCAATTAACTCTCCGTTTAGCCGTGCACCTGCAGTGTCTTTATCTTCAGACCACTGCAGTGGAGCCATTAACCCTCTAGATTGCATTCGGCTCTGAAATATACCCATCTAAACAGCTAGAGCATTCATCTGTGAATAGGAAATATGCTACAGTAGTTCATGGCTGGTAAATATGTGACAGGGGAAAGAGAGATTATGCTTTATTATCAATTGACTTGTGTCGCCAATGGGCTTTCTGTCATAATTGACTAATGCCACCCAGAGTGATATGTACTTCTGCTGATAGCTGCATTACAACTTAACACTCCGGCACAGTATATGTTTTCATTCAATCTCTATAGGAGAAACTCATATATGGCAGCTGGCAATGCCCCGAGGGGGGAAATCAGCCGTCTTGGGACTGAGTGGAAGGCACTCGACTACAAATAGCAGGAGATGAGGGAAGAACTGGGAAAGTTGAGGCAAAATTAGTCTGATGAGATTTAGCTTGTTGCAGCATCTTCTGCCTCACACCGAACTTTTCAGAAGCAGCTAAAGAGCTGGAGCCAGCCTGAAGCTGCAGTGATGTTGCTGTTGGGGATGGGTATTACTTTATTGAAGGAGGAGGAGGAGGTAAAGCCAGCAAAGCGGTAACAATTTGTTAACCGAAAAAATGCTGCAGAGGGTGACGCATAGGAGGGGAGATAAAGGGATGGTGGTTGGCAGTGCAGCAGCAGCAGGTCCAGAGAGAGAAAAAACTTCAGTGTGGAAGGGGGAGTGGAGCCTGGAGCTGAAACAAGCTCTTAGCAAAGCTTGCTGATTGCAACCTGCTTATAGGATGAGGAAAAATTAACCTTTCCTATCTCCTGGAACAGAAAAAAATATCTCTAGGTCAGTGACACCTTCACATGCCTCCACCAAAGGTGAGCTGCTCCATTACGGGCTCTCCATGGCCTTGTCCTCTGTTCCTCTTTCCAGGCTGCAATATCATAGGCCTTACCCCCTCCTTCTACTGGGATGCCTTTCACGTGTTGAGAAAAACAGAAAAACATGGCTAAGCCCTTCTCCTGCCATAAGACACTTGCAGGTGTACTTCGAGCAGAGTGCTGCCGTGTGCCTCGGTTTCCCTTCATCAGAGTGGAGATAACTTGAAAAGCTGCTTAGATATCATTGGACATCTGCAGAGCCTTGAGTGGGAGCTTCTGCAGAAGAGATTATTATTACTGAGGTCCAGACAGTAAGGGAAATTGACATTTAAAATGCTTTGTTTCAGCCTGTTGAAAGGCAGGAGGTTATCAGTATCAACCCTGTTTTTCCTGTTTCTCTTCCTTCTTTTTCTCTGTTCAGATCTGCGACAAAGCCCAGGGACAGCATCTTTCTGCGTGCCTTCCTCCAGGTGAGATCAACCTATGGGGCACACGGTGTTCACCCCCCTCCCAAGGCAGACACCACAGCATCGCACAAGGGTGGTCCTGTCTGTCCCACAGAACTCTCGGTGAAAACTTACTCACAACATCCTGAGCAGAAGCAGCAGCACTGACCCCCGGGCCATACCCACCCACCCACCAACAAGCACACACGCTCTTATCTCTCCCATGACACATCACCAGCTCAAATTAAAAATAAAAAATAAAATAAAATAAAATAAAATAAAATAAAATAAAAAGGAAAAGGAAAAAAATAAAAGGATAAGCAGGACAGCTCCGCAGCAGATGGAGGAGCGATACAAAACTGCACCGGTCAAATGATGCCCCCCCGCCTTTCCTCTCCTATTCCTCCCCAATAAGTGAGCAACAAAGAGGGGGAGAGGGAGGGGAGAAATGGCCCATTTTCCAGCTTGTGAGATGATTAGCACTGAAAAAGGATTTGCTGCACCAAAATATGCCTGGAGGTTGTGCAAGCACCAGCTGCCATCTAGTGGAAGGCTGTCCTGATTTGTCACCAGCAGACACTGCCTCATTTCCCTCCGCAGCAGGAGGCAAGGAAAGTGTGTTCTTCTAAATGTGTTAACTTAGCAGTGTTACACACTAGAAACAAATTAATATATAATTCTTCTGTGTCTTAAGGTCATTACTGCCGAGGCATAAATTAATAGAGCTATTCCAGTTAATTCATTTTGGCGTTTGCTTCTGCATGTCTGAGCACATATGTGATTGGGGCCTTCGTCTCGTTTCTGCTGGTGGAAATGATGAAGTCCTGAGAGAAGCTTTGCCATATTAATGTCATTTTTAACCTAAAAGTCAGAGTGGCGTGGGCTTGGCTGCTTTTTCTCATTTGTGCTTCTGTGAGGCAGGCTGAGAGCATGGAGTTACTTTCTGAACAAATCCAAGATGAAACCGAAGGACACAGTATTTTTCCTCGCAGATGTGTGTGTCCTGTGTATAAGCAGGGCATTAGAGCACTCTTCTGAGAATAGCAAAGGAGGCTGTAACGGACATTATCCGATCACGGATGCATTAAGCTGTCCTACAGAAATATAGATGTTTTCCTTTCAGATCAGAGAGAGAACAGACATAATCATTGGAGAATGAGACAGCAGCTTTAGCATCCTTTTACCAGCTCTTTCCATTCTCTGGTTTTCTTCCTGGAGGTGCATCCTGCACCCCAAACACCCTGCGCCATCAGGGCTGCTCCCCTAAGGACATGGAGGTGCTCAGCTACTTGTGGGGCTGAGCATAACTCCAAAACTCCTTACTACTCTATGGCCAGTAGTATTACAGACAAAATGCTTTATTAGATCCGTGAATGCATGCAAGGGGGAAGATTTATTTAGTTTGGGGTGGAATATCAATAGCTACGGGTGTATGGGTTAGCAATAGCTCAATAGCCAGAGTGCTGTCACGTAAATAGGGCATATCATTGAGCCCCTTTTTTTTTTGCAGATAGATAGGACTAACAGATAAAAGCTGAGAGAGCAGAAAGCTCTTATTTTTTTCTTTCTTTCTTTTTCTTTCTTTTTTTTTTCCAGGAAAGAAAGGAAAGGAAGGAAGGAAGGAAGGAAGGAAGGAAGGAAGGAAGGAAGGAAGGAAGGAAGGAAGAAAGGAAGGAAGGAAGGAAGGAAGGAAGGAAGAAAGAAAGAAAGAAAGAAAGAAAGAAAGAAAGAAAGAAAGAAAAACTGGGAGACCAAAAAAAATCAACAACAACAAAAAATACCAAATCTCATAGCTGCTAGCTGCTCAAATTGAACTATTTCCCAGTGTCTTCCACTAGCTTTTGCTGTGGAAAACATTTATGCTTAATAAAAATGTCATTGAAGTGCCTGTTTGAAAGATTCTTTTAGTAGCCAAAATGTTTTCTGGGCCAAGAAAAGGGACAAAAATTGTACAGAAACATTTCAGGCTATTTTTTTTTTCATGGTGCCTTAAATCAAAAGAGCTGCCAATAATGTATCTCTGTATTTCTTTCCCGTGCTTTGGCAGGGGGAAGGAGGGGATTTGTGATATCAAAGGTCTTTCGCAGGAGGTGTTTTGCAGCAGCATACTTGCTGCTAAACCACTGTGAGCTTTAGTGCTGCCTGCACTGCCAGCTTCATATGGATTTGAATCATCTGGGGACAGATGAACCACCGGGACAGAAGGCAACAAAATTAAAGTGTCCTGAGGGCAACAGATGCAGAACCACAAAGGATAACGGTAGGGGGATACACCTTTCCTCGTTCCTCCTCTAATAACAGTACACACCAGATGAGGACCGGCATTACGAAGTGATGCCTGCTCTGGGAAGTGCTCAACATTCCCACTCCATGAATCCTTAAGAACCAGCCTCACCACACCCACTCTCCCCTCAACTTCACATGGACCCAAACCACACAAAAAGGTTTCATTCAACCCACTGATCAACCTGGGCTCATCAGGGTCTTCAGCTGCTGCAGGGTGCAATGTCGCCTCTGAGATTTGTGGGTGGATGTGGGTTTGCATCTGTGGTGAATGCCTGAATGCACTCAGTTCTTTCAGCTGAATTCCTAATACTATTTTGAGGAAGACCTGTGCTGTTTTCTGTGGCATTGCAGTTGAGTGTCGAATTTTGCACAGTGACACTAGAATGGGTGTGAGAGAAGAGAAGCAGTCGAGTTGCTGCAATTGCATCCTGTTTTCTGTGTGCATATTTATGTGCGTGTGTCTATAATTACACAGATCCACATGTATATATACATGCATGTGCAAATGTATGCTTTATTTCACTTTAGGTTATGAGGGTTTTTGTTTTGTTTTGTTTTGGTGCTGTTTTTTTCTGGGGAGGAAGCTCCAGCCAAATGATAGGAATCAATGCTTTGTGTTTCATTCTTCAGACAAGATGCTTTCATGTTCTGCTTCACATGGGGCAACTTCTATTTGGAATTTAGGCTTGAATCTGGAAGAAGCAACAGGACAGATGATTGTGTTAAAAGATTTGGAGACAGAAAAAGAGAAAGGGGGAGAAGAGAAAGACAGTGCCACATGTCACCTTGGCATGATGTCATTTAAAGGGCTCAATGTATTCATTTCTTCTTCCTTATGGAGAAGACAGGAACCCAATCCTGCATTGCTTCTTTCTTCAATAAAATATATATTTTATCCCAGTGGAAGAACGTGTTACTTCCTGTCAATAAGTGTCAGCAGCTAATCTGAACCTTTCAATAAAACAAAGTCATTAAATAATTTAATCTGGAAAGAAACTCTGATGGCTGTGAAATAATTTATGTCTTTCAGATGTGTCAAACTTTAGGGCACTGAAGGGAAGAATTGTGAGAAATGGACAAGTCTGAGACTTCTCAGTACAAGAAACAGGAGCTTGTGAAATTCCCAAACTAAAAAGAAAAATCAGTGAGAATGAGTACCTGTAGATCACGCATGAGGATATATACCATATGAATGTGCATCTATTATAGAGCAACTTGTATAAGCATACATTTTCCTTTTCCTTTCCATGACATTCTGAGACAGAACATTAATAACAACAACTTCAGGCAAATAAGTGGAGCTTTTTACTTCCTCGATGCCTTCATACAATTGCCAATCTTCTTATTAGACATTAAATAAATATGTCAAAAGGAAAGAAAAGCAGAGACTTCACCAAAATGTTGAGTTTCAATAGGGAGTGAAAGGTGACATTGCAAGAAAAAATGACAGATGATTAAAAAAACAGCTATCGTATATTAAAAAGAAAAAAAGAAAAAAAAAAGGAAAATGAAATGGGGAGGAATCTACTTAATAGAGCTGGGTATTGTGTATTCTGTAAACCTTATTGAGTAAACATGCTATTTAAACTCTCTTGGAAATATGGGAATTGAAGAAAAACACCAGGCTGAATGTGCATAAGCACATGGATCTCCTACTCTAGGGCATTTCCCTTTTCTTTTCTCTCTCTCTCACTCTACTTTTGCTATTTATTTTATTTTATTTTCATTTTCATTTGGCAACTTCTGCATTCAAAGCCCAGAGCTTGGAATTTCATACCTATTTAACACCTGGTTAAGCAACACTTAACCATTGGCACCAGCTGACTGCATCCCCATTAAGCAGAATTACTCTCATCATAGACATTGGAAATGGAAAAGACCTACCCGGTCATGTAGACCATTATACCACAACCAATGCAGGATTGTTCCATTTAGTAGGTAAAGAAGAAGGATGGGCTTGTCAGGGGATGATGACTCAGAAGATTTTGGGTTCCTTTCCAGCTTGATGTTGGACTTCCAAGTGACCTCCAGAAAGCCACTTAACCTTGTTGCGCCTCAGTTCACCATCTCAGCAGTTTTCTTTCTTCCAACCTTTGATCAACTTATAATTTCTTTTAGGTATTGCTTATTTATCCTTAGGTGTCTATGTAGTTGGTATTAGAAAGGCTCCCTGTTTTCAGATGGAAATGCTACATGCAGCTGGAGTTTCTGTAGCAGCCTGTGTTCCCTTTAAGGTTTTATGGCTGAGTAATAATGTGGACTTTATTCCTTTTCTGGGAAAAAAAAAAAAAAAAGAGTAACAAGAAAGCAGGGAGGAGACAGAGTGAAGGAGACCTGAATTACGATGTATTTCTTTCTTAAAACTGTCTTAACAATAGAAATTATGAGCTTTAAATTCTAGACTATTTCTCTACACCACAACTCTTTACTCTTCAGGTCTTCTTGCTTTTATGCTGAACCTACCTTTTTTGGACCAACACAAGGTACAAACTAGGATCGGAAAATGCATCTGACACAGAGGAATATAAACTGTCAGCTGAAGAAGTCTCCACACACAGAAAACTTACCTGAGTTTATGTTAAATAATTCATATGTTAACACTTTTCACTGGGATCAGCCACAGAGAAATCCCTAGCTGAATTTAACAACAATCACACAAACAAATAAATTATTTAAAAAAAAAAAAATAATTCTGCTCGTTCTCCCCTCCTTGCAATCAGCAGTGTGAGGTCAGGCAGGCAGGGAACAATCTGTGAACTGACTGGTGTCACTCTCTGCTCATGCCATGGATAAGCCAGAGCTGATGTGAAACTGTGATGCCTCCATGTCATTCCGGCCCCCAGCAATGGGAATTTGATGGAAATACTTAGCCAACAGAAATATTTGTATTAAGCAGATGTTATTCCATTGACATCACCTGCTATTTCATGTGGATGTTCTTTGCTAGGTTGTCTTGTGTCCCTGCCTTTGTTGGTAGGTGGTAGGTGGCTGTGGGGGTGGGTCACTTGCTCAGTTCTTGTTAGTTGGGATCCAGTGATGTCTACGCCTGAAGACTGTCTTTAAATTACTGCTCTGACCTGTTCTATGAGTTGATTTCACATCAGAGAGGCTCCAGTCCTTTCCCTTGATGTATCAGTGATGTTAGACTTCTGAGAAAACCAGTAAAAGCAATACTACCTTTGTCTTTCCATGACAGATTTTTTTTTTCTATTTATTTTATACAAAGGTGCACACTTGCACTCGGAACCAAATCTCTTCTTTTGTAGGTGTTTTTTTTTTTTTTTCCTACATGATAGGGCTGTTCTGTGTGCTATCTAACCATTTTATGTTTACAGTAGTCTAAGAACAGACATGTAGGTGGAAAGAGAGAGGGTACTTTAAGAATAAGCCTTGCTGCCATAGTGATTTTTCCTGTTCTTTACAGCTAATCGACAAAGACTGATCCATATCACTTATTGTTTGATAGAGGGGAAGATGCTAATGGTAGAGGATGAGGCAACTTTTTAAAATGTTAATCAAATGGAAAAAGATATTGTTAACACTGCAAGAGCATGAAGGATTAGCACCCTATATCATGGCAAAGTAAAAATACAGATGAAAATTTATGGGAATATATATAAGTACATAAATAATGATTTGTCTAATAACTGGTCATTAACTTGTGTGGCTTTATATCAAGTTCAGAAGGAGGTAGTTAACTAACATGGGATCGTATAGTAAAGAATAGGATTAATCCACCAGATTCCTGGCTTGCTAATGTATCAAGCTAAAGAATCTAGAAACAAAATAGTGCCCTTCACAAAGTGATGTCCTTTATTGACGTTTTTCTTTACTTTTCCTTTTCTTTTCCTAAACTACAGAGCCTCACAGCCTTTTTCCCCATCCAGCATAAAATGATATCAGACCCACTGCATGCAATGATATATGCTTCTGCCTTCAGTCAAGAGAAAGTACATCACTATTTTATTGGATGCAGGTCTCAAGAGCTCATGAACTCAACAAACACCCCTATAAATTACTAGAAAGCCATACCAAAGTGTAACAACAATAAACTAGAAATGGCCTAAGTGGCTTTGCTTAGCCAGACCTTCAAATACCACTCCGCAAGAGAGTCCTGTGCTACTTCTGTACTCATTGCAGCTATTACTACCTTCTATAAAACCAGATGAATTAGATCACTTGCAAGCCATGCACCTTCCTTGTCAAGAAGCAGCTTAAAATACTTATTAATTAATAATGATGTCTAATAAACAACGATTCTGTAATGTAAATTTTATTTAATGATAGCAGTTTCTTGTATGCTGAGAAAATATGCTAAATAATCTGCTTTGCAAATTGACATCCCATCCAGGAGTTAGGAAATACAGTAGAGGAGACGAGCTTCAGAGCCCATGAGTTAAAGTTTACCTTGCTAATGACTTCACTCCAAAGGTGAACGTGCAGTTCATTACTAATGTCCATCCCCTTCTGGATTTCTTTGGCAAGATTGTCAGTGTAGATGTTAATTTAATGCTGATCATGCTGTTCAAAGCATTTGTAATGTGAGCACATGTCCAATATCCACTAGAAATTCAAGTGAGTGCATTAACTCATGTCACATCTACTACCAAACAGCCATTATCTGGTGTTGATTTCCAGTCACTCGAAACCTGAGGGAGATTTAAACCAACTATCTCAACTGGAAAACTATTTGTCGATGAGTGGGCAGTATCTTGATTGCCACAACTGCACTTTTGGAGGTTTCCAGTGCAATCATTTCACCCAGGAAAGAGAAAGCAGGAGCCTTTTCAAACTCCTTCCCATTGTGTATTCAAACAGCAAGAGAACTAGCACTGAGTTATCTGAAAATCACCAATTCTAAATACCTTCCCTCACCTGGTTTCTTGCAGAAGTTCTGATATTTGTTGCTTAGAAATTGTTTTCAAAGTTATCTGTGGCTGACTTCTACATCTGCAGGGGCTGTGGGAAGGAATTTATAGCCTGCTTGGCTTGGACTTCCATGTCTTCCCATAGTAGGTTATTCCACAGTCTTTCCACTGAGAAGTTATTTTGATGTTTATCTCTTTTTCCTAATTTCAACCCATTATCTTAGTTATTTCCCCCTTGGGTAATTGTGTTCCTCCCTGGGTGTTTGCACTGTTCAGATGTTGGCAACTGGCTCTCTCTCCCCCCTCAGATGTTGCTCAGCCCTGCTGTGCATATTGCCAGTTGTTCTTGTAAACTTTCCTTCTAAATCAACCCCTCCAGCTCTCTAATCATTTTTGTTGCACTTCTCTGAACTCCCTCCAGTTTGTCTTCATCTCGCTGGTAATAACTTTGCCTATGTGTCATTTGGCATTTTCTCCTTATCACATTCCAACAGAGCATCAAACCTTTTGCCCTGTTGCTGCGTGCTGTTGTCAGGTAGAATGGACTTGAGTGATTGACGTAATCCCTTAATTTGCCGGAGGGGCAGTTTTAGATTTTTGTAAACCAGTAAATTGGTGATTTGAGCCAAATATGATGCTGAGGAGGGGGGTTATTCACTCATCTCGTCTAAACAAAACTGGAGATGATTCTGTGGATTTAAATCCAACGAGCTCCTGGGTATTTTTCCCTGCCGTTTCTGATGTTGGAATAAAACATCAGTGCTAATTTGATGACTTTCCAAGCAAAATTTGAAACTCAGACAGACAAATCGATGTACACGGGCCCGGGTAGATTCCTTTGTTTCAGTGATGGAAGAAGGAGGTAGAATCAGATTTTCACACTAGAAGAAACAACTCCTGCACCACCTCAGTTCTCAAGAACTGCCCCAGTCCTTCCCCCAAGTAACACCCCAAAAGGAAATGTTGTTCTTGTAGTCAAGTACTTGCTGTTTCGTCTGCCTCACACCAAGAGGTTGGCTTCCATCTTCTGTTCTCCTCTGAGCTCTAAATTCTGCCATGCATATGCTCTGTCTTGTACTAATGCCATCTTTTTTTGTTCATAGGAAACAGTCCCCCTCCTGATTAGAACCTGTCCTGAGGTGTCAGGGAGCTGGAGGGGTTTACTCCCTCCCCTACTCACCTTCCTTTTTATCACCAAGTAATTTTAATGTTTGGCAGACTTGATTCAGTTTCACTGTCATTTCTGAGAAACTTGTCTGCCTGAAGACATCCTAACTTGAATACCCCTTCCATGTTGAGGGCTTGCAGGCTTTCTCCTAAGGTTTGAAAAAGACTGAATTCTCCGAGCAAAAGATCCCTATGACAAAAGATTGCCTACCTTTCCCATGATTACATTCCCAAAGGTGAATGCCAGTGTGTCAACAGAAGGAAATATTTCTCCTGCTTTCTTCAATAATTTATTGGCGTTCACAGCTTTCCCCTTCATGATGACTGCTCCTGCAGCTCTAAGAATACCAGCTCCGCTGAGAGACTAAAATTTACTTGTCACAGGGCTCCCAGGCATGGTACAGACAGGCTCCTTACTAGAAAAATTAAAGAAAGGATGGGGAGCAAATATGCACCCCATAAAACTTTAAAGGCAAACCTAAATTCAGGTGATTCATTTTGCAGGTAGACAATTTTATCGGGGGGGGGGGGGGGGGGGGGGGAGCTGGTATTCTTAGAGCTGC